>VWZF01000643.1:2992-83495 GCA_013396755.1 Sclerurus mexicanus | reverse complement strand
GTGACGAGCGCCGTGTCCCGGTCTCTGAGCGCGGGGGGCGAGGACGGAAGGAGCCCGAGGCGGCCCCGGCTCCGCTCGCCGCCCGCAAGCGGCGGAGGGCAGGGCGGAACTGCCGNATGCTCTGCGGGTCTTTATTCACTTCGGAACACGTTTCTTTAGTCTTAGTAGACCCTGTTTCTATAGTTGTTGATGATAAGAGGGTCGTGATTTTGGAAGGAGCCCAAAACCAGCTCTGATCTGTGATCTCCTCCATGTGTTTTAAGTGATTTCCAGTTTGAATCCTAGCACGACGTGAGTGGTGGTGTTATGTATTTCACTGATAATAAATACGTTTTGTAGATGAAGCAGTATTGCATTGAATTTGTATGATCTCGATGACTCATTTTAGAGAGACAGACATTTTTGGCTTGAAAGGAGAAAGGTCTAGGGTCAATNGCGCCGCGGCAGGCTGGCCCGCAGGTGAGGCTCTGTGGGCGAGGGCTGGGCAGAGGGAGGGCGCCCCGGGCATGGAAACCCGGGCGGCGAAGCGGGCGGGGAGCCCGGCTGCCGGCGCTTGTGGGAGCGNAGACAGACATTTTTGGCTTGAAAGGAGAAAGGTCTAGGGTCAATTTTATCCCTTTAAAGTATCAGTGTTATCGTTCAGTATCTATGGAGATGTGTCTGTGTTATTACAAATTTCCTATAAGATTAAATCAGTACTTGTCTGTTCTTTAAACATTTATTGTGGCTTGACTGTAAAGCGAGTTCACTGTTACTAGGCCCCAATATATTTACTTATCTTTTTAATATACATCTACTTCCTTGGTCAATATAATTGCTTAGCAATGGTGTAAGAATAGAAGAAAGGTATTTTAGCAGTACAAAATCGTTTTACATACATGACATGCTTTTGCTATTGTTTCCTGTCACTGGGGTTTGGAGTTATTTACCTTACTGTGAAGTCAGTTTTACCTGAACTGAATTCATGGCTGTAACTGAGAACTTCTGAATAGAAGACAGTTGTGTGAAGTGTGTGAGGTGTAAGCTTGTTGCCTTGAACATCAGTACTTCTTGTGAACTGACTGCAGAGGAGCTTAATTTCCCTTTCTTCTCCAGTCTCTTTGTCTCAGAAGGTGGCATAGTACTTTAACACCTGAACGTTCTTAGAAAGTGATACTTAGGTTAGACTGCATGTAGTGGGGATCTCTAGAGCATATTAAGGTCTAGACTTTCACACAGCATGCAAGCTGTCATGTGCATGTACCCAAAAACCTAGATCCATATCATATATATTTGAATACCACTGGTATATAAAGTCAGTAGAGGACCAGAAAGGAGTAATGGATTTGATACTGTGTTGCTGTTTGTGTTTGTAAGATCCTAGTGTGAAGGTATGTCATGGTAGTTGTGAGTACAGTCCAGTAGTGTTCCAAAAAATTATTAGATCTGCTTTCTGAGGAAGTAATCCAATTTTATTATCTTAATATCTGGAAACTAGGTAACATGTAAATGTACATAATGGACAGTTTGTGATTATGCATTACATATCCTTCAAAAATTTTATGTCAATAAATTAAGTTTATGTAAATAGTGCTGTCTGCTTGTGAAGATGATAAAGTCCTGGTGTTCTTGAGTTAGGCTAGTACAGTTAGACCTGCTTGTAGGGAAGAGCTGAAGGGGTGCCTGTGAAAGCGTCAGGTGGAAAGCAAGTGTTTCGAAGCCGACCAAGTCTGTTACCACTGCAGAGAATTAGCAGGAGTGGTGTCACCTGGTAAGAGTTTTCTCCAGCTGCAGTTTTATCTAAGGAGTACCCAGGACACTCTCTTCCCCTTACTTCAGTAGCTTTTCTTCGTTGTACTGTAACTATAGCACTAGTAGAAAAGAGTGTAGGAGTGTATTAAATTAGTAATGGAAAAATATTTTAAATAGTTGCAGCTTGTTACAGAATGTGGGTTGTTACCATGGGGCTTTCTGTTTGTTCCATTAAAAAAAATGGAGCCTCAATATAGTAGCACTGTTTTGTTTTGGTTTTTAATGAGCAATGAATCATTCTTTTGCAAAATGAGAGAAAGGATACTCATTTTGAAACAGTTGACAGTGTAAAAATGGTGGTTGTTTTATTTTAGAATAAAATACTTCTGGAAGATGCTTGTGGTTAATTTTTTATTAAGCATTTTCATAATTTTTTCTTGGTGCAGATTGTCATTTCCTTATGTTTTAAAATTCCATTTCTCAGTTTGTTCCTGTATCTTAAGCACTTATGGTAGCACTGATTCTAGAAAAGTCCAGCCATGTTACACTGCTGCTCTGAAGCCTACATATTGTTTACATTGTGCCCTGAGAGATCCTGGGGTGAGTGACCATTGTAAGAGCTTTGCAGATGCTTCATGTCACTGATGATAATATCCTGTACGTCATGTTTTATTTTGTGCAGTAATGGTATCTCCAAGTGCAGCTGTTGGCAACTGACTGGTGAAAACTCATCGTTCATAAAATAAGTGCCACTGCTCGATGTTGCATCACTGTGCAGTGTTGTCTTGGAATTTAGATAATTTGCAAAGACTGAGGAAGGTCACCAAAGATGGCTTGGTGGGTCTGTAGGTGTCTCTCAGTTCTGCAGGGCTCCAGGATACCTTGGTACATGTTTTGTCTTGCATTGCTTTAAGTTTGCTAACACTAACCAGACACTGATACATTTTATGGATTCATCAGGCACTTACATCTTGCAGCCTGATAATAGCATTTTGGTTGTCTTAACTGGTGACTTTCTGTTCTGTTCATCTATAGCTTCATAACACCAATAAACTGAGCGATTTCAGCTTCCTCTAAAGAATTGTAATTCTATTACTGAACACCATAAACTCATAAGAAATTATATTTCTCAGATTTTAAAATGGCAAGTGAACTGCAAATATACTCCATTAGAAGAGTGGATTGTGCTGTTGTCTAAAGTAAGTTTTTTTTCTGGAAAAGCTGACATGAGTTTGTCCGCTCAAAGCAGAAACTTTGTGCCAACAGTTTCTGAAGTGGGCCATGGTTGGAGAGCAGTTTCTTTAAAATGGAAACACTGTTCATCAATTGGAATAACTTTGCCTCCAACATAAGAGCAAGCACTGTAATCTTTTGGCAGATTGTAATTATATGCTTTTCTTAGTCTTTGTCTTTTCCCTTTAATATTGGGCTCTTTTACTCATAGTAGCAGCACTTCTTTTTGCAATAGTTTGGTTTCAGTTAATATTATTCTGAACAAGGTTGTTCTGAATGAAAATTCTAAATAAGTTCTTAAAACTATTTCCTTAAGCCCCAGTCTTTTTCTGTCACTCCCTACACACCCCTTTATTGGGTCATGGTCACCTTGTGATCATACAGCCCTTTTTTCTTTCTCAGGTGCTTTTGGGCCCGTGAGCAGGTATACTAATTGCAAAGAGTATCCTTGTATAGGATCTTTCTTCTGAGAAAGCCTTGTGTTCAGCTTAGATAACTTTAACTCATGTAAAGTAACGTTTTTATTATGTGTCCATTTGCTTTGTCTCCTTTAGAGCTTGCTTTGACGAAGCACTGAAAATCAAGCAACCAAGACTGTGATTTCCAGTATGATTCTTTATGCTCCTTCTTGAATATGAGTGCAGCTTCAGCTGTTTTTCAATACCAATACTTTTGGCTTTTTGTAGCTTCGTGTTGCTAGAGTTGCAGTTTTATGAGACTGTTCTTTAAAATTACTGGTTTGGGTTTTCCACCGTTTCCTAAGCACATTAACTTTTAGAACTTAGCTTTAATTTTTGAGTGTGATAGCTTCCATACCTTCACTCATCAGCAGTATTCATTTTTGAAGTGAAGAGCAAGTGTTCAGTTAACTTATGAAGTATATTTAGATTCTTTAATTTCAACTTCACATTGCACAGTACTCTTGCTTCTTAGTTCTTTCTTTTTAGTTAGGTGTTTGATAAAGCTTTCCAGTATATTGCAAAAGTATTTTTTCAGTATGTTTAATATTTGTGGAACTGACAAAAATCAAAGTGAGTTACTACTGTTTGTGATTTATCACCAATCTGTGATTGTTTTACATGAGGAATGGTTTTTTTTCCTCATGCTTCTTACATTTATCCTTCTTATTTTTTAACATTATTTTTAACATTGCTTGTATAAATAAACTTCATTCAAATTCTGATTCTACAGAAGGGCTGTTCTTTCCTGTTGAATATATAGAGATTGTATCTACACAGGTGAATTTTATTTATCTCATAGTCTTGCTTAAAAGAGAAAAGAAGAGTTTTGATTTGTTATTTATAGCCTGTTCACACTTTACTATCTGGATGCCTTGTATGTATGCGATGCCAAATATGCTGGCACACCCCCAGGCATTTAGAACAGGTGGTGCCACTGAAGGTGGTGAGTGACAGGTCCTTAAATTGCAGTGTAACTTTTTTTTTTTTTTTTAGTGTAAGATGGGTCACACTTTTTTCTCTGAAGCAAAAAATTTACAAAGAGAACCTTTACTCAAAAGGTAATAGGAAGAAGAGCAGATAGTGAAGACTTCGGGAAGAGTTAAAATTTAATATATGCCTGAAGTGAAGACTAATGAGAGGGAATTTGAGGGATTTCCTCACAGGTATTCTGGTTTGTTTGCAGACTTCAGACACTTCAGTGTTTTGGAATGAAATACAGCAGGATATCACTTCATCAGTTCTGTAATAGAGTGTGTAACCCTGCCTGTAGTAAGAATTAAGCAAGTAATAGATGTGACTCAGAATTCTGAACTGTAGATGCAGCAGATATTGTAACATTATTTTCTTTTATATTTACTTACATGAATAATAAAATATAATAGCAAACTGTTCTTTGGTTGTGTTTGAGGGTTCTCTTTAGCTGTTTTTTGTGAAAATTCTGAAGTTGCATCATATATTAAATTCTTTATCACATGCAGCAAAATAATTTTTCCTGTAATTAGAAAATTATGGAAGTGAAGCACCTTAGAAATATTTTTGCATGCATATTTTTCTGAGAAGTAACTTCGTGATACATATAGTATTAATGATCCTCTTACTCTTCAATGTGACCAGTTTTGGGCCAATACCTTGTCAGACCCAATTTTGCTTATTTGATGCACACACACAAGAATTTCAGATTTGTTATTATCCAGACCATTTGGCTAAGGGTGGACCTCGTAAGCACCTACCCCTAAGTGGTGGCCGTACAGGTTGCTTAGTCTTTTGTGTGTTCCTGGGGTTCTCAGAGTAGCCTTTCTCTTTGTCCTTATCAGCCTTTGCTAGTTTTGACTTCAGCTGAGCTTTGGGTTTCCTAATTCCTTTCTGAATTCCTCATTGTAGGCAAAGGCAAGGTCTCTGTACCTCTGGGTAGTCTGTCCCTGCTCTCTCTTGTGTTTGGGCTCAGACAGGAGTTCTGTCCTCAAGAAGTATGGCAGATGGCTGACAGGGATGCCACGCTTTCCTTCCTCCACTGTTACAATTAATCCACAGCTAGACTGAGAGGAAGTGTATTTTCCTTATTTAAAGCATCAGCGTCTAATTTTTATGAATTTACTACTCTGTGTATATAAATTAGTACTTACTGTTAATCTGAACATAGCTGTACTAAAAATAGCTGTATAACTCATTACATTCCCCGAGTCTGCCAGTTAAGAACATTTTGCTGAATTAACAAACCTAAGTTAGTTGTCTATTAGAAATGCTATGTTGTTTAAAGGATATGAACAAATGCAGTTCAAGTCTATGGTATGTGCAGTTATTCTGCAGTTTTTGCTTAGGTGGTAAGTACTTATGAAATATGGCCCTTAACCTACAAATTAAAATAATTTCATTTCATGTTTAGTGACTTTTATTAGATAGGTTGGAGTTCTGTTCTTACCTGAATTGATCTGTTGTAATACCAATGTCATGATATTTGTTGTGGCTAATGTAGAACCTTGTCAAAGCCTTCTGTAGTGGGGGGGTATGATTTTGTGTTCATGCGACTTCCAGTTTGGGCCCCATCTGCTTTTAATATCGGAATTCAACCACTAAGAATTACTGAAAAAAGATGCAGATTTTTTGAAGCATTTTTCCTGAATGTGGACAACAATCTGTAGCTCTGAGCGTAAACCTTTGCCACAGACATCTACAAACTGCTTCTGCATGTATTTATCTAAATTAACCTGAGTACAAATCATACGTTTGCTTGCTTGTTTTTAAGACTAAAAATACAAACTCTTATCAAATGGATTAATAATGCAGTACAAGTGCCAGGCCTTATCCTAGAGTCTCCCTGATTTTGAGCTCTGCTATCCTGCTTCTAAGACCCCTCCTAATCTCTGATAAAAGCAAGGCTGGAATCTTTTATTTCTTCCTGGAAGTGTGCTGGTATCTAACACCAGAATTAAAGCCAAAACAAACAGTAACAAAATCGTGTTGTGAAGGGGTAACAAATAAATGGAACCATGAGCTACCGGCAGGTGGTAAAACCCTCCCGAGCAGATGAGTCCTGTCTACTGGTCTGAATGTCTGTATTTTATCTGAACACTTTGCACTGCAAAATGAATGAGCAGCCTATGAAAGAATGGATGGAATCCAGGGGTGTCCTTACATTCACTCTCCTCTATCAAGAGTGGGTTCACTACTGGACAATAAACTGTGTCTTCTGTGGTCCATTAAGATACTGTAGTTGTACTTCCCTACTGCTTATCTGCAAACACTGCAAGCTCTCCTTTAAGACTTTTATAGAAAAGAGTTCTTTTGCACTTGCAGTATTGGTCTCAAAATAGCATCTGGAAATTCATAGGATTATTATATAATTGTTGTATCTGGCCTATGCAGATACTGGCTTTTAAGAAGAGGGCCATGTAGGTTCACAGAATCACAGAAGGGGTAGGGTTGGAAGGGACTGCAGAGGGTCATTTGGTCCAACCTGCCTGCCAAAGCAGGATCATCCTAGAGCACATTGCTCAGCATTGTGTCCAGACAATTCCTGAGTATCTCCAGTGAGGGAGACTGTACAGTCTGTTCCAGTGCACCATCACCTGCACAGTAAAGAAATTCTTCCTCATGTTCAGGTGGAACTTTTGTGCATCAATTTCTATATGTTGCCTCTTGTCCTAGTGTTTGACATCACTGAAAAAAACCTGGTCTATCCTCTTGACACCTTTTCTTCAGATACTTACAGACACTGTTGAGGTCCCCTCTGAACAGGCCCAGTTCTCTCAGCCTTTCATCGTAAGAGAGACGTTCCAGACCTCTAATCAGCTTTGTAGCCCTCTGTTGGACCCTCTCCAGGTGGTCCATGTCTCTTGTACTGAGGAGTCCAGAGCTGGACACAGCACTGCAGGTGATCCTTCCCAGGGCTCAGTAGAGCCTGCTGGCAATGCTCTTCCGAATGCAGCCCAGGATACCCTTGGCCTTCTTGGCCACAAGGATATGCTGCTGGATCACGGACACCTTGTTGTCCACCAGGCCCCCCAGGTCCTTCTCTGCAGAGCCGCTTTCCAACAGGTCAGCCCCCAGCCCACACTGGTGCCTGGGGCTATTCCTCCCCAGGTGCTGGACCCTGTACTTTGCTGAATTTCAAAAGGTTCCATGCTGCCCATCTCTCCAGTTTGTCAAGGTCCTTCTGAAGGGCTGTGCAGCCCTCCAGGATATTGGCCACTCCTCCCAGCTTTGTGTCAACAAACTTGCTGAGGAGACTCTGCCCCTACATCTGAGACATTGATGAACAGTCAAGCAATAGCGGGCTCAGTACAGAACCCTGGGGGACACTACTAGTTATAGGCCTTCAGCTAGACCCTGTGCTGCCAGTTATGACCCTCTGGAATCTGCTGTTTTGTCAGTTCTCGATCCACCTCACTGTCCACTCACCCCGTCCACACATGCTGAGTTTGCCTGTGAGGATACTGTGAGGGACAAGTGTCGAAAACCTTGCTAAAGTCGGTGCAGACAATACCTACTGCACTCCCCTCATCCATCCAGGTAGTTGTCTCATTGTAGGAGGCAATCAGTTTCAAGTCTTTTCTCTCAGCAGCAAATATTCTATTTCCCTTATCTGACCACATGAAAAACAGTAAAATACCTGTAAAATTTGATGCAGAATAAGAATCTTCTTGCCTGCAAGGAAAAGAGAAGTCTAGCAGCATAAAGTTAAGGGGAAACAAAAAAGGGTTAGAAGCTAAAATACATTATATACCAAAAAAAAATGAAAATGCTGTAATGCTACTTGATATCTTTGAGTGCCTGAAAGTACCCTGATATATTTTGACTTTGTCATTGCTGCATAAAAATAATAAAGTAAAAGCTCAGCTTGTACAAAAATGCCCATCCCATTATTAAATTTTTCCTTCTTCCCCTTTGAATCAACTGTAATCAATTACTGAATCTTTACTGGTTAGACACAGTATGAAAGGTAACTCTTGTACCGGTTCAGTTTCAAAAGGACAGCAAATAGTAGTTCCCTTCTAGACCTTTGCTATTTGCAGGAAGAAATTTTGGTTTTTTAAAATAAGATGTTTTCTCAAGCCCTATGTAGGAAGAATACTTATCTGGTTTATATCAAATAGCTGGACTACTACCGAAATCTAGTCTGACGTTGGGAAGGACCTGGACGTCTAGAAGTAGGATTTCTTTAGGATATTTGAAAAAATAATAGAGATTTTTTTTCCTTTTTTTTTTTTTTGCATGTGTAACATTTTTCTGTTTGTGGCTGTATGGGCTATGTTTTGTTTTGTTGGTGACTTTTATATGTTCACAATTGATAAGAGGTTTCTGGAAGAAAAATAAGAGGATGTTTTTGATATTCTGGGTATGTGGTGTTTCTCTCTTCATTTCCCAAATTGTGAAACTTGTTAGGCAACAGAAAGAGGGTTTTTTTTGCATAAAATTTATCTTTATTTCTGCTATGGTAAAACTTTAGAAGACAGCAGTTCTCCTTCAGTTGCAACTGAAGGAGAACAGTTGTATTAAAATGTAAATAAGCCCTATCTACCTGCCTGGATGCTTTAAAAAGTTTGTCTGTTGAATCTATCTTTGCTGTTTTGGAGAGAACTCTTAATGATCACGTGAATTTAATTCTTGAACCCTTTGTTGCTTAAAGGTTTGGGTTTTCTTTCACATCCGTAAATTAAAAGAATGCTTCTTTTTGGGAGTTATGCAAAGTGATGACTACAGAAGTATCCTTATTGAATTAGGAGGGTTGACAGCTGTGCCTGACTTAGAAGCTGTAGTTAAACTGGTGGCTTCTTTTGCGTAGAAAAATGCTATATATGCACTTCTGGGGTGCAGTGGAGTTCTGTAAAGTTGCCACAAGCTACTGTGATGAAGTTTTACCAATATGTGCCAATGACCTGTAGATTTTTTTAAGTATTACATAGCTAAAGAATTGGAAAATATATGACATTTTGGAGCGTAGATTGTTTGTTTTTAATTCTAGATCTGAATGAAAACTGAGCTTTTTCCTGTCTGTGTTTTCAAATACAGATCCAGATAATAAAAATGGGAACTCCTGGATCAGGACGGAAGAGAACTCCAGTGAAGGACAGGTTTTCTGCAGAAGATGAAGCTCTGAGTAACATCGCCAGAGAGGTTTGCTATTTTCAAAGTGTCTTAAATTTAGAAATAGGGATGAAGCAATCTCATTATCCAGAAAAAGTTAGTTTTTTTAAGCTGTGCATTAGAAGTGCAATTAGACAATAGTATGGCAATCAATACAAACTAAGTATTTTTGATCAAAAAATCATGTTTACTGAAATATTGTCAGAGTGAGGTAGTAATTGTATGATTAGTGTAGCTTTACAGAATCACACTTCAGCTTAGCAGGTATTTCTGCAAGTAGTTACATGCTTAAAGACAAATGAAAAATCCAGTTGCTATCTCAAGTTTAAAACTAAAAAAAAAATTACACATTTATCCTATTGCAGTGTGTAGTGTTTCTGAGATAGTACATATAATGTTAGTGTTGAAGGAGTAACAGTTGTTATTAAAATACATTTGTAATAGATTCTGTTTTAAATGTGAAAAGTCACGTTTCTTTCAAAATGAGCCTAATGTTACACTATACCATGAATTTCACCACCTGAAAAATAGAGGGCTGGAGATAACCAGTGAAAAGTGCAATTAACAAGAAGTTGATACAAAGAGGAACTTTTTCTCTCTGGATATAGGAAGAAGGCAGCTGGAATTTAGTCTTAGAGAGGTCTGTTTGGACTAGAGTTGTTCTGGGAGGAAGTGCTGTGACTTGGGAACAAAAGCCTTAGTACTGTTTGTATACAGGTGGATACAGAACCTTTGAGCTACGTTTTCTACAAAGCTGCTCACCCTAGCTGACAAAAATGAGTGCAAAATGCAGTTTCAAATTGGCTTTGTAATCTTATATATATATGTGTAGGTAAGACAAAATAGGTAGGTGGTAAGTCTTTGAAAACAGTTTTTTTAGGCATTTCCAAATGTATCCATCATAGACTGCAGACAAAAGATAGGCTTTGTCAGTAAAAAAAAATAATTCAGTTGGTAGCTTTTCAGAAAGTGATTTTTCTGTCACTTCTAATGGAAGTCTCACCCTACCATCTAAGTTCTGTGGGGAGCTCTGCATCATGTGTGGTCACTTATCAAATTCCATCTCTCAATTTTTGGTGAAAACGGTTAATGAAAAAGAAGGAATATGGCCTTAAATTTCTTTGAGTATTTGCACGGTTTCAGTACAGTCAAATCAACATGCCATTTAGACTAGAAAAAGAAGTCTCAATAGCAAGATATCATAAATATTATTTAAAACTACTGTTGGGCTTTGTTCTCTTACATCACTAAACCCATCAATAAAAATTTGAGCATGAGTGTAAATTAAACAAAAATCAGGGAGGTTTCCCCCTTAGTCCTAAAAAATGAATACAGGGACTCACAGCTATGCTGTCTCACAAAAATGTGAGTTGAATGTCTGTTCCAGGAATTAAGTGTATATTGTCTTCTGTCAAAATTGAACTGGGAAAGGAGCTTGCTGAAAAGCTCATAAAACTTATTCAGTATTTTGATGTTAATCTAAATCTGCTGAAGATAACCTAAAATTTTATGCTGATTGTGCCATTTAAGTATTTCATATTATCTTTAGCTGTTTTATGTCTAGTAATAATTCTTAAAACCTAGATGAATGAAATTGTTCTAAATGTTCTTTATGATTTTCTTATTAAAATTATTTTTTCTCTTTTTAATATTCTGGCATTTTTCTGTATTTTGAGGTTCACCTTTCATGGCTTGTTAGGAAGAATAAAATTCAACATATATCAGAATAAAATGGTTTCTTGTCATTATATACATGTTTTCAAAGCTGTGTATAGCACTATTTCTTCTTTTTTATTGCCATATTCAGGTTTCACTTTAACAGTCTTAATTCAGAATTATTATCCAGTTTAAAAGCAGTGTGAAAAGTTCTATGTCATCATGAATATTGTGTTAACATAGCATTTACTACTGTCAGGTTGCTAATCTCTGGGTCAGTGTAGGAGAAGGTGTTTATTATATCCCTTGTCAAACTGGAGCTGTTGTCATTGAATTGGTAGCTGTAATTCAGTGTTAGACACCTTATTCTAAAGAAAACACTCTAAAGGAACCGGGTGCATTTTGTAATTAATTAACAGGCTTTTCTACTGTTGCATCCTAAGTTCTGTCTTTAAATAACATCGGATTTTACTGTGCCATACGTAGGTCTTATTGAGGCTGGGGAAAGTTTTCAGTTACTATGCTGACATATGGCATGGCAGTTTTCAGTGCATGAATATATAGGGTAGTTATACTTTGTTCTGAGGCCATTATCTCGGCAGCATAACTTGCTTATCTTTTTATTGTCAAAGGGCGTTTTGTTCCTCAACTTCCTCTTCTGAAATCATCTTACTGCAGTAGAACTGAGCCCTGTAATCCACATGTTTTCTGTGGAAGGTGTTCTAGGTATCAGGAGATAGTGAACAGAATATGCTGAAACAAAAGGCTGCACTCAGGATGAGATGTGTGGCGAAACTGCATAGAAATGCTCTGGGATTCAGAGCAGCCACAAAATGGTGCTAGGAATTACCCAAATTTGTAGTGGTAGCAGAGAACTCTAATGCAGCATATGATGTTTTAGGGTGGTTTTTCTTCAAAAGTTCAGATTTCAGGGAGCGCTAATCTTAGTCTTTGTCACCACTTTTAATTTGACAAAATTGCACTTTCCTTGATCTATGGCATGATTTAAAAAAAAAAAAAAAGAGGTGGTATCTTCTGTTTGGTACCAATAAGCATTGCTTTCTAGGAAATTTTGTTTAAAGAATTCTTTGGTATTAATCCACTAAATTAATTTCTTTATAATTATTTTGCTGCACTGGTTGAATATGATGTGTCATTTTATATGAAAAACATTTAATGCAAGACGAGCACTATGATAGGATCTGAGGGGCTTGGTCAAGCTACTTCCTCTTTGATATTTCTTTCACTTTTTCCATCTTTCCTCTGCATCAGAAAACGTTTTTCTTCTGTTGGATGTCTCTTCCTGTTTACTTGTATTTACTTCTGTTTGTAGAGAGCATTTTCACAGCTTCTCCTTTCTGAGGGAGTTTGCATTGAGACAAGCTCTTTTGCAGTGTCTGTGTGCTAGACAAAAATATGCTATAACATCAACTGGAGTGAATTGCTGCCTTATTCCAAGAACTTTTGAGTTACTAAACCTCTTTCTTTGGACCCTACTTCTTACACTGTAGTATGTTATTCTTCCTGGCATTGAATTTCCCTGCTCACTAGCACTGAGAAAGAGTAAAGGTGATGTATATATACAGGAATATATACATACGCTGGAAGCAATGCACTCTCCCTGTAACCCAGTGTCAGAAGTGGGAGTAGTTGCAGTTGATCAGTTTAACAGTCTTACCTTGGTACAACAGACTTTATCATGTTTGTTTCAAAAGCTATGGAAACGTATAGATTTATTGTCCCTGTGTTCCCTGCAAGCAGAAGAAACAGAACTCTGAGTGTAAATGCATAGTTACATTAAAATGGAGTAATGGCAAGTGCATTCTAATTACAGCAAGGTTAATTTGAAGTCATCTCTTATAATAAAAAAGAAAAAAGCCTATCTCCTGCAAATATAGAGAGTTGCTTTATACCATCTTCTGGTTTGTTCTGTAGCTTTTGTAATGGATTCTGAAACTGTTAGCGTTCTCGGATTGACAAAGAATTCTACATCACTTGGTATAGAAGACAGTTTCTTACGTCTTGTGGAAAATTCTACTCTCCCAAGTACAGATAAGGATTGTCTAGTGTAACTTCAGGCTCCTGGCATCATTATGTGTTTATTTGTTAAACAAAAAGGATTCCTGCATAACTAGATAAATGAAAATTGAAGTTTGTGTTCACAATCTATATTGGATACAGCTGATACGATCTCAAGATCTGTTTTCTCTTTGAATTTGTTGTGGGGACTCTCTGCTTTTTAAGTTGTTTTGTGGACAGAGTATCTTCAGCTGAGTTGTGCATCACTGCTTCACTTGTCTTTGTCATTTACAGACAACCTGTGTTCATTTTACATATTTAGCAGTAATCTGTCATCACCAGGCATCTCTTATGATTACCTGAGACTCCTTTCTCCAAGATCAGCCTTATATGCAAGAACAAAGGTTTCAGTCACTTCTGTGTTCTTACACTGGCCATGATTCAAGCTCAGATACAATGAATATAATGAGTCTGACTCTTGTCATCTCACTATCCTCATCCTGATAAGCAAGTTTGATGGCACAACAAGGATTTAACATTTATAGCCTTTTTTCCCCCTGTGCTTCCATCAGCAACCCTTCAGTTCTTCAGGGTTGAGTAACTAAAGCTTGTGGATGACAATGGCAACACCATTCACTTGATTTCTATGTTGTAGAACCTTGTCTCTGGTTTTGGTTTGTTTGCATTTTTTTCAGGAACTGTTCATATGATTTTTCACTGCATAGCAGGAGCCTGGAAGCTCTTAAGAGGTGTTTTCTCATGGGAGAGAAAGATTCGTTTGGATTTAAATTCCACTCTGTAGTTGCTCAAACTTGGAGTAGAGTGCAGTTGTTCTTACTTTGGTAAAGATGTCTTGTAACTGAATTGCCATGGTAGAAAAAGCTAGGAGTTCAATATTTTTAACTGTTTGAAGGCTATATCATGAATAAAAAAAACAGTTAATAACAGTCTTTGTCATTTTGAATCTGTTCAAAGTTCAGTTTGTTTTTTTCTCTGCATATAGCTTGAGCTTCTTTTAAGAAAACAGGCAAAGCCCAAAGAATCCCACCCTCATGGATATTGTATTTTTAGATGCTAGAGGATTTTTGAATTTGTTTTAATAAGTGATCTTAAATATTAATTCAAAGTTTTGTTTGCTTTTCTTTTTAATAGTGTTGAAGGATATTTTATAGGATGTAGTATATTCTAGAGATTTGCTAATTTATATATTAATCTGTGTAATAAATGGGAAAAGAATAAGAGACATCATAAATAAAGAAACTTAAACCTTTAAGTCACGTTAAACCTTAAGGTTTTGTTGTTTGTATTTGCTTTGTAGGCAGCTGGAGTAGGGACATGAGAAGTAAGTGGAAAAGAGATACTTCTGAGGAAGCATAAGAAATACTTTGGGCACATAAGTGATGGCCTCTGGTCCATAATAAGGAGAGGAGGGTAAAAAGCATGGAAGTGAGACTACGGAAGAAATGAGCAGCAGAAGAGAGGAATTGTAGAATGGTTTGGATTGGAAGGGACCTTACAGATTATCTAGTTCCACCCCCCCTGCCGTGGGCACAGACTCCTTCATGTCCACTTAATAAGAAATGATGAAAGAAACTTCAGCTTGCCGTGTGTAGTAATGTATTAGGAAATACTGTGAACGGTTCTAAAACACTCACCCTACTGCTTGTCCCGAGCTGGCAGGGTGTCCTTGGTGCGGTGCCATGCACCCTGGGGCAGGGAGGGGGATGGGGAGCCCCGGGACAGGGACAGGGATGGAGGTGGGGATGGGCAGCCCCGGGACAGGGACAGGGATGGAGGTGGGGATGGGCAGCCTCGGGACAGGGACAGGGATGGAGGTGGGGATGGGCAGCCCCGGGACAGGGACAGGGATGGAGGGGGGGATGGGCAGCCTCGGGACAGGGACAGTGGGCGCCCTCGCCGCCGCCCTCTGGTGGAAGAAGGAAAACGCTCCTTAATCGATCCTCCTGTGTTGGAAACTGCAGCACTGCGAACGCTGCATACCCCTTGGCAGAGAGAGAAACGAGTTATATGTGATGGCAAAATAATTCTAATTTTTTCGGAGGTGAATATTTTATAGAGCCTGTATTTTATCCTTATGAAGCTTTTGTGCTGAATCTGAGCTAATTAATGAATTGCCTTCTCTGGAGTATGAAAATTAAAAATAAAATACTATTGCTTTATAGTGAATTCCCTCTCACAGTCAAAGGAAAGGAAAAAGTGCCTGTCTATACTATGGAGATAGATGTAACGCTTCTTGCAGAGCGTGGAGGGAAGTTTTTATCTTATCGGTTCTGTGCTTTAGCATGCTGCTTACCTGGGTGGAGATTTTGGTCATTGCTGTGAAGAGACTAAGAAAAAATAATCAGAAAGGAGGGAATCCAGATTCAGTCTTTACAAAGGCATTAAAATTAAAGCCAGGTCTTCGTTCCTTTCTCCTTTCTTTCCTGCCATAAATATCTTTGCTATAACTGAAGAGCAATATGTTGTCCTTAGACGTTGAGATAAAAAGTTTTCAAAAGACTACAGTAGAATATGTGTTTAAAAAAAAAGGTGAAAAAAAAAATTGAAGAAGCAGAGATGGGTTTCTAAATGGCTCTAAGTAGTTAATAATTGAATTTCAGGTGAAAATCAGGAAGCTGACCATGTCACCTCCTGGAAGGAGAACATTGTGTTGCTACCTCTACATTTACTAAGCATATGCAATGAAATAAGCTAAACAAAGAGAATACTGCTTTAAGGTATTGCTTAACTGCCTGAACACAGGGAGAATAATCATATTCTTCTAGAATGAAGTGCTGTTTCTGCAGGTATGAGGAAACACTGCCTTCTTTTTTTTTAATATATAATATTTTTAGTACCTCAGTGGTGAACAAATTGCTTACTTAGAGCAGAGCTAATACATAAAAAAATACAGATATGGCACTTGGTTTTAAAACAGATATTTGTCCTTAGGGTAGAAGGTAAAAGATCAGTAGTATGAGTGTGTTTGTATATAAAAGAAAACTTGCAGATTTGGTTATCAACTAATCCTTTATGAATTAGTCCTTTTTTCTTATCCAAGCAAAGTCTTGAGGGCCTCTTCTTTGTGATTCTACACGATTTCCTTTGTTAGGAAGATCTCTATATTCTTTCTTGATCAATTCTCTGAATAAATTCCATGCTGAATTGTTGTATCTATACCTAGTGGCTCCTGTTTGCCCTCCAGTGTTTATTACAAGTGACGGAAGGGACCTACAATGATCCCTGAGTGCAACCCTTAGCCCTGCACAGAACCATCCCCAAGAGTCATATGATGTGCCTGAGAATATTTTTCTATATCAGTGCCTACCCCTCCTCTGCCCCTCATGAGGAAGTTGTAACTGCCATGAGATCTCCCCTCGGTCTCCTCTTCTCCAGGCTGAAGAGACCAAATGCCCTCAGCTGCTCCTCACATGCCTCCCCTCAAGGCCCTTCCCCATCTTTGTTGCTTCCTTTGGACGCTCTCTAACAGCTTAATATCTTTCTTATACTGTGGTGCCCAAAAGTGCACAAAATATTCAAGGTGAGGCCACCCCCGTGCAGAGCAGAGCGCCTGGCTGGTGATGCTTTGCCTGATGCTCCTCAGGACAGGGCTGGCCCTCCTGGCTCCAGGGCACTGCTGACTCATGTTCAGCTTGCCATTGACCAGGACCACCAGGTCCCTTTCCATGGCACTGCTTTCCAGCATCTCATTCCCCAGTCTGTATATCGAGGGTTGCCCCATCCCAGGGACAGAATACGGCACTTGTCTTTGTGAAACATCCTATGATTGGTGATTGCCCAGTACTTTAATTTGTCAAGGTCTCTGCAGGGCCTTCCTGCCTTCAAGGGAGTCAAGAGCTCCTCCCAATTTCCTATCATCATCAAACTTGCTCAGTGTCCCTTCCACCCTGTGTCCTCTGGGCCTAAGATGTAGCCCTGTGGAGCCCCACTAATGACAGGTCCCCAGTCTGATGTCACCCCTTTCACTCTTTGTGCTTGACCCATGAGCCGGTTGCTCACTCACCACATGATGTGTTTATCCAGCTGTGGTCTGGACAGTTTGTCCATAAGGATCCTGGGAGAGACAGGATCAACTCCAAAAAGATCACATTTTTCCAGACTTCCCATAATCTTGTCCATAACTTTACCAGGCAGTGAAGTGAGACTGACAGGCCTGGAGTTTCTAGGCTCTTCCTTCTTGCCCTTCTTGAAAATCAGGACATTCACCTGCTTCCAGTCAGCTGAGACCTCTCTGGATTCCCAAGACCGCTCAAAAATCATAAGAGGCATTCTGTGATGACATCAGCCAGCTCTTTGAGGATTCTTGATGAATTCCATCAGCGCCATAGATTTGTATGGATCCAGCCAGAGCAGCAGATCCCTCACAGTTTCGGGGTTGACTGGGAATTGATCATTCTCACAGTCATGGTCCTCCAGCTCAGGGCACTGAGACCCCCTTGGTCCGTCATCTGTGTTGAAGATGGAGGCAAGGAAAGAATTAAACCCTCTACCTTGTCTCTGTCCCTGTTTGGGAGGTGACCATCCTCATCCTGGAACAGGCCAATGATATTTCTATGCTGCCTGTTGCCATTAGTGTATTTGAAAAAGCTCTTCTTATTGTCCTCCACATTTCTGGCAGCTTCACCTTCAACTGAGCTTTGGCCACACAAGCTTTCTCCCTACACCAGCAAGCAGCATCTCAGAATTCTTCCCATGTCACTTGACCTTGCTTCCACTGGGCACACACCTTCCTTTTTTGCTGTATTTCCAGGAAAGATTCCTGTTCAGCCAAGCCAGCCTTCTGCCTTGCCTGCTTGACTTCCAGCACTTGGGAATTGTTGTTCCTGTGCCCTTAGGAGGTGGTGTTTGAAAAGTGGCCAGCACTGATGGACCCCAGCACCTGCAAAAACCAGGGGACCTTGATAGTTCCTTGAAGTCTGCTCTGCTCATGGCCAGAGCTGGCACTTCTCCTGTCAACAGATTTTAAGCTCGGATCACCTCGAGGTCGCTGTGGCCAAGGTGACCACCAACCTCCCCTTCACTCATGAGATCTGCTCTGTTGACAAGCAGCAGATCAGGGAGGGCATCTTTCCGAGTCGACTCCCTTAGGACCTGTTCCATAGAGTTGTCATCCAAGTTTTTATAGGAATCTTCTAGCCCAGGCTGTAGCAGCTGTGTGATGCTCCCAGTCAATTTCTGGGAAGGTGGTGTTCCCATTAAGGACAAGGGCAGTTGACTGGGAAGTGTCCCTTAGTTCCTCAAATTAAAATTCATCAACACCATCCTCCTGGCTGGCAGATCTGTAGCAGACTCCCACATGACATCCACATGATTTGTGTGCCCCTTGATTCTCGCCCAGAGGTTCTCAGCTGTGCCATTGCCCACCATGAGTTCCATACGTTCTAACCTTTCTATGGCATACATTGCCCCTCCACCTCTTCTGGCCTGCCTATCCCTCCTAAAGAGCCTGTAACCATCCAACCGGGCAGTCCAGTCACAGGGCTCATCCCACCAGGTTCCACTTATGCCAGTGATGTCAAATCTCTGGGACTGGACCAAAGCTTGGAGCTCCTCTTGTTCATTCTTCATGCTGCGTCCAGTGGTGTAGAAACATTTCAGCTGTGGTACATTGTAGCCAATACATCATGAAGAAGATTGAGTGATCCCACCAGTGCTTGTTTCCTCAAGGTTTGGCACACCGTCCCATCTCTCATCGCTGGTAAGCCTGGTTTTGCCCCTTTCCCCCTTCCAAGGTAGGTAAAAGCTCATACCTGCTGTAGAAGGTACCAGTCCTACCTGTCACATTATGAGAAGGAGGAGGAACCTTCCTCCTGGTATGTACCGTGCCCTGCTTTCAGCCTTCATCTTTAACACACCCTTGACTAACGGTCCTAACAGTCACTGTATTTTTCTTAGCAGGTATGTAAGACTGTTTTGACGTAGCTGATGAAATTAATTTGTGAAGGGTTTTTTGGTGGTAATTTGTTTGCAACTTTTATGAGCTTTCTTCAGTAAGGCAACAGAGTGAATGGCAGCACCCAGGAAGAAAACTGTCCTTTGAATTATGGTTGTTTCTTTTTTATTGTTAATTTTGAATTTCAATTAGTTATGTAGACTTGTAGGAGTGCTATATTAGTAACACGAGGCCTGTGCTCCGACAGGTCTGCTGAGAATAGGGAGTTACTTAGTATGATGGCTTTTCAAATGGTACTATGATTGTCCCTTGTAGTAAAGTTTGGTGAAGAAAGCCCAAGAACTGTGCTTTCAGTTAACTTGCCAGGTTCTTTGTCTTTTTTGGAATTGTGTGATTTTTAGAGGAATCTAGTTGCTCAGATTAATAATTAATGTAATACCAAAGGATTTCTTGCCAAAAATTTTCTCTAAAAAAGATTTTTTTTCTTCAATTTCAGGCACATATTCTATGACAAATTTTTGTAGAACTGGCTCATGTTTTATCAAGGGTTTAGTAAATTAGAAGAAATGGAGTGTTCCCTCTAGTGCAGGAATCTGAAAATTTAGGTCTCTGGCTGTAGGACTAGGAGAGTGGTGAAATGTGAATTGATTTCTACCATGAATCAGTAAACAAATTAACTGTGCATCTTTAACAGTAAAGCTTTGACAGACCCTGATGGCTAGATGCAAATATTTTGTTCTATGGACAGAGCTAAACCCAGGCATAGCAGCTATTTGAGTCCCTTCTCTTTTTGCGCTGCAAACCTGTCTATGTGACAGTGCAATAATTACAAAGTAGGGCTGAAAATGAGAGCACTTCCTGTTGCATGGGAATTTCCTTGCTGTATTTGTCCTTAGGTAGGAGGAAGAGCAGCTTTATGCTGCTCTGAAAAAAGATTACTTTGTGGCAGTCAGGAGTGTTGACAGAGCCTTGGCATCGTTTTTTCTGAGTGTTGCGGGTTCAGGAGGATTCCCACTCCCAAAATAAAAGCCACTAAAACACAACTGAGGTGGCAAAGCAAATTTGTTCCTATAACACAGTTACAGTAGCAGCAAATGTATTTTGTTACTTGTGATACCAAACAATACATTCCGACCCCTGGATTCTTGACAAGCTGCTGAGCAGGAGCAGGAGATGGAGCAGGGCACTCGGCAGGAGGGGCAGGCAGGCAGGGCAGCTTCAGGGCATCCCCTGGATCAAAACGATGTGCACATTGTCCTCCTCTGCCCCCAGCCCAGGACCATGTCTTGTGTCTCCCTCTCTGGAGTGGAACTTTGCCAGCTGCAGCATCAGCTCGTGCGTGGCCAGCGCACCAGCCGAGGCCACAGCGGCTCAGGATGCTGACTCTGGGCTGACAAGGGCTCTGTTGTTCCTTTGGCAAAGGCCAAGTTCCCACCGGTTGGATGTTAAACTGATCTGATGTTTCTTTCTTCAAGGTTAAGTTTCCCACAGTGAAACTGTGCAGTGTTTTCCCATGTCACATGGACAAGCACAACCACGGACCAAATATGACAGGGACTTGACATGACTCTGGTCCCTGACACACTGAGTGTGCAAAATACAGAAAAAGTCTTCACAAGAGTCATTTGAAGTTAAGACAAACTATTTTGAGTAATAAAGCCATAATGTGTTTGCCTTCTTTCTTGTCATTATTCAATAGATACTTTCATACCTGTAGTTTAATCATAGTTTGAAGTTAAACTCCGAGTTAAAAATCCCTTTCATTTCCCTGAAACACAGTAAAACAGTTTTATAGGTTTCCATGTTTTTTCCATAAACCTATGCTGTGATAGTGGTAAAAGCAGGAACAACCCCTAACCTTAATCAAAGGCAAAACACCATTGAATTTTGCATTTTTAAGAAGTTTTATAAAGTTATATGTTTTGGTTCTTAGGAGTTCTGAATTTTTGGCTGCTGCTGTTTCTCTTAAGTTTTTAATTAGCATTCAACAGACAACTGAAATTTTTCATGGAAAACCTGTCTTCAGTGGTTTAATATTTTGAGAATTTAAGAGAAAATTTTCATCAACTCATTATTCAAACATGAAGAAACTGAGCTTGTGCTTTCCTCAAAAATTAGCTTTATGGCAAAATTTATTTCCTCATGTAATTATCTGCTTAAATTTGGGGTAGCACTTAGATCTGAAAGACAATGTTTCTTTTTTTGTTGAGGCTGGATAAAAAGTGGAGATTATACCTAGTTGTATCTACCAATAACCAGGTTTCACAAGCAGAGCAGAAGTAAGCTGTTTGTCCTACTGGTACCTTTTTCTGGGTCTGGTGTTCATAAGGTCCTTGTACAAGCCAAGTCATTTCGCAAACAAAGCAAAAAACTCAGAAAACTACTTTTTATTGCTTCTGTTAAATTAGTTAGTTAAATTGGCTTGCAGCAGGTTCTGGGAGCTGGAGCTGTGTCCAGGGAAGGTGTTGGGAGTATAAGGGCTTGAATGGAAAGGTAGGGAAGTGCCTTTCTGGTGATAGTCAGTGTTAAAAGTAGTTTTTAAGGAATGGTAATCTTAAGTTTCTTCCTTGCATTTTGTCCAATAATGAATTTGATTTTGATTGCTATTTGAAGTATTCTTAGTGATGTTTGCTTTTTGAAATAATTCCAAATGATAGCAGAGCCTTTATGGTATGAGCAGTAGTGGCTTAGTATCTTTGTTTTTATTCTTTCTTCTTGGTTTTAATGTCTTTTTGTGGGCAAAGATTCTTCAGTTGCTTGTTCAAATACTATGCATAAGTAAAGTAATTTTACAGTCCACAAGACATCGGTTTTCAAGTTGTAGTGATAGCAATATTTCTGCACTCAGTTCAGACACATCCCAAGGGTCCTGAGGGAGCTGGCTAATGATGTTGCCAAGTCATGCTCCATTATATTTGAGAAGTCAAGCAAAGTCACCAGTGACTGGAAAAAGGGAATCATTGCTCCTATTTTTAAAGAGATTAGAAAAGAAGACACAGGGAACTACAGACTGGTGAGCCTCACCTTTGTGCCTGGGAAGATTGTGGAGCAGATCTTCATGGAAGCAGTGCTGAGGCACATGCAAAATAGGGAGATGATATGAGACATCCAGCATGGCTTCACCGGGGGTAAATTGTGACTGATAAATCCGGTGGCCTCCTATGCTGGAGCAATGGCAACAGTTTGCAAGGGAAGACAACAGATGTCAACTACCTTAGACTTCTTTAAGGCCTTTGACAAGATCCCTTATGACATCCTTGTCCCCAAATTGAAGAGACATGGATTTGATGGATGGACTATTCAGTGGATAAGGAAATGGCTGGATGGACCCAGGCAGAGAGTTGTGTTCAATGACTCTGTGTCCTGATGGAAGCTGGTGATGAGCTCAGGGGTCTGTCTTGGTACCAGAGCTCTTTAATGTCTTTATCAATGACACAGACAGTGGGATCGAGTGCACCCTCACACAAAGGTGAGTGGTGCATTTGGCACAAGAGATGGAAGGATGCCATCCAGGTGGACCTGGGCAAACTTGAGAAGTGGGGCCATAGGAACTTCATGAAGTTCAGCAAGTCCAAGTGCAAGGTCCTGCACCCTGGTCAGGCCAATCCCAGACAGGAGTCCAGACTGAGGAGAACAACTCAGTGATGGCCACAAAGATGCTCAGAGGATGGTAACACCTCTCCTATGAAGATGGGCAGAGAGAGCTGTGGTTGTTCAGCCTGGATAAGAGATGGCTTTGGGGAGACCTCATTGTGGCCTTCCATTACCCGAAGGTGGCCTGTAAAAAAAGGAGTGACTTTTTATACAGGCAGATAGTGATAGGACCTAGGGAAATGTATGGTTTTAATCTACAAGAGAGTAGGTTTAGATTAGATGTTAGGAAGAAATTCTTACTGTGGGGCTGGTGAGGCACTGGCACAGGTTGCCCAGAGAAGTTGTGTATGTCCCATTCCTGGAAGTGTTCGAGGCCGTGTTGGGTGGGGCTTTGGGCAACCTGGTCTAGTGGGTGGCACCAGTTCTGGGGGTTAGAACTAGATGAACTTAAGGTCCCTTCCAACCCAAGCCGTTCTATGATTCTCTTATCAACATATAATTCTTTTGACTAGCAATGGTATCTAAACAATTGGGTACACATTCTTTCTGAAATTTCATTCTGAGTACGCTGAATTCCTTACTACCTCTGTATTGTGGTGTTAGAATCTCAATGAGTAATTGTGAAGAGATTATTAAATTAAGTACTCAAACCATTATTCTACAAACATGTTTTTAACTTTCGTTATTTTCCATCTGCTTGTAGGCAGAAGCCAGACTTGCAGCCAAACGAGCAGCTCGAGCAGAAGCCAGAGATATACGTATGAGGGAGCTGGAGCGACAGCAAAAAGAGGTAGTGCAACTTGTTGGGAATTCTTGCAAACCTTTACTAAATTCCTTAATGTATTTTATTTCTGTATTTGCATAAGATTTTTTCTTTTAGTGTAATTCACCTGCATTCTAGTGTTTTCAGCATTAGGATTGGATTATACTGAAAGTATTCACAATAAATACCATACGGTTGTGTGTTGCTCCACACATTTCTCCTAAAAAAAGTTTGCATTTCTTGAGGAAAAGAAACCTAAAAACTTGGTTTTCAGCAGTCTGGTTAGTTCATGGTTATTGCATTTAATTCAGGTTTTGGCATTGCATGCAAAATATTGAGAATTTATTACTTTTCATGATTACATTCAAGTTAATGGAATGCTGATATTTGGTTTTTGTGGGTTTGTTTGGGTTTTTTTCTGTGGAAGTAATAAGTGCAATTTGCAAAATAATTTTTGCCTTAATTTTATATGGTTCTTCTTGGGCCACAGGTGCAGGTTTTGAACTGCTATAGGTATCTGCTGGTATTATAGTGAAGATTACATGGCAATTAACCTAGATTTTTCTGAATTTTAATTTAGGAATCCAGTCTTGTGTGGTGACTAATTTATATTGTAAATGGTTTGTTTGTTTTTCTTTTTGCATTCTGTAGTTTTCTCAGCATTCATATGATAGAAAATGGGCTCATATCCAGAAATGGATGGTAGGCTAAAATCACCTGTTGTGCATGTGTTTGCATTCAGAGAACTAACACAGGATTTGGAGGAAGTAAATAACTAATGGTTTGCTGTGTGTCATTTCAAAGTATCTTATTACTGAAAGCAATTACTTATAAACTATATTTTGATGTGGATAGGCAGGGCACTTTATGGCAGCAAAAGACAAACTATGGAATGAGAGGTTTTTCTTAAAATGAAATGTTTTGTGTTTCCACCATGTGGTGACTTAAAATCATTAATCTGTTTAAAATGAAATGAGATTAGTTTCAATTAGGTAAACATCATAAAAAATATTTTTTTTTTATTTCAGTTAACTTCTTGGGGTTGGGCTTTTACCTTTTTTGTTCCTTAGTGGTCTTGCTTTTTTTCCCCCTCTTTTGAGTAACATGGCAAATGCTAGTGTCTTTACAGATGATTAAATTACTTTTATGACTTAAAAATTAATCATAGAAGATTAAAAACCCCCTTGTTTTCAGTTAATAATGATGAAATATTTAGCTGCTTATTCAGATTAAATCTACTAATAGAGGAGGAGTAAAGATAGCTGAGTTACAATCTGAGAAAGCTGCTTCTCAATTTATTCTAATTTATCATAGAATCAGAGCATGCTGAGTTGGAAAGGACCCGTAGGATCATCAAGTCCAGCTTCTGCACAGGATACCCCAAGAATCACACCATGTGCCTGAGAGCATTGTGGAAGTGCTTCCTGAACTCAGACAGGCTTGGTGCTGTGGCCACTGCCCTGGGGAGCTTGTTCAGTGCCCGACCACCCTCTGGATGAAAAAACTTTTGATACCTGACGTAAACTTCCCCTTACTCAACCATTCCTTTGGGTCTTGTCACTGGTCACCAGAGACAAGAGATCAGTGCCTCACCCTCCACTTCCCCTCTTCAGGATGATAAGGACTTGCAATGAGGTCTCCCCTCAATCTCCTCCAGGCTGAACACACCAAGTGCCCTCAGCCCCTCCTCATACGGCTTCCCCTCCAGGCCCTTCACCATCCTTGTGGCCCTCCTTTGGACACTCTCTAACAGCTTAGTGTGTTTCTTATAGTGTGTCCCCCCAACCTGCCCCACTATTGCAGGTGAGGCTGCCCCAGTGCAGAGCAGAGCGGGACAATCCCCTCCCTCACCCGGCCGGCCATGCTGGGCCTGATGCCCCCAGGACAGGGATGTCCCTCCTGGCTCCAGGGCACTGCTGACTCGTGGCCAACTGGCCATTGACCAGCACCCCCAGGTGCCTTTCTGCAGAGCTGCTCTCCAGCCTCTTGTTCCCTAGTCTATATACACAACCATATTTGCCCCATCCTAGATGCAGAATCCAGCACTTTGCCTTGTTAAATCACTCTTAATTTGTCGAGGTCTCTCTGCCTTTGAGGGAATCAACAGCTCCTCCCACTTCAGTGTTGTCATCAAACTTTCTTAGTGTACCTTTGAGTCCTGTCTTGAGGTTATTAATGAAGATGTTGGAGAGCACAGGGCCAAGGATGAAGCCCTGTGGCACCCCACGAGTGACAGGTCACCAGTCTGATGTCCCCCCAGTCACTGTAACTCTTTGTGTCTGACCTGTGAGCCACCTGCTCACCCATCGCGTAATGTGGTTTTCAGCTGTGGGCTGGACATTTTGTCCAGGTTGACACTGTGAGACAGTAGCAAAAGCTTTGCTGAAGCCCATAAAGATCACATCTATTGTCTTTCCTCGATCAACTCGGGATTACCTTGTTGTGGAAGGAAGTCAGATTAGACAAGCAGGATTTTCCCCTCAGGAAGGTGTGTTAGCTGTGACTGATGACTGAGTTGTCCTCCAGGTGTTTTTTAATGCCTCTCAGAATAATCTTTTCCATCATTTTACTAGGCACTGAAGTGAGACTTGACATTATTGCAATGTTTCCTTAGAAAGTTCCTTTGCCAAACTTCATGTGGTTCTTAGAAAGGTCTATGGGAGATGTGAGGTTTTTTTCTGGTTTTTAAGAAAGTGTTCACTATGAGAATGTTTTGAATCACCGAGATTTAAATAATACATGCTGATATCAGCCATAATTTCAAACAGTAAAAACTACAGTGACAGTTAATTGGCACCCCTGTTGAGAAATCCTAGAACTGTCACTAGAATTTTATTTGCAAAAGTTGTGCTGACTTTATGTTGTCTCTTTGCTTAGCTGACATTTGTGTATATATTAGTTCTCAGAACAACATAGATGTCTGTTATTTCTGGTGGAAGGCACATTTGAAGGTTTTTTTGCTCGAGAACAAGGGTTTTCAAAGTGTGGAATACAGATTGCATTTGTGAGCAATCTCATGTCAAAATTGACGCCACTCAACTGAATACCACCTTCTTTTTGCACTCCTAAGAGAGACATCTGCTATAGGAGGTCTCTGAACAGATGTGCACTCCTTTCATGAATTGGGAGGCCTAAACCTCTGTATTGGATAAGGTGCATAATTCAAACTTAAATTGTTAGATAATAAACTTGGTAGATAGCAGCAGCAGCTATCTGTTTGCAGTATGTACTGTAGTACTTTATCCTTTGACCTGAATATGCTGAACACTTAATGCTGGCTTTCTATTTTCTGATTGAATGTCAGGAAGGGACTTGTTACCAAAGAACTAAGAGGAATCTTACATAAATAGAAAGCTGTCTGCTTGCCAGCTGCAGATGTTACTAACAGGTACTTGTCCATTTAGACTAGGGACACAAAGTATATTTACAAGTGCCAATGGTCTGACTGTATTGTGTTGACAAGTTAAATAGCATAAATACTAATATTAAACTTCAAAACAGGCATCATAGAGAGGAAGACTAAAATGTCATTATGAAATGAACTTACCCTCTCCCCCGGGAAGTTTTCTTGCAGAATTTTAATGAGGCCTATGGAATAGTCATAAAATAATATTAAACTAGCTAATGTATCCAGTGGTAATGTGGAAGACAACCATGTGATGATAAGAAGTATGAAAGCCAGGTTTAGTCTTTAGATGTCCATCTGTGATCTGGAGGAGAAGCTTTTAACTCTAAAAATAACTGACTTACAACCTTTGGAATAGTTTGACATACTGAAAACTGTAGGAAGTGAGTAATTTAAGGAAGGATTTCTGGTTTTAGAGCCCTGTTATAGCCTTACAGTGGGATAGTTCTAAAATTAAGGTTATTCTTAACATACTTACATACTGTAACAATGTGAGGTGCTTATGACACGGGAAACATTTTAATGTTTTAATTTTAAATTAGTTGTGGTTTTGTCCCGCTTCTCACATACTCCTTTGTGTGAGCCAAAACGAGCATTCATCTTTCAACAGAACAAAAGACATTAAGGTGCCTTGGCTATTTATCCTCTCTCAGATTTTTATAGCTTGGGTTTATTATTTTCCCTGTCACTGTAAGCAGAACTAGTTGTAGAGCTTATAATTGATCGGTTTGCTTAAGCTTTGTTCCTATAATAGAGAAGAAAATATAAAATATGTATGAGGAAACTGAGAATAATAATCTCTACTGGGGCTACAATAGTTTTGTACAATATTCACAATTTGAATGTAGTAATTATATAGTCCATTTCTTACTAATGTGGTTTTGTAAAGCTATTTTTTATTTTTAATTTAATTTCTTAAGTTAAAAAATCTTTTGCTTTTTTCTGTATTACTATACTAATCATAAGAAAGACTGACTACTGAACACTAATTATTAATTATATAGACCTTCCTTATTTACATCTCCTAATGCAGTGTGTTGGCATTCTTACCCAAAGCAGGTGAAACAAGTTCTTCTGCCTTGAATGAGGTTCACTTGCCACCATGGATTATTCAAGATGACACATGGCATTAAAAGTGCTAACAGCATGTTCCTCACTTTTGCTTCCTAGTACTATGTCAGGTCCTTTTTTTCTTCCCTCTGAAATAACTCTGCATTTTTTCTTTCTCAGGAAGATTCAGAGAGGGCCAGGTATTCTCACCAGTCCAGTCGACATTCATATTTGGTTTGTGTTCAAACTCTATACTTTTTTACATGGCCTTTAAAAAACAAACAAACAAAAAAACCCAGAAACAAGACTTTGGCTTTGGGTTTCATTTTCTTATGGAGATGATGAAGCTTTAAGTCTTCCAAGTATTAGCAGTTTTAATCATTATTTTAAGTCACATATAGTGCTGAAGTTCATCTGGTATTCTATTTCCTTCAATATTAACAAGGTAGTTTATTTTTATATGTTTCAATATGTCAGTCCTTTCTTGCAGTATGGGTATTACTGTGTTTCTGTAATATTTGTGGAAGAAAAGGTAGTAGTACCTTAAGATACAATTTGAAGAAGAGTTTGGTATGATGCAAGGTTTAATTTCTTTGAGAAGGTAGGAATATATTATTCATTAATGGCAACTTACCTGAAGGACGCAAGGTATCCCAAACTCTGCTAACAGAAGTATTTGTTGTATTTTATAGCCTTTTCTGTATCATCTTTAGGTCATATACGGTGCTAAAGAATGGTTTTATTGAGGTTATGGAAACATTTTCCTGGTCTTAGTAGGTCTACCTGGAAATCAGCTTTGTCGTTGAATATATAGGCCAGAAAAGGGACAAATTACTAAAATAGAAGGGTTGATTTTGTTTATTTTGGAAGGTGGAATGAGCTGTTTGTGTGACTTTAGAAAATAGTGATTGTTACTTACTAAGAGGTCTCAGCAACTAAATGTAGTGTTTAATTAATTGAATTTTGTGTAATATCTTGCAAGTCCTGGTATTAAGTGTTTCTGCAATTTGTCACACAGGTACTTTTACCAAATAAATAAGATAAATCAGGTAGTGTTGACTACTTTTCGAACAGTAAATGGTTTATAGAAAAAAACATGTAAAATATGCTATGTGCCACACTTGGTAATTTGTGAGCTAGTACCGGTTTGCTCAGAACCCCTCTTGTCTTGCTTGATGTACCAAATATGCCAAGATGGAGATTAAGTAATTGACTGGTGTCTAAACAGGAGGGTTTGAATAACTGAGCTCATTTTTGGGGGAAGGGAGGGGGCTTATCTAGAATTTCTTTGACTGCCTTGGTTATTTTGTCTTATTCATTAGAAATGAACAGTTTTTAAGTTTATTTCATATATTGATATATTCTTTTAATTTCATTCTCAAGAGTTCTTTGGATGTCAGTGCATCTCGCAGGAGCAGAGCAAGTACCTCTAAAAGGAGAGATCTTGTGGTGTGCAGCCTGGAATGAGCATGCTTTTTATTTATTTATAATGTGTGATGTTCACATTATAATGTTTTTCATGTCTACTTAGCAAAGCAGTAGTTTGGTGAAAGCATGCATATAGAAAATGGTTTTAATGGGACTGCTGCAACTATTGTTGTAATCAAGCACTTTGTGATAGCAAATTTGAGGGCTCAGAGAAAGTGCTGAGTGAAGTTGTTTTTGAGACAGAACACTTAGAAGTATGAAGAGAATTAATCTCTCAGTCTCTCTCTCCTAATGTCCCCAAAGGAGAAATAAAATAAAGAGACAGGTTGTGCATCAACCTTGATAGGTACAAAGATGTTGCTAAAAGTTACTACAGAAAACATTTTTCTCTCTTATATTGTGATTTTAATACTACAGTCAAGGCTGAAATACAGACATTTTACTTTATCAGTAGTGGGAATTTCTGTATATTTTGTGATATTCCTAGTTTAGGCAACTTAAACATCTGTTAGTAGGCTGGTAAGCTGTTAAGAGTTATAAAAGGTGTAAGTGTCATGATGATAATGATTATCTGAGTGATCTGGCTTCATTCTCCAACAGCAAGGTTGCTTATTTATAGGTAATAATTAAAGACAAAAACTTTTTAAAAACATAAATAGTTAAGTTAGTTAAAACTGATACAGTGTCCTATGGGTCCTGTATGGTAATACTTTTAGTAACACAGAAAGGTACCATAGTCTCTAAATTACGTCTATAATATTAACATTTTATTTAATATTAATATTGGATATATTGAAACTATTGAGATAATATGAAAGCAATATGAAATAATATTAACAAAATCTGGCCTATAATAACTTATAAACAACTATAAAATAAACAATGGAATTTTTGGTGCTAATTTGATATCTGGAAGGAATTTTCAGACATATCAATAGCCAAGAATAAATTATTTTTCTTGCAATCCTGTCAGTAGTCCTCATGTTGAAAATTACACTGGGGAATACTCCAGCATGTTATTAGTGTATCATGTAGCGTTTTCAAACTACCTTCAGGGTTTGTTTCATTGGGTTTTAATAAGGCTTAGAATTATACTAAGTTACATTCTGTTTAGTGCATTACCTACAGTTAAAATAGATGTGAATTTTAAGTGAACTGGAAAAAAATCAAGCTTGCTTAAAAAACTAGGATTTCTATGTTAAAAAAAAAAAGTATAAACGTCACAGATTTTGCAGTTAAGGAGTAACAAGAACACGGGACACAGGCTAAGCTGCTGGTACAAAGCTGCTTTCATTAGTACAGTTAAGACTTGCCCGGTCTGGTAGACCAGCATTCTCTTTACAGCAGAGGTGGCCCTCTCATCGAACTGCTCCTTCTTTTCCACACACTTGCTCCTTCTGAAAACACCTTTATCCCTCCCTTTGCCCACCTTGGGTTCCTCCCCGGCCCCACAGTGCTATTTTCCCTGCACCCCGTAATGTGTTCCGTGCCCTGTAGGCAGTGACCCCCTGGGCCTGTGCGGTGCCCTGGAGAGTCGCTGCAGGTGATGGGTTGCACGGCCTGACAAGGTGCTGCTGATGTTCTGGACGTGCCTGTGTGTGGAGATGGGTGAGCCTTTGGTTGCATAAACCTACAAATTCTGTCTCAGTTCAATACAATATGAGACTTTCCTTAATTATTTAAAATTATGTTACCAGAATCACATGAAATGTTTCCCATGACCTACCGCTGTCCAAAATTATCTCACTTTTCATAAATTGAGATGCTGTTGGGAAAAAAAATAGTTTTTGTTAAGTGTTCCAGCCTCAGAATGCACTTAATATTGGATAAATGGCATTCTTTCATGTATAAATTTTCCTTTTTTTTAACATCATGATTTTATTTAAATTTCACTTTTTTTACTTTAATATGACAGTGCTAAGGATAGATCTGCAAGATACTTGGTCCCTGTATGTTAACACTTTGCATGTCTTTGAGCGAACACTGCTTTTGTTCTTTGTTTTTAAGGTGTAATGACACTAACTAGTGACTTTGAATTATTGATTTGAAAAAGTACAGAAACTTACACTATAATGGCTTCAGACCTAGAATAGTTTCATGATTCTAACACTTTCTTTAGAATGCATGCATGAACTTTTTCAGGGGACAAAGACAGCTGACATACAGTAGGCACTTTAGTATTTGTTTGTTATTTCTAATCCTGTAGTGAAGCGACATACAGATTAGAGGTGGAGAACGTTCTTTAAAATAAGAAAAAGTGTGTGTATGCATCTATTTGCATTCTCCATTTTCATATGGAAACTGCTTAATCTAGCAGAAAATTATTTCAGTCTTGAGAAAAAACAGGTGGTGTGTATACCTTTACTTTAAAAAATTCTTTCATATTTTTATGAAGAGATAGTAGATTGCATCACATTCTTAGTGGTATTATTCCATGTAAGATTTGTGTGTCTTCTTAAGAAAAGACAAACATTAAGTACCACTAAAAGCAACATGTAAGCAGCTGAAAAAGCTGTATTTGTTTTAACAGCAGTGTTATCTGAATTACCTACAGATAGATAAGCACAATATAGTGCTTAAAATAGTCTGTATTATTAAGCTTTTTTAGTTTGTATATTAATTTTAAATTTTTTTTGTGAAATGTGAGCACTAGCTTAAGCCAAGTCTGTTTTAATCAGAATAAGGTTGGTTATCGTTTCACTTACCAGATCTTTTTAACACAGTGATAGAAGCATGGCCTATTTTTCTAATCATGTAGTTAGAATTTCTGTGGTGTTACTGTTGTAGGTGATAAAAACCTTAAGTCCCTATACTCAACTTCTTTATATTTTAGGATTGAAGATGCTGTTAAATAGTTGTATTAATTTTGTAAGTTTTGTTCTTAGAGTCATGCTTACAGTGAATCTCATAGCTCAAAGAAGAAAGCTGCTTATTCCCATAAACATTTATTGGTTAGTTTTCTAGTATAATATTAATTATAAATATGCTAAGTGTGTAGAGTTATATACTGATACAGTTATGGATAAATTAATTAGTTTACTGACATTTGCATAAATGTTTTTAGGAAAAAAGAAACCTCTAGTATTGATCAGATTCTGACCTTAAGTGTGTTCATATCAGTGTAATACCTTTAATAAAATCATCTGAATAGAAATCTCATTGTGCTGGAGGCCTGGGGAAGGCTCTTGGAACTGTTTAAAAGTGGCACTTCCCCAGATCAAAGTTTTTTCAGTCAGGATGGAGATACATGTTCTATTATTGCACTCTGTCCCCTATCAGATAGTTAGAAATATTTTAAATGTACGTGTAAAGCAGATTGAATTTGCTGTAGACATTGACATTAACCCAGTGACTTACTGAGAAGGGTATGTGGATTATTGGGATCTTGCAGAAACTATTCTAGAAAGTTCAGTGTACAACATATCAATATAGTGTCAATAAATTAAATACTTTGGATGTATTTTTTCCGAGGGTTTTTGGTGCTGATGAATCAGTGGTTGTATCAGGGGTTGGCCAGTCAGAGCAGCAGTGGATGCTTGAGTTGAGGCAAGGCTGAAGGAATTTTTGTATGTACTGATCATTATTGTATTACAGCATTTCTCCATACACTTTTGAGGTGCTATTTTCCCGTTCTCTCAGTTCCTAAATAAATGATTATGTGAATATTTCTGCTTCCTGTTGCCTGTTGAGATACAAAGAGCTGCTTTCTGCAGGCATTACTTTTTGCCATCTTTTAATCTCTCTGTTTTGTCTTTTTTGTATGTGTATATAAATTTTTTACCTCACAATTGTGTATATATGCCATTTGTGTAGAAAGTGTCAAAACCCAACAGAACTAAGTCAGACTTCCAGTAGGCACCCTTGGTGTATAGAACAGCTAACACTGCTCATGGAAACATCCAGCCCCTATTAAATTATTAGGGATTTCTGTCCTCTCTCCTCAAAATGCTTTGATTTATGATGGTATCTAATGGGAAAAAATCAAGTCAACGATTGTTGGCAAGTTTTGTCAGTTATGTTTTTTGTGTATTTCATGTTGTAATAGTTAAACTTTTGGAGTTTTCTTTATTGAAGAGGAAAAAGTCTTAAAATTATTTATTATTTTAGTTGAGCATGGCATTAAAATATAGATAATGCCAATATGCAGAGTACAAAGTAGTTTTGGGGGTTTTACGCTTTACTTGGTTAAGAAAGTTGTATGAATCTTGGGTCAACCGTAGGCAAAACTTTACAGCATTCTGTACAAGTTCTAAGCTTCAGAACATTTGGACAATGTTAAGATAGAACTTTTATTTACAAGATCTACAGATGCAACCTTTTTTTCCTCTCTTCTTCCCCTCCTCACCCTCAGAGTGGAATTTACTGTGATCAAAGAAATTATAGCAGCCTTGGATATAGTAAACAAGTTCCTTCCTACCATATTCGGGTCTGTCTCCTTTTCTTATATTAATTTCATTATTTATATAAAATATGTATATTTGAGGTTACTTACTTATGCTATATGATGCAAGTTTATCATTTTCCCTCTATGACATTTCAGATTATTACATTTAATAGTAGCTACAGTTGTATTTCCTGCTTTTAAGGATTGTCTTTTATAAAAGTAGTGTATGACATGAAGATTGCCCCTGTGTTCTGCATATGCGGGGTTTTAAATTTCAAATAACTGCTGTTTCATGGTTGCTGATATAAGAAAAACAACTAGCAGCTGTGACAGTTGCTGTTTCAAATTCCTATCTTATAAAAACAACAAAAAAGCATCTTAAATGTTTAGCACCATTGTACTACTTTTTTTCCACAGTAATATAAATGATAATACAGTGTTCTGTCATGCGATGAGTAGTAACCTCCCGTACCTGCAGCTGCTGTCATGGTCACGTTTAAATAAGTAGCTAGAGGGAATTGACATGTCATTTTAAAACTACTTAATTACTTACCTTTCCTTTTCACAAATCTTCTAAGAACACTAAATTGCTTTAATTAATGCTTTAGTTTGATTTCAAAATAACCAGTTTTCTTAGAGGATTTTTCCACCCTTTTCTTAAAGTTCCTGTCTATTATAGATGTAAAATTCACTGTTTAAATCTTTAGAACTTTTGGGGAATATAGAGCAATAGATAAAAATATGCATGTAGAAAAAGCGTTTCTGACTTTTTCTGTTCTTTGCACTATAGTCGTCTTCTTTATACAGTGATCCACTGGCACCAGCTAGGAGTTACAGGGTTAGTACAATGTAAAATAATCTCACTTTTCTTTGTGTGTTTGAATAGCCCACAGAAACATAAAACAACACTCTCTTCATGGGTGTCTCCTTCTTTAAACACTGGTTTGATAAGAAGTGTCAGTTTGATTCCTAAGCACCATTTGCATGGCTGCCTTAAATTTTTATTGTATGGCCACAAAGCTTGACAATATTACATGTGCATTTTTTATCATTTTAGAGTTGCAGCTTTTGTGTGTCATTTTGTGGAGGCATTCAGTTCAATGTTGTTAACATTGTTAAATTGCCTCTTTAAAGAGTTTTAGTAGTTGCTGTTTTACTGACCTTTTTACAGACAGGCATAAAGTTTTGGAATGGAGCAATGATGCTGAAGAACACTGGGGTTAGAACTAGTTAATCCAAGGACACTAAATAACAACTGCATGTACAATATTTTAAAAAGTATTTAATGAAGTTAAGCATTTGAATGGGAAAAGTCATTGTCAGGAGATAGCTGAAATTTGTGGTAAATACATACTGAATACTTTTAAATAGGAAGACATATTTAAATTTAATAAACATGCAAAAATGCAATGGCATGAAAATCCTATCTGCAACTTTACAAAATAAGAAGTAGCTAGAAGTGCCATAAGGATGGCTAAGATAGCTCTGCAAAAGGTTATCTTTAGAAAGTGACATGCACACCTGAAACTTTGTCTTTTCCTACACAAGAGTTCAAATCCAACTTTACTGCCATTTAGAGACATGCAAAACATGTAAAACATTCTTTCTAAGGAGTTGGTGAGGTCTTGTTCTGCATTTGGATTGCAGATAACTTTTTTTTTGGCTTTGTGCATATTCTCAAGAAAGCACTAGAAGATTCAGTGAGAGAACAAGACCATAATGACTGCCATTATATATAGTTCTGATGTACATGTCATTCTAATTTCTGCTAGAGATCTTTTCATAAGTAGGAGCAAAGCAGCATGAAACTGTCAAGTTTTCTTTTTAAATTGTGTTGCTCAGAACTGCTTTTATTATCCATTGCATAAATTGATTTCAGCCTTTTATCTTTAAACATTCTCCTTCAGGAAAACTGGCATGGGTGAGAATAAAAGAAAATTGATAAGTGTACAGTGTAGCTTCAGTTCCCAGGGTGTGTTAAAATTTTTGAAGGCTTCAGAACAGTTAAAACCAGATTGCAATTTAAATATTTTATTATATTTAATTATGCAAATAGTTAAGGTCTGATTTTTTTAAAGACTGACTATTTTTCAAGGGAATTCTTAGATTTACATTTGGAAATAGAAATCCCTAGTAGTAATAGTAAATGCTGCTGAAAATCTTTAAGATTTGTTTGTGCTTTCAAAAAGTACCATATTAACTGGATAGGATAAGATGAAGTATGTGAGAGTGCATAGGAGTTACAGTGTATGAGTGTGGCATGATAATTTCTGAGAGTGGATATGAATGGTATTTCATTCCCTCTTTCTCGGGCCTCACTGTGTGCTGATGGGTGATATAACTCATACGGTCCTTGCACTCTTAAGTGTAATAGGCTTTCGGTTGTTTCTTTTGTTATCTGTGTTTTCTGTAGACAAAAATCTATGAAAATTGTGACAATGTCCTTCATAACTTCTCTTTAGCCATCTGAATGCAGCTACTCTTCAAGAGCAAGCTCAGTCCGAAGTAGTCCTGTGGTGAGCGTTCCTCTTGCATGACTTGCTGAATGCTTTGGTGCTAATCAAGGGTTACAAGTGTGTACAGTGGCATCACTTTACTGACCAGTGCACAGACTTGACTTTTCAATTCACATCAAAGAAATTTCATTTGTCAGAGGTGTGATTTTTAGCAAGATGTAATGTTTTAGCAGAAAGACAGTAAGCTGTAGAAGCAATAAGGAATTTGGTTTTCTAAATATCTTTTAAATTTTTGTAATGTATGTAAGTGGAAGCAACTGGTAACTGAAGTCTCGTACATTATTGGGCGTGCCACCCTATGTCATAGGTGGGGCAGGCACGTGGAAACATAGTTCAATACATGACTTTCTTTTGGGGAAGAGGACTAATGCAAACCTTGTTACTTCATGCAGTAAGAAGTAGCTCACTCATTTTTATGGTGACTAATATTCAAAATTGAGAGAAATTAATTTCTGGATCTTTATTGTATTAAAAGTGTCCTTTCAAAATTGACTTTTCATGTTGCAAAGTGATTTTAAGTAGTTTTACTTTGCTTCTGCCACAGAACAACTGTCTCAGTTTCATTGGCACAGCTGTTCATTTGTCATGCTACACAGAAAAAGAAGTACATCAGTGTTCTGGTCTGGCCTAAATTCAAATGTTCAGTCCTTTTTTAATTTCTCACATACTAACAGTGTTTCAGATGCTAAACAAATAAAAACAGATTTGTCAGAAACTAGTGTTTTGAGCTGCAACAGATAGGAGTGAATTTTTGAGGGTGTAGGAGAAAAGTATTTTTGCTGTTGCTTTATGAAGTTCCAAAACGTAGGAGGTACAGACATCCGTTTGTAGTCTCTTGAATTGAGAAAATACTACTTGTCTCCTTAGTTTTTCTTAACACTGAGATTCATTTCTTAAAGTATATACTTCATAGATATATAGGAATATATATTTAATTAGATCTCAGTATGTATATGTTACACCAGTAATGCCAAGGTAACATTCACTCATATGAGTGAATGCTTAGTAGAGTTCACAGGATTTGTTTAATGAAATAACCCTGCAAAGCAGATGAGGTAAAAATCTTAGGAATAATTTAATATTAATTTTCTACTATTTCTGTGTTTTTTATTTGGGTTTCACTCTGGATAATGTGTTTGAAGTCAGCTTAGTACTCTCTGGAAATCAAAAGTAGGAGAGAAGATGGACACAGTAGAAAACACTGGGGAGAAACTCCGTCTTAAAATGTATCAGTTGTGATAAAGCCACTGAGAAGGATACTAGGAGTACAAAAGGTGTAGAAAGGAGGAACAGCAAGGTTTGTCAGGTGTACAGACCTTTCAACAGCAAAGATAAGTGGATTTTGAATGAAAGAGCACAGTGTTGTTATAGATTGTAGCGCAAGTTGTTGTTCTTCTGCTGTAATTATAATACATATATGAAGAATTCTGTTCAGCATCTTTATACTTTGTGAAATGCAGGTGAAATAAGAAAGTTTAGCCAAATTTCCAACTATGAAAATTTATCTGCTTTGTTACATTTAAAAAGATAAAGCTATTATTTTTAAGTGTAGATGTAGTTACAGCTGAAAATTAATTGCCAGACAAATAGAACATACCATAGAAGTGACAATAAGTACAAATTCTGTAGTCCTAAGATTGCATAGTCTGAGTCAGGTGTTCATCAGCAAATTGGTTTATATATATAGTTGTTATATATGTAATTTCTATGCACATTTGCATAGAAGGCATCTCACTGTCTTTTAATCAGAGTAAGATGAGGCTACATGGACATCAAGTACAAACAAATATTTTTTTCAACAGTGAGAATTGGATAAGGATAATATATTTTCAAACTGTCCATATAAAGATTTGCCTCTCCCATAGTCACTTTTAACACTAAATACAATGTTCACAGTAACTTTCTGCCTTTTGAAGTAGCATATTGTCAATACACTTATGATAAACCTAATCTTCTCATTAAATACTGTATTTAATGTGCATAATGCCTCTCAGTTGAATATTTCACTTGAACTCCCATGGCAGTTGTGATTACTGTAATGTGCATAGATGTATTTTACCCTTTTTAACAAGTCATGTGTAGCAGTGGCATTTGTTTTCCTCACCTTTTTGGGTACCTGTCTGACATACGTCTTTGGGGAGTAAGCTTGTCTTCTAATGTAAGACATGTTAGAATTATGAATGAGAGGAAGCCCAGATCATATTCATATTCAACTAGCAATGCTGAGTTTGTATTGATTTGAAAAAAAGATAGCACTTGTAGAGAAAAAAAGAATAAAATTTATTGAATTCTGATTGTATTATCTGTCTTTATGATCAGCAAACTTTTTTTGAAAGGTAATTTTTGTAGTTGTCTTTGACCCTAAATTAGTACTAAACACTTTTGTATCTGATTGTCTTTTTTTATATTACTCTGAGAAAAATGAAGCAACAATAAGTGTTCATTGTTTTTAGTTTTAGGTACTGTAAGCTATAAGAATAACAAACATGAAGAGTGTTTTAAAAACAATGCCTTTGCTGACTGAAATATATCAGTGTGGCACACCTTTTATTCATGTAGACACATTTAAAATAGCAAAAATCTTGAAGAGTAATTAAAATTTTACAGTTGTTAAACAAGAGTAAATTGCAGTAGAGAAGATTTAAGTTAGGATTTCCTGTTTGCTTGTTTTTAATAAACTTTGGTTCATTCTGTGGTGTCATCTTCAGTTCTCTTTCCCCCTTCTCCTTATCTTTTGAAGTCCTCTGATTTTTCTGATCAAAGTGAGACTACTGCTGACTATTTCAGTCGTTCCAACCGCAGGGGGAGCATCGTTTCCGATGCAGATGACGGCCAAAGCTTGAATAGTGTGAGTGTAATAATGCTTGTTGTTACACTGGTGAATACAGCAAACTTACTAACCATGGATTTTTTTTTTCATACTCTGAAAGAGTAAAAGCATTCAGAGTTACTTAATTGCAAATAGGTTTATTGAGGGGTTGAGCCTGTTTTTTGTATGAGAACGTCTTGAGTGAATTTTTAAAAAGCATGCTGCTTTACTTTAAAGGAGATCTTGCTTGTTGCTAGAAGCATGTGACAAAGGTAACACTTCACATTTCCTTCTTTGTGTGATAAGCTCAAGAATTTCTTAAAATGTAAAATGTTAGGATTTCTTTGTATGGAAATTAACAATACGGGGTGGGGGAAGAGTATTTTTGGAATATTATTACTTGCTTGAGTGACAAAAATACTTAAAATGGTGGCCACAGTGTTCATTCGTGCAATATGAGATTTGTCAAGATCCATTACTGGAGCACTCCTTGTTGGCTGTGCACCTGTACTCCATCCCAAGTCAATAGATCATGTTACAGGAAAATGATCGTTATGGTTTTCATCCCTTGGCCTGAACATTATTCATTCCAAACCTATCTGCCGTCTCTTTCTGGCTGCTGTAAAAAGTTCTTGTTATTTGCAGTCAAAACTTTTGTATTTAAAAGTGCAGTAAAAAGGGAAATTCTTTTGTCTTTTGAAACAGTGGTCAGGGTGAACACATGCAGTATGCAGAGAGCTTGGGAGCGCTGTGCTTATTTAGTGGAGCAAAGGGAATGCTGGGTGGTGATGAGCAGCGTGCAAGTGCTTGGCGAGAGCCAAGGTCTGCATACCCTTGCCAGGCAGTGCAGCAAGGGCAGCAGCCTCACTCTCCAGTTTGTCTCTTCAGACTAGACACTGCAAGGAGCTCCACTCTTAGGTTAGTGTTGCGCTCTGGTCATTACAGCAAGGCTGGGGAGACTTAGATAAAGCCACAGCTGACCTGGACTGTTGGCAGCAGTTCTGCTTTGAATGGGAGGCTGACGGCTGGAGTACTCTTTCTGTCACTTTGCATGTAGATGATGTTTTAATACTGTTATAGTGCTATCTAATGTGTATTGTAATCATGCACATTATTTATCATCTGGACATCCTCAAAGCATGACAGACTGATCATTTCTGTAGCTTAAACTTCAGCTTTTCTTTCCATAATAAAGCTGATTTTCTGAAATCAATGCTCTGCTAAATGAAAACGTGGAGTCTGAGACTGGTATTTATGCTACCTTCTCAGTTGCTTTTATCATCATCATCGTCATCATCATGCATTACTGGATTCCAGATTTATATATTTTTTTAGGTTAGTCTAAATGTATACTTCAGATCAATTGGATTGTCCACATCATTTTATCATCAGAGTAGTAACAAATTTTGCAATGTACAATTTCAAATTGCAATCATTGGAGATGGTGAATTTGTCATGGAAAAGCAATGATGCTTCTGCAGAAACCACAATAGAAGGAAAAAGAAAGGTCTTGTGAAGTAGTGTTTGTTTCTGCTGTGATTGCAATAGACTTCAAAATCTCTTGTCCCTGGCCTGTGAGTAAAACAGGTGTTCTCAGAAAAGCAAGACATTTCAGGTACCATACTAACTACTTGTTTTGAAAATATGGCAACATGTCTAATTCCACCTATTTTCATTGATAGAAATATAGAAAATGTGGAAATCTACAATATAATTTTGCAATAGCAGAGCTTCCTAAATATGGAGGAGGTGTGGTAGTTCTTTCACTTAGGCTTCAATACATAAAATAGAAATTGAAAATGTTTTGTAGGTTGCTGTTAACTAGTACACTTTTACCTGGATCAGTTTTATCCTGATGTAATTGCAGGTTTCACCAAAGAGATGGAAAGGACAAATGTGTTTTCTGCTAACTGGGACATTGACGCTGCTGTCACTGACTGCCTGTAGTGTACTTGCATGGAGCTTTGGCTTGGTTATGTCACCGAGCGTTGTAGTCACTACTCTGTTGAAATTTTCACATGTTTTGTTGTGCACTACTGGTAATGACTTTTTTAAAACATTAAAAAAAGAGCTGCTGGCTTTTTTTTTACAAACATTCATTTATTTTGCAGTTGAGGTAAAAACTGCTTGTTTGGGCTGAATATTTTTTTCCTGTCTTGATCTATGCTAACATCTGGAATTGTTTAATTTTTCATTTTTAAGTATTTCTCAGGGTCTTTGAACAAAAGATGCCGATTCAGTAGCCCCTTGTTGCAAGAGGTAACCACATTCCCTATTCTCTTTCAGCTGGAAGAAAAGAGTGAAAAATCACATTCAGAAATATTTTCAAGGGTAAGAGATTTTAATTTAAAAATTATTTAAAGTCAGTGTTCATCCACAAGTTCACAAGTATTAAAATAGTTGAAAAAGTATCAATTCTGTGTATTTTTAGCAGTGTAGCTTGTAGAGAGATTTTAGACATATTTTTTATCCCTCAGAATTAATGCTTTGTGTCTTTTATTTCCTGAGGAAAAAATTTTATTGTTTAGTTTACTTATAGCCAGAAATAATTTTCAATACAATTAATTTTTCATGTTAGAAATACTTATTAGGAACGGGTAAATTTTAAGAGGCTAAGGCTATAAAAATCCATATACTGGATTCCCACTGGAGATTCCTTTTGAATCCTGGGTGGCAGAAATTATAATATTTAGCAATATTGTAACCTTACACAGTATTTCAGTACTAACAGCCACCTTATGAGTGTCTACTGGACAGATGACTCAAAATTCTAATGTTCTGATAAACTAATAAGTCATCAAAGAGAAATCAACATTTCACAAAGAAGAAACACAAGTGCTGGAAAATAATTAATGGAAAATATTGTCTATAATATTAAGAAAAACAAGAGAGAAAACCGTTCTGTGCTATGAAGACATTCCCCAAGAGCAATGCCCCTGATACCAGAAATGGCCATGAGATTGCTGATACGGTTTTTCCCTTTTTAAGCCCTCATCTCGCAATTCAGTAAGTGCAGCTCCTCTGAGTGGCAGCTCATCCAGGAGAGGAAGTGGAGATGCAACCAGTCTGGTGGATCCTGATGCCTCCCTCAGTGAATTACGGGTAAATTGCATGTTCAGACAATTTGGAGCGACTTTAAATAGGAAGAATTTTTTAATTCAGAACTTCTGTAATAATAGAAAAAGTTATAAAATTTTTAATCATTGAAGGATTTCTTTATCTTGATAATTGTATTTGTTGTGTTCATAGGTCTTTATAGCGCTAACAGTTTAGCTTGTATTAAGATGAAACTTTGTTTATGTCAAATTTCAAACAGTTCTGTCCTACTGGTGATGTCTCGGATTCAGGGATATAAACAAAACCTTCATTTCCATGAAGTTATTGTGAAGTAATTATAATTCCTGGGAATTACTGCAGGCTTTGTAGTTTGACAGAAGTGCATGTGAAACCTTTTAATGCTTTTTTTGACTATAAATTATTTCCCCATACTTCTTATGCAATGGTTCATTCCTATGTCCTGCAGGATATCTATGATCTTAAGGACCAGATACACGATGTAGAAGGGAGATACATGCAGGGACTTAAAGAACTAAAGGTATCAGGACTCCTCCCAAGCATGCATTCTGTATGGGTGTTTTTGGGTAATGGAGTTATCACTGGTTTTGCTAACATATAGTGGCTTTACTAACAAATTTTTACATTTCTTTAGAGCATGTACCTAACTTTTAATGTATAAACAGCATCAGCTTAAAATGTACTTGAGATGGTGTATGTTCATTATTTGATTAATGTTAAGAGACTATTAAACTTTCATATTTATATATATATGGGTGTTTCCTGATAAGATTATGAGAGGTTCAATTTATATTTTTTAGAGTTTTGTTAGCAAATAAATAGATATTCTAAATAATTACTAGGTATTGAATGGGGAACAAAAAAATGGGAAATAGTTATGGCAAAGAACTTAAGAATTAGCATTCCAAGTTTCAGCAAATACTATATCTGATAAAGCAAAAACAAAGTAATAATTCCGAAAGATGTGCTGCAGTTAATTTGGACAGGCATATTGCTTGCAGAAGATTAATTTTGTTTTAATTCTTTGCCATTAAATATTTTTTATGCATATGGTTTACGTTGCCAGCACGCCTGTCTAAATCACAGGTTGGGTTTTTTCAATATTAGTTAATGAGTGTTAGGAAAGTTTCCTGCCTGCCCATCCAGGGGCCACCCTGGCGGTCACACTCCCACCACCCCAGACTGTCACTGCTGGTTTCGAAGCCCCTTCGCAGGGGCGGCCCCGGTGCCCCACTGGGTGGGTGCCCCACGGGGTGGGTGCCCCACTGGGTGGGTGCCCCACGGGGTGCCCCTCTCGACAACCCACACAGCCCCCTCTCACTGGCGGGCAGGGTTTCCTTACGTGCTCCGGTTTGCCATAGCAGAGTTTCAGACATCTGATTGCAGGTACTTATGGCACAGTCACACAAAACCAGCTCAAGCCGGGTGCCTCCAAGGAGGGACCCCAGACCAAGCATTCCCTGGGCTTTTACATCCTCGGGCTCCGTGCCCGACAGTCTGGGGTGTTCCCACTGAGCCACCGGCCCCGCTGTGTCTGCTCTGGGCTGTACTGGTGCCACACGGACCTGTGCCCTTTGTTGTGCTCATTGCTGGGGGCTCCAGCTGCTCCCCCCCCATGGGAACAACCTGCAGCTTGCACTGCAGCCACACACCGAGCTACCTGCACCAGGTGTAGTTCTCCACATGAAATTATCGCTATTTTGACTCATTTATAGTAGTGTGAATACTTTCCTTTTGTAAGTTTTCACACAGTTAACTGTGCAGTTAATTTTAAGTATTAGTATTTTCACCTGCTGCTTGTTGAAGGGAACTGAACACCATAAATGATGTGGCTTAAAAATCTTCTTCAGGGTATTTGTTCTGTTCTGTTTCCTGTTATCTAGTTGTTTCATTTAAAGTAAAGAGATCTTACCATATTTGTTTTATATCCACATAGAGACTAAATTTAATGACTGCTTCTTGTACTAGAGCATGTAACAGTGATGTATTTAACAGCTTCCTTAAATTTCTTAAGTTAAACAGTGTATTAGATGGTGTAGTAAAGAAAACATATGTAATTTGAGCTGTTCAGTGTAGAAAAATTATTACCTCTTTAGAGGATAAATCATTTTGAATCTGATAGCCATATGCTTAGATGAAGTATGTTTTGTTTTCATTATATTGCCATATAAATGTTAAAAGAACTTCAAAACACAGTAGATTACAAGATTATTAGACATAGCTATGATTGAATGTAATGTGAGATTGTTTCATGTTTTCAGAATGGATCTAACTCTCATCCTTTTGCATGTTTGCCAGCATCTCATGAAGGTTCTGAATCATTGCTAATGCATTGTTATTTATTGTAATCCATTACAGTTGCCAAAGAGCACAATGTGCAATAGACAGTAAGATCTTCATTTATGCTTGGCTTTCAGAATTTAATTTCATTTTATGCTGTTGCTAATACTGAATAGTATGTTCCTAAGTTAATTTGCATTCTATAGAGATTTTTTTGGCAACCTTTCGTTTTAATTAGAAAGGTATTGCCTTTTTCTCAACTTTTGTATTCTAGAATAGGTGCTACGATGCCTCCATTTACGCTGCTTCTAAGGGGTTTTTTTTCAAGGGTTGAGTAACATGGATTTTTAAGCACACCACCTTCCTGTCTCTCTGATTGCCCATCCCTCATGCTGCTAAAAGTGTGGGCTTTACCTGTCTACAAATATGCTGAATGTTAGCAGAATAGACTAACATGGATAGTTCTAATTTAGTTAGCTCTTCAGATATTTTCATGTCTCAGTTTGATTCAATTTTTTTGGTCCTTATATATATTTCTTTGCATCAGCTAGAAAGCAATCCTTTTTCTTTTAACAAAATTTTTCTTTTATGCTGTCAGCACACTCTCTTGATGCCTGTTGCATGGAATCATCTTGTTCTATCCAACCAGGCTAATTTTTATAGCCCTTTGACTTTACTGATAGAATTGTGGGTGGTATTTCTTCATAGCTTTAGGTTGTGTAGAGCCTTACCTGTTTTCATTCTGACCTGTTACCACTGTGTCTTAGTTCAAAGGGAGGACTAAGATATCAATGTTGACCAGAAAAAAAATAATCCCTCTCTCTTTAAATTTAGAAAAAAACCAAAACTTTAATTAGGAAATATATATATATATGGAAAAGGATAACAGTTCTCAATCACAATATATTTATATGTATCTCCAGAAAAAAACCCAAACCCCAACAGTTTATGATAAAATCTTCCCCCTTCCCAAACAACAAGAAAAAACAGTTAAAGGGTCTTTTAGCAATTCCCAAAGGACTGCAATTGTACCTAAGGACAGCAGGAGGCGATGTCGCGCCTCAGCTGCTGCTCTCTCTCTCTCCCCGGGGATGCAGTTATAGTCACGGACAGCAGGAGGTGATGTCACGCCCGGCCCGCTGGCCTCTGTTTCTCCCTTGTAGATCACCAGTGATGGAGGTGGCTATAACAGCAGCAGGAGATCTGTCTTGGAAATAGAGGAACAAGAGCCAGGCGTTTTTCTCTTCCTCCTCTCCCAGGCAGCTCCCGCAACGTCCACAGATGACCAAAAAGCGGTCGAGTCAGGGAAGAGAAGGCAAAAAATCCCAGCTATCCAGTAAATTCCGGACACCGGTGTGTCTCTGCCTCACTCCCCGCGCCGGTCGCTGCAGCAGCTGACCTCGCTGACCTGCGCAGGAAGAACGAGCTGCCCCCCTCGGCGCTCCCCCCCCTCGTCCCTGCCCCTACCTGAGGAAAGAGCAGAACAAAAAAACTAGGCAAGTGATCAGCGGCACCACATGAATATGCAGTTTGCCTTTGTTATCCAGTCTCCACAGACAAAAGCGTTATCTCCAAGCCTCCAGGAAGGAATTCCAACGAGTATTAAAGCTATAACACACTGCTTCGTCCTTAGAAATCCCACTGTCTCCTTAAAGTGTTTCAGAAGTTATTTCAAATCTGTGTCATTTTTCAACCAACTGGAAGACTTTTGAAACTACATGGAATTCTTGAACCATAGGGAACATACATAATGCTTAATTTGCAAAGAAGAAACAGTTCCAAAGAAGTCTTGGCAATGTCCCTTTTTTTTAAAACCATCAGAGACTCTTAAACATAGCTTGGTTTCTCTCTGAGAAGCAGTTTTCACTCTTTAGTCTCCAAATCAGTTTATTCTTCTTTCATACCTGCACATTCCACCACCACCTTCCCCCCCTCCTCCCACAATGAACTGGTTGATTAATGACATTTTAATGCAACGTTTTAAGCCCCAACCTAGTCTTCTCTTTAAGGCTGGAGTGCTGCACACATGGCATGCAGTAAGAGGCTGAGACAGTGGGCTCTGACCTTTGGGGGGTTGGTTGGCAGTATCATGGCCAGTTCCCAGCATATCTGACAGGAGGCTGTGCCGAATACAGGGCAGATCCCCTTCTAAGGGAAAGATGCAACAGACAAAATTTGCATTGTAAGAGCAGAAATTCCAATTAGAGATCAAGAAAAAGATTTTTCAGCATCTGGTACAGGTCACCCAACAAGGTTCTGTGGTCTAGATCTCTGAAGATACTTAATGAACTGGAGATGAGTGGCGTGATTATAAACCTAGTATTTTTCTCTCATTTCCTCTAAACTGGATTATTCTTTGGAAGTCTTTGGAAAGTTTGCTGTCTCTAGCATTTTGTTTTGCCGATCTTTGCCAATCTTGTCATACTTAAAGCATCACAAAAAATGTTTTCTCTGGTTTTAATTTTAATAATTACTTGTATGCACTTCCATATATTCTTTATTTTTTAAATTTTTTTCTTTTCTCTTTTTCCAAGTCATCTTTGCTATTTAGTACTTCCCAGATGATAACTGTACCTTTCTTCTATTTTCACAGCTTAAACTGTTTTGGCTCTTCTGATCTGTAGTCTGTCCAAATATATTGTATGTTATTTTTTTCTGGGGTTTCTGAAAAACTGTATTTCTCCAGCAGAAAATTCTGCAATTCAGTGAATAGAAAGGTGATTACATGTGATTATAAAATTACAAAAGGTAAAATACATATTTTAAGGACAGCTTTCTCAAAATGGAGATTTACAACATGGAATAGGGTTTGGGGATAAGGGTTTATTCCCTTTCTTGTAGCAAAACATTGAACCGTGACCTGATATGTCTAAAAAGATGACACAAATATAATTCTGAAAATATTTGTATAATTTTACTGTATAACAGCACTAGTCAGTGTTTTCTTAAGAAAATTAGATTGTTACCACCTTCTCCTGTAATATCTTAGTCCTAGTGTTCTGTTTTGTGGACAATCCACATTTCATGCCCTTCCTGTGCTAGTATTTCTATTGTCATAATACAAATAATTAAAAATGGAGATTATGCTACTTATGCCCTGAAGGAACAGACTACATGAAATCCGAGGAGATTCTTAGTAGGTCACCGATCTACTTTGTCAAATGATTGACTTAATGGTTCTTTTTAAATTCTAAAATTAGGACTGTGAAAATCAATTTTTATATTTTTAAAATGATAGAATCATAGAATGTTAAGGAGTTGGAATGGACCTTAAAGATTATTTAAATCTATATCCCCATACAATGCATATTGAAATAATTGTATGTTTAAAAGTGCCTGGAGTGATATTTGTTTTAAGTAGTTAAATGATTGTTATTTGTTACAGTACTGACAAAAAAAACAATAGGAGAATTAAAAATAGGATAAAATGTTAAATGGGAGAGAATTGTGTAAGAGAGTATACAGCAAGATATATGTGCTTCTCCTGGTAGAGAATCAAGCCATGTGGATCTTTACACACTTTTTTTTTTTAAATCTTAGTAAGAAATAGACAGACAAAATATCTGCTTAGACAGAGAATCCTTATTACTGAAATAATGTGACTTTTAAACCTTTGAATCTCAGGTAATAGGGTACTACTTAAATAATAAGCATTAAGTTGAAGCTACTTGGAAATATTTTTGTGATCTCTTTTAGTGATTTAATTATCTGAGTTGTCAGGTTTTTTGCCTCATTCTGCAGTGTTTTCTCCTGCATGTCTTGAAAATATAATAAACTTGTGATAGGGCTGCAGCATCCCTGTGAATGAAGTTGTGAAGGTGGCAGATAGAAAATGCCAGTGGAATATTATCTTGTGCTTTCCCTGCCTTTGTAATGATAACTTTTCCCTGCTGTGTATGACCTAACTCAAATAATAGGAATTGAACTGTGACTTGGTATCTGTAAAGGGAATATTTTAACATTATAACAATGCATCAAAAAATTTGATTAATGTAAACCTTTCTGCTCTCTATAGGATTCACTAGCTGAAGTTGAAGAGAAATACAAGAAAGCTATGGTTTCCAATGCTCAACTAGACAATGAGAAAAACAACTTGGTTTACCAAGTAGATACTTTAAAGGACGTTATTGAGGAGAAAGAAGAACAGATAGCAGAATTCTATAGGGAGAATGAAGAGAAGTCAAAGGTATTTTTTTTTCTAATTATAAATTATAGAATTCTGGACTACTTAGTAAGAACAGTGGAAAACATTCATATTAGCTTTTCTTGTTAATATTGTGCTTAAGCCTGTATGGCATCTTTTTACTCTACATTTTATTAAATAAAATCTTCTGTGTAGTAAGTATCTGGAGAGCTTACCTAAAACACTGATTCAGTGATGTTTTTAAATCCTTGGTAGGTAGAATTTCTCAAACTGTTGCAGTAATTTTTTACATAACTCAAATATAAATAATTGATGTATTTCATATAGGAGTTGGAAAGACAGAAACACACCTGTAATATTCTGCAGCATAAGCTGAATGAACTCAAAGAGGGCCTTCGACAGAGAGATGAATTGATAGAGGTATGTTCATTAAGATAGTGTATGATAGAATTTGTGCAAATGAATACGGGGTAAGATTTGAATGGGAACAGCCATTGTATACAAAACAGGATTAAATATTATCTGTATTTTTAAGAAAGAATTTATCTTGGTTTAGTGGGTAGAATTTAAGCTAGTAATCTCCCTGAATTTATAAAGTTGAAAATGTCTCTGCAAGGCTTTTCAAATGTGTTATATTTTGAAAAGTCCTTAGTTCTTGTGAGAATTGTGGTTCTCTCATGAATGTTCCTAGTAACTTTTCTTTCTTGTGAGGGCAGAACTAATGTTTATGTGGCCAAAATCCTTTTCCATGTCTAGAAGTTCTGATGCATGGATAATACCAAATGTTACTCTTTGCCTTTCTCAAAAGTTTCAATTTCAGTTGTTTCAGATTTTTGTGAGCATCAACCACTAAAGGTTGCAGGAGAGACTGCTTGTGTGCTTACCAGTCAAACATAAATATGGCAACACTGGTCAGCATGTTATTGGGTCATAATTATGTTGCTGGGTGTGTGGTGTGTTCTTTTCCCCTCTCACCCTGTTTTTTTCCCCTTTGGCCCTTCTGGGAACAAATCCATGTGCCCTAAAATCCCCAAACTATTATCAGTCTTCATTTTAAAATGGCCCACAAAAAAAATATATATTGTTGACAGTAAGTGGGTGCCCATTTTAGTTACAAAATTGAAACTTGTAGTTTAATTAATACATTATTTTCCCACTGCCCTTTGGTTTCAAAAAAATTGATGATTTTTAAGTGTATGGGCAAAAGTTTCCACTATCTGATTTTCAAAAGCTGTGTAATACTTCACTGGTCCTTTATTTCCTCACTATGTTCTTGTGCTCTCTAGGTAGTAGAGTAACTCCAAAAGACTTCTGAAAAGTCCCAGTTCTATTTTGGAAGTAATATACTTTATGAACTGGAGTTGGTATGACTTACTAGCAGAAGAAAAGAAATAAAATTAGCCTAAGTATCAGCATTTTGAGTCACATAAATGCTGACAAGCAAAAAAAACTCTTAGAAAATCCAGGTTATAGTTCTGTTGCCTGCTCTAGATTATCTTTGACTTCACTGAGAATTAAAAAATAACTTTATATGTTCTTATTTGGGTTTTTGTTGTGTTTTGGTGGGTTTTAAGTATACTGATCAAGAATATGCAGTAGATTTATCTGGAGTGTTTGCTTTTGTAGAATGTAGCATGTGTTGAATATTCACAAATGCATTCGGTCAGTTCAAGGATTTGACCCATATTTACCACTTACTTGAGCAATTTCTCCATCTATTAACACTGACAGACAATCCAGCTGAAGCCATACAGCTTTTTGCAGAAAGGCATTGCCTTTCATTCGCAGATGTAAAATCAAGTTCACTCATTAAGAGGGAAAATAATATTCTCTAGCCTAAAAATTCTTATAACATCTTCATACCTAAGAATTTAAGTTACGTTTGCAAGGCAAGCATAGTCTGCTAAAACAGTTGGACCATGCTTGATATGTATTCATATGGTAACAGAAGGCAGTATAAGCAGCTGTCTTTCACTTCCTGGATGCTTGATTCAAACCCTCTTCTTTATACTTTCATTAAATCTTTTTTATTTTGTAAAACATTAATAAAACCACTTGTTAACATTAGTATTCACTTCCAAAGGGGGCTTGAAGCTATCTAGAAATTACAACAGGGTATTTATATTTCTCTAGAAAGGGTATTATCCCCAGACTGTAATGGGAACAGTTACCAAAGAAAAGTATCTCTAGCTGCATTTAATTCTCCCATCAACATTGATTGAATCAAACTAATTACCATTCTCTTGCATAAATTCATAAGAAATGGATTACATTAAGCTGCATGCTATTTCTGTAACTTCATACCCATAAACTCTTTGGTTTGCTTTTATTACTTAATTTCCTTTATCTATTTGAATGTCTGCTTTTTTCCATTTCCTTACTTCTCTTTCCTCTTTTATTCTTCCCTCATCCTATTTACTACAGGAGAATCAACGTATGCAGGAGAATATAGACTCCATAACCAAAGAGGTGTTTGATCTCCAGGAGACAATTAATTGGAAAGATAAAAAAATAGGGGTATGAATCAAATATGGGAGGAAAGGTATTTTTTTTAATTTAGAAATAGATGGATGCTCCCTGCACCCCAAGGAATGCTGTGTACTCCAAAGAAATGAAGGCCACTCCCAATTTAAATGTATAAAATGTTTTGAAGTCTTTCTCATGTTTAGAAAGTGAGCTGCACTTCATCTTTACTCGCATAATGGTGAATAATGCTAATTAAATCTGTAAGATAAGCCATTACACATACAATTTTGTAGTATTTTACAAAATATTTAGTGGCACGCCTAGTGCTAAAATATACAGTCTTGAATTGACATCTGCAGCCAACTTGCACATTCCTGTATTGCACTTCTGCTCCTTCCAAGGACTGTTTGGCCTGGTTGCAACACTGAACCAAACTGGTTTTCTGATACCACACACAAATTGCCAGAGGTACCAGCTACTGGTATTGACAGCTGGAATCTAAACAATGGTTGTGTGGTACCTTTTGAGGATCATCTCTAGGGTTTCTGTGTGGGAAGGAAGGTGGTGCAGGAAGAGCTGTGCTGATACTCACGCTGCAGCTGACATAGGTCAGGCAGGGCTTGTCAGCTTTGCTGCTGGGCAGCAGAGCAGGCACAGAAGTGTCCGAGCCAGCCTGAGCCTCAGGGTTAGATAACGGCGTGGCCCTGCACGTGGGGCTCTTCTGGGCCACCAGTGTCACCTGGTGGTGACAGGCAGTTAATGGGAAAACCCCTGGAAAGGAGTTGTCTGCATCTTAGCAACTCTAGGGTCATTTCTCTCTGACTGAATTTTACACCACATTTCAATATATGCAGATTTCTTTGAAACTTGTTTTATTTGCTGGAGTTGAAGTCACTTTGCAAAATTCTCTTCTAACTGATAGTGCCCAGTTCACAAGTGCCCTGCTGTACTGTCTCATATTTATTTCATATTTCAGTCTTTCTATCCATTTTGTGATATTCTGTTCCACCATTAAAAAATTTCAACTTTCTTACATTTTTCTGGACATTCTTCTGAAAGCTTTTTTATCTTTAACTTACCATATTCTTTCCATACTTCTCACATTTGTATTCTATGCTGTCTTAATTTGTACGACATTTTTGTGCTCTTTCAAATACATTGCCAGAGTTAGTACAGAGCATATCTAATGTTAAAAATATAGCTACCAGTCAGAATGACAACAAAGATTTATTTTCCTTTAGCCAAATTTGTCTTGCCAGTTTCTCTGTTCATATAATCACCGTAACTGGGTATTTTTTCTACCTTTTTTTTTTTTACTATTTCAGATTGAAATCTCTAAGTTACAACTCTTTCCCACATCTGTAAACATTTACATACTTGTCATAGCTCAGTTTTTGAGTCTTTCTCCCTACTATGGAGCAGCTTTGCTAATTTTTGCTCTATTCCAGCTTCAGAGATCTCTGAGAAGCTTCATAATGTAGTTTATAACTCACATTGTAACATAGTTTTACAATATATGCAAAACTTTTGCTGCCTCAGAGAAAGAAAGGGAGTCAAACAGAACCAAGATAGAATGAGTTTGCTTTACACCTGCCTTCTTACGTTGTCCTGTTTCTACAGTGATTGAAATTTGCAGTTGTATTTGATCTTAAATTACATCAGTTTGAGGACACTGGACTACAGCTTCAGGTTTTATTCCTGAAATGTACAGCTGTTTTACTGTTTGGCGGCTCCAAATTGTGCAAGCGCTGTCAGTTTGAAATTAGTAGTGGCAACTCTGACTTGGGTACAGATTTCATGGATGTTTTTGGAATATACAGAAAATAAGACCCCAGACAAATCTGCTTTCTGCCATCTGATTTTACTCATACTGGTATGAGCAAAACATGCCCACAGAGCTTAGTCGTCCTGATTTCTGCCCCAGAAGAGGAATTGCAGAAGTAGATTTCTTACAAAGTCCATGTCATATTAAATTAATCCCTGAGCATACAAACACGAGGATTTTTACTGAAGTTTTCCAACACTGAATGATTACTAAGCTCTCCATAGGCAGAGATGTATAGTTAGGTCAGTTTTGCTTCCTTCCCCATCACAATTTTCTGATTTCCAACACTTGTGCATTAAGGGGTTTGAGAAGTTTTTTTGGGAAGGTCAGCATCGTCACGGGGCACTGTCAAGCACCCAGGATCTGTGTCTGTAGTGCGATTCTGGGCCTCTCTGTCCTTTCTCCCTAGTGGGTGAGATTATTTCCCCGTGTCTCTGCCACTGTTTTTCAGAAATGACAAAGATGTGTGTATCTTTTTAGTGGAACACAAAACGATGTCATGATTAAGGTTCTTCACACTATTTATAATGTAGTTAGAGATCTGGTGTGCGTTAGGAAATAATAGGACATTTTACAAATTCTTAGTCTAAGATGTCACAGCTGGTGTTTTCACTTATATTGAATTACCTGTATTTTAAATGTTACATTTACATGATAATCAATCAAGAGCAACAGTGCTTGCTAAAATTTTCTGTTGAAGTTGAGTAATGCATTGAAACATGGCTCTAGTATAAAGATTCTAGGTGGTTATCAGAATTCAGCACACTGCACTTATGGGGGGCAATTACAGTACAAAAGTATACACCTTCATTTCTTTCTTGGTATCAGTCCATTCCTAAGCATTCATGCATAACATAAGGTTTAGTTGGATAACTGTCTTGGCAGAACGTGTGTATACTTTTGCAGTTGCTGTGGTGCAAAATGGTGAGGATTATTTTAATGCACGTAGTGTTGAATTTGAATGGAATACTGCAATGCTGCCCAGTCAAGTGAAAGTGCCCGATTAAGTGCCAGGGAGCACAGCTCCAGCAGCGGTGGGCAAACCTGTCCACATCCTTACTGCACTTGTAGCTGCCTTACTTCTTTGTGCAAAAATAGTGCTACTAGAGTTTGCTGCTTTTTTCTTTCCTCTAAAACTGACTGCTTTGGTTTTAGCAAATAATGCTTTTAACCCTTAAGCAACTAGTGAATTAGTATTTGTAAGTGGATACATCCAAGGTCTTTTATGATGTGCAGTGTCTACCTCTGCATCCTATAAAAGGTAGAGAAATCAGTTCAAGAGATGTAATGTTTTAGGATCTTTTCCACTTAAGTGTCAGCAATTTTTATTTCTGACTACAGAGTGCCTGTTACTCTTTTGGTATTCAATTTCGTTTATAAAAATTTAACAAAAACAGATTTCACTATATAAAAATCTGTAATAGTATCCACTAAGAGTTGCCTGAAAAAAAAAATCATGACAAATGCAGCATGAAACTAAATATGCAACCTGTAGAAAGCAGTTTTCAGAGATACATGTTAATATATGTTTCAAAAGCCCTTTTAATTTCTTTACTTTTATTGAACTCTTTGTATTTACTTGTAGAAAATCTGTCTGCTATCTGTCATATGCTTTTTCTCTGTGCCATTCTTTTTCTTGCTATCTGCCTGAGCCCAGGCCCTAGAAAGACAGAGAGATTACTTTGACTGCATTAAGAATGAGCGAGATGAGCTCAGAGAGGAGTTGGCTGACCTGAAGGAAACAATGAAGAGAGGAGAGGTATGTTGGTAGTAGTTACTTTACAGTAACAGAAATCCAAGAATGGGGTGTGAAATCAAGGTCAGTGGAAAAGAGGAAGAACGGTCACTATTCTTGCGCAGTCTGAAAAACTGACCTTTTTGGGGTAGGACAAATAGTCCATTTCATTGTAACTGTTGCAATTAACTTCAAAAGCTCTTAAAATATTTTCTGTTGTGTCAATTTATATTTTAGCACTTTTGTTTCTGAATATTTTTTTTTTGTATTTTTAGAAACATGGATTAGTTATAATTCCAGATGGCACACCAAATGGTGACGTAAACAATGAATCAGTGGTTGGTGCAATAACGGTTGTATCACAGGAAGGTGCTCAAGTCCTGGAATCTGCAGGAGAAGGACCACTAGGTAAAAATATCCTAACATGCTTTATAGAGTATTAGAGGTCTCTGTTTCACTCCTATTCACAGTGGGTGTAATTTACAGCTGCAGAAAGATACCTGTGATGCTTCTATAACACACGCTTACACAACTTTCAAGACTGATTTATTTTAATTTTTTACTTACGCTGAGTAAAAAGACAGATGTTATATTTTGAGTAAGAAAATGTGCTTGTATGCTTGAAATGGATTCGTTCTGGTGGTCCAATTTCTGTTTTGTTACGGTCAGAAAACATCGGGCCTAAAAGTGTAGTCTTTTGTATTAGTATATTTTCCGTTGTGTTTCATGAAAATGATTCTTTAGAAGTATGTATGATCAATGAAAGAACAGCAAGTGCAGTCTTCCATCACAAGGAAAAGAAGTTTTAAAACCAAAAAATGACAGGGACAACAGAAAGGTACATATTGGGGGGTACTTACTTTAACTTTTATCCTTAGGTTGAACAAGTTATATGCATAGTCAATCCACTGTCAAACACTGTTAACATGTGAAGGAACATCTCTATATACTTGGATTATATTTGTGCTTAATAGATTATAGTTACGTATTTTTGTATTGACAGAAATAAAACTCGGCAGGTTAATGCTCTGGCTCCTCATAGGGAAGTACAAGTATCATTATGCTTTGTTTCTGACAAAGCTGCAATTTCTAAGGCAGCTGCTCTCATCTTAGCACAGTGTTCCTTGACAGGCTGTTTTGTAGCCATTACTGACCTGACTAGAGACATTGCTGCATTCCCGTGGCTCCTTCCCCAAGTGATTTTTTTGTGGCTTGAGAACACTTTTTACAAACTTTAGTCTAAACATATGGGGAAGCTTAGTGGCTGCCCTGAAGAGGCAGCAACCTCCAAATGAGACAGGAAGGAGAGTATAAAATCTGAAGAAACTTTTGTTGAAAAATGGCTCTTCTAGATATTGGGACAAAATATTTTAGTATTAGTTTTATTATTAAAAAATACCCTCAGCTGTTCATTTACTTTGAAGGTTTATTAAACTCATAGGTCTTGCTTTTGGAATTGTTATAAACAGCATGAATGAAATATTTTTCCCTTTTTATTAACTGAAGAATTAGTGTGTTATTAATGAGGTATCAAAGTTTTATGGTCCCAGTGCTATTAGCTTTGGAAGAGCATTTTATTTGAAATAGAAAAAAAAGTTGTGAAAAACATGTTCTTAGTTACAGTTTTCTCTGATTTTTAATTGGGTTCTTTGGTTTTTAGATATCAGGCTGCGAAAACTGGCTGGAGAAAAGGAGGAATTATTGTCCCAGGTAAAATAAGCTACTCATTTCAAAAATAGACTTTTGCAGACTACTAATATATTAGCAATAAATACATATTAAGCATCAAAAGTGCTTAATCAAATGCATAAGCACTAAAGCAAAATAAAATACTCAACTTTTTACCTCATTGACTACCACAAATTAGCAGCTCCTCTTGCTACTGTCGTTTCCATGTGTCTTTGATCTTGGTTGGTAAAGAAACGTGATTTCAGTAACTGCTTAGCTGAAATCTAACTTGCTGCTGACTCACTGCTGGTGCATGTACTTAATGCTCCTTTCATTTTGTCTTATGGAGAGATACTAAAGGCAGCAAAATTACATTCTCCTAAGTTCATGTGGCACTTCCTTCAAAATTGCTGTGATGCTATTTCATTGGTCACTGCAGTTACTCAAAATTATCAAAGTGGTTGTATTTTAATACAGTTCAGTACTGAGAAGAGAGGACTCAGGGAAACATTCAGCCAACTGAGCAACTGTTAAGAATACCATGGATATTGTAGTTCTAGTTAAAGACATAGCAAATTTAAACTGGCATTGTGAACATTTGTTTTTGCTGTGAATATATACCTTAGTTATAGTATAGATGCTTGGTTTGGAATGTCAATAAATTACAGTATAAGTATATAAATATGTATGTGCATATTTATCACTATATAATAGTAAAAAACACTATTCATATATTTGATTTGTATCATGAATGGGAGTTTTGCAAGCATAACTCTCATACTGCTGCATCTGTAGAGCAATATTTTTATAGGAGTGTGAAAAATGTAGCTCCCCTGTCTTTGATAAACTCCATACACAGTGGACATAGCTGAGAAATCTCTGTTCCTGACTACTGGAAAAATCTTGAGACAACTGCTGTGGCATGAAGTGGAACTGTTTAAAACTAATGTGCACTACAGACTTGCCTAGGCCATTGTTTCCAGGTGGAGTATCTGGGAGGACCCTCAAAAAAAGCTGTGAAGTATTTTCTCTGTAATCTCAGCAGGATGTATTTTCATGCACGTTTAGAACGGAAAAGGTACGCAGTAGAATAAATCCATAAACAGAGTTTAATGCCATCTACTCCTGTGAAGAGGGAGCGCTGTGAGTTCCTGGGTGCTGCTGCCCTGTGCAATGTCCCTGAAGCACTGACCACACTGCTGGTTTGGGCTGTGCACGGACATGCAGAGGGGAATAGCCCAGTGCTGGGGAGGGGGCTGCAGCCACAGGCCTCGGGGACTGGCTTCCCTGCTCCCCCTTGCTCCCCCTGCTTCCCCCTCCCTGGGGACTGCCTTGCCTTTTTACCACTGAACACTTAGATACACAACTACTGAACTTCTGAGAGTCTCTTTCTCACAAAAGAACACTTCCTTTTTCAGGTTAGAAAACTGAAAATGCAGTTGGAAGAGGAACGACAGAAGTATTCTAAAAGTGATGGAATGAATCCAGATATCGTAGGCTTAGAGAATGGCTCTGACTTGCAGCTAATTGAACTGCAAAGTAGGTATATGGTTACTGTTCAATGTTATTCTTCCTGCAGAGAGGAAACAAACTGTTGTTGTGCAGTAATAGTGTCGTGAATGAAAATGTTGTTGAGCAGATAGGTTTTTGTTGGTATAAGTCCTTGCAGGCAATTCCTCACTGCAGAATAGCTTAAAAATCTGCCTCTATCAGTTTTGAATTCCAACATTCTTTGAAGTAGCTTTTCAGTTGCCTGCAGTGGGTGCCACTACTTGAATAATTTCAATTTTTAGAGAATAGAATTTCATCTGAAATTTTTTAAATCTATTCTACCTAATTATTTTGTTGAATCTTTTATACAGTAACTTAATCTAGAAGACTATTTTCTTGAAGCAAAACATGAAAGTTTATTTAACACAATATTCAGTGTTGCTTCATAGAAGCACTAAGCTACTTTCCATTTCAAGTAAGCTAATTTATTCAGCTGAAAACTTTGCTTGTTTGACAGACTGTCATTTAATGCTTGTGTCAGTGAAGATGAACAAAGTACTGGGAATGTCAGGGCTCAAATGTAGCACCAAAATAATTTGCAAAGTGCCTCAGAGTTTATCAGTCAGATTCAAGCCTTGTGCTCCTTACCATTCAAATATTATTACAGATGTCAAAGCTGGTATTATGTCTATTGTGGTCTGATGCATTTTGCAGTGTGTGTTGGTTACTGCGTTGACTCTTTTTTAAGGAATGAGTTTGCTGGTCTAAACAGGTGTTTTAAAAGGTGTGTATCCCATTGGTACGTCTGAGATTTAGTGCACACTCTTATAGAAACAGTTGTGTTCTCTAACTAACAGGAAAATTATTTCCTTTCCATATTCTTGAAGATTTCTGAAAGAACATTTACCTCTTTGTAATGTATACAGACTTCTCAGTAAAATGGCTTTTTTTAATGAATTTTAATTAAAAAGAGAACTGCTAGTTTAGGGACTTGCTTTGACTATCATATTCATGTCAATTTTTTTCCAGGAGATGCCAACAGACAAATTAGTGAATATAAATTTAAGCTTTCAAAAGCTGAACAAGATATAACTACTTTGGAACAAAATGTAAGTGTGTCTTTTTTCATATTTATTATCACTCACTTAATCTGCATACTATTACAATACTTTTTCAACTATGAAAACATATTTCATCATTTGATTTGCTGTTTGATCTTTAGTTTGCACAGAATGGCACTACATTTTTTTATAGTTTCTACAATTCAATGTATGTGCCGTGTCACTTTAAGAGAAAATCTACAGAGATGCTGGACTATAATACCATGTTTATTGACTTACAGTTATGAAGTGTGAGAAACACAAATCTATGAAAAGAAACATTTGATTTTCAGAGAGTAAATTATGTACCTTGCACAGTATTTACAACTTCCTTTTAAGTAATTAAGTTACATAAATTGATTTTCTTGAACTGGTACCTTCAGTTCCTCTTTCTGTTCTGACGTACTTTTGTATTTTAGGAAATTAATTCCAGATTATTACCAAAAAATCACATAAAGGGTTATAATTTGAATCACAGATGCATAGCTTTTCCCTTTTGCACAGATTCAGGCCTCTAGCCTCTCATGTGGATTTGAGGGTAGCAGGGAGTGTAAATGGAGCGCTCCAGTGAGTGCCTTTTAACACCTGCAGATTGCAATCAGGATCTGTCTCAAGCTCCCTCCTCACTGCTGCACTTTGTGCTTGGGCTCAAGACCTCTTTCATCATGTCCTGGTGCAGTTCACAGTATCCCTTCTACTTTGCGCTTTCTTATATGGTTTCTGTTTTTCAGCTTTGCAGCTTTTGTTTTTAATCCATGTGTTCCCCAATTCTTTGTTTTTCCTGTTCCAGCTCTTCTCTCTCTGTTTAGTTCTTTGACCTGTGTCTTCTCAGCTGTGTCCTGGGAGGAACAGCTGGTGGCAGGCAAGCTCCACGTGGAACACCTGAGTAGTCATTCCTGTCTTGTTTGGTTTTGCAGATTGGACGACTAGAGGGGCAGGTTTCAAGGTATAAAAATGCAGCAGAAAATGCAGAAAAAGTAGAAGATGAACTGAAAGCTGAAAAGAGGAAGCTTCAGCGAGAGGTAACTAACTTGATTTCCTTTTCATCTGTGTGCTCCTTTCAGTCTTGAACTACTCTGTGTTTTGCCTCTGAACTCTGTTTTTTTGTAATCTTTGGTTGCAGCTTTTAAGTATTGTTTGAGACGACCTTAGTGTCTCCATGTTGCATTCAGAAGAAAACTGTAGCACATAAAAGTAACACTAACTACAATGCAATGCTGTTCTTTCTTGAAAGGAAGGATCTAAGTTGGTTTTTTTCCTAAATGTGATAACTTGTAATTTTTTTAAATAATCCTTCTTCTAAAATAACTGGGGAGATGAACGGTCCCTATCTCAAATGACAGCCTGGGAATTTTCCAGCATGCCCCCCACAGGATGCTGGGAAGAAGGTGTATTTAACTGAGCTGTTGATCATGCTTGCTTAATTGCTGCTGCATGACTGGCATGATGGCTGCTACCTATGAGAATATGTATCTGTATGGAAGGAAAAATGGTAAAGAGGACTTTACCTTGTTCTAGGTAAATCATTTGCATATAATGGGAAGTTCTTTTGGAATTAATATGTTTCATGTTTCAGTTGCCTCACAATTATTTTGAACAGTTTAATTCTGGTTCATCTGCCTGCAATAACGAAAGTGTTATGCCTTAACTTCTGTGCACTCTTATAAAGTGTATAATACTAGTATTTCTGATATAATTTCCTCTTGCAAAGAGAACAGCAGAAAGTTCAAATAAACTAAAGCGATCACAATTTTTGTTTTCATTTTATAGTTAAGAACAGCACTGGATAAGATAGAAGAGATGGAGATGACCAATAGCCATTTAATGAAAAGGCTGGAGAAGATGAAGGCAAATAGGACTGCGCTTTTATCTCAACAGTGAAGTGGAAATCAAAAATACAATGCACTGCTCCTTGAAAACTAGCCCCTAGCTTGTTTATAAATACAGACTTTCATTGGCACAAACTATTTGAACACTGAGCTGTTCACCGATGGTTTAGTTTCATAATTGACATACTTTTTGTAACTTATGAGAGAATGAAATGTAGTTTGAATTCCTATGTGAATGCCAGCAATTTTTCAGTAGCATTTGATTCTCGAGTCAAAGATGGAGCACAATTCTGTATGTTCGACTTAGCGATAGAAAATGTTTTTGCAAGTGTGGAATCAAGTTTACTCAAGATCTCTTTTGGCTGCTTTAATGATGCTTGATGCTCAGAGACAGCTGCATGAATTCAAGAGGACACTGTATTACTGTACTACAAAACTAACATATTTGCTTAAGACATCACACAGCACAAGTGCCTTTTATCCGGTGCAATTTAGACTTCATTGTTGAAATAACCTTTGAAACCAGATAGCATTTTATTTTAAGATACATTTGGGGTATTCACTAAACTTTATACATTTTGAAAATACATTTTTGTAAAATATTTAAATTTATAAGAAAAAATAGGGACTGTATATAAAAATTTGCTTTTTTTGCATGGGCACATCTGATTTCTAGGTAATTTTGTCAAATACTAGCCCCTAATACTCTTAGTATTAAGAGTGCGGATTTAAAAGCTTATGTTGTACACCATGAAATCATATGTCATCTGCTTAAGTGTGAATTGAAATTTTATAGTGGGAGGAAGGGGGTGGGAAATGTGGCTAAGGAGTTTAATAAAAGGACACTTTACTGACCAGAACCAGATGTTTTTTGTTTTCTTTCGAATACTCAGATACCAATAAAATTCCCTCCCTGTTGAGAGACCTCCTTGTAAGTAGCAGATCTACTTAGGCTTGCTTATTGAACAGGAGACACTTTGGTGATCACATAGATCATTGCTGTTAACTCTTTGCTTTTTGCTGTGTAGAAACTCTCAGAAACTCAGTAGAAACTCTCAGGGTCTTGATCGGTTGTTCTTAATGATATGTATTCTGAAGAACCATTTGAGGGGTTTCAGTGTCTTCATGTCTACAAAACTGCTAAAACCTTATAATGCATGTGATAGGGGCATATCCTCATTCACTTCCTCTAAACCACCCCATTGAAGCTGGACATTTTATGGCCCAGGGAAAACTCTGATTTCAATATTAAACTGTGACAGTGAGATAAGGAGTTACTAAATTACCAGTCTACTCCAAAACTTTTTCTAAAAATCAAGATTTTTAGTAGTTTAAAAAAAGATAAAATGTTAAGAGTTCTGTTAACATCACCATGTTAACCAGAGATTCCCAAGTTCTTGCTATCAGAGAATTAAAACAAATGCAACAAAATACCCAGAACAAGAGATGCCCAATGGGAGGTACCAGGAAAAGCAGTAACAAGAAAAAAGGACAAGGGATTATTTTGTCTTGATACAAGTATTGCCATGAAAAAAAAACCCTGTAAGTAATAATGACTGACACTTGGATAGCAATGCAGAAAGGTTTTGGGTGTTTTGGTTGTTGTTTTTTTTCTCTAACCAAAGCACAATGTAATTAGAACCAGAGAACCAGCGTGTCTGTGGCAGACAAGTAAGGAGAACACGGCCTTACCAGTATTGCTGGAGACCCCACTTTGCTTGTTGGCCAAATAAAAAACAAGTGTTAGGTGTAATTATGGAAAGGTTATAGAAAAAGTTACTACATTGGGTCAGGTCAGCTGGGGTTTGGTTGAGAAAAGAAGTGTAAGTCAGTTGAGTTTAATTATTATATTACCCACATAATTTCAGAGATGCTTGCAAGGGGACAGGGATGATTTTTAATGCCTCTTGCATGCAGGGTTGTACCAAGTTACTGCCACAGAGAGGCACAAAGTTCGTAGAAAGTAGGTCTTAACTAACATGGCATAATAATACCATTCTTTGTTTTACTAAGGGCATGATTTTTAACACCCAGCATGGTTTGTTCCTTCAGGGTTTTGTTTGATCTGGGGCGGGGCTGTTAGGGCTGGGTGGAAAGATTTGGCAAATATGTTGTTAGGGGGCAGACAGCAGCACCAAAAAGGTAAATACAGCATGTGCCTAGGTGGCAGTTGAGGGTCATTGAAGGGGCTGCTGCAGTTTGAGACGGGAGCTATTCCATTTTTTGGGTTGCTTAGCCCCTTCCCGGCTCCAATAAAGCTGGTGAGTCAGAACACAGAAAGATTACCCTGGAGAAAAGGGATCAGAAGCTTGGAAAAGGATGCAAGAAACATTCTGATTACAAAAAAGTTTTATTTTTGACAGTAAATAACCCGTCTCCCAAATTTGCAGGCCTGGTGAGTCTTACGCTGTGATGAGGTGATGGCACTGTGGGGAGAGAAATCAGAAACTGATGGTTGGTCAGAGAAGTCTCCTGTCTACCCTGTCCCACCACCTGCAGTGCCCAGGCCACACTGAGTGTGCTCAGAGCTGCACCCAAACCTCCCAGTCGGTTCTCTGTTCTGGAAAGCAGGATGGGAGGACTTGTGCCACCTCCTCCAGCTGACCATGGGAGATCAACCTCCTTAGCAGCTGCAGGAGCAGGATGCTTGTGTGCCCACTGCCATCCTCCAGAACCCATTATCCCACCTGTGCTGTGAAGCCAGGGATCCACACTGAGAGACCTGCTGCCAGAAGAGGGGCTAATCCCAGGTAATGTCCTCATCAGTCTGGAAGGGGATGTGCCATGGCCATGGTAGCACTGGCAGTGGATCCACTCTGCAGAGAGTCACAGCACTTCCCAATCTGGTCTGAGCACCAGGTAGAATCTTCCTTTAAAAAACAACCAGTGCGTGAAAGTAAATTAAAAACTAAACCTGGAAAAAAGAAGGTAGAACATTATCACAGTATCACAGGCCTGGGGAAGGCCCAGCCACTACGTGCAAGTAATAAACCTGGCCAGGGGTGGGGGAAAACCCACCTTTTCCTCCCCCAGCCCGCCCTTGAGGGCCTGCAAAGCAAACTGGCTGGCACACAGATTCAGAACTCACACCTCTGCTACCCCGTGGGCGGATGTTTTTGTCAGGCTGGTTCCCCCTGCCCCAGCCCATGCCAGGGTGAGTGGCAGAAGCTGTCAGCAAGGCCAGGAGCCAGCTCCACTTCCACAACATCCACACCCTGTCCTGCCACAAAGCACCTTGGCAGATGGCTGAAAAATTAATCCTGCCCTGCCACAGCAAAGCAGGGAAGCTCCAGTGCCAATGCGTGGGACCAGGAACATCTCCCCCCACACCGGGTGGGGACTCATCTTGATTTCATGTGGGTGTAGAGCATGTCCTCAAAGAAGGTGCCCCAACCAAAGTCAATCAGCTTTACCCCAGCAGTGGCCAGGTCAAAGATGATGTTCTCCAGCTTGATGTCACTCTGGAGGGTGTCACAGATGTGCCCCAGCTTGCAGGCAGACCTCAATGGCATTGGGCTGTCAGGGGCAATGCTTCCCCTTTTCCAGTCTGTGGGAACTTCACTGGACTGCCACAACTTCTCCAATACGACAGAGAACACGTAGCCACTTCCTCTACAGTCTCCTGGGGCAGGTGAATTTTCCACAGCCAAGAATGGTTGAAAATGCCCTGTCTGAGGGGTGCATGGATAAACACGCACCATCTGAGGAGGGGCTGGCACTCTGAAGAGAGAAACCAGAAACCAGCAGTCAGTGGGAGAAGGCTCTTGTCCACCCTCTCCAAGGTCTGCAGTGCCCAGGACATGCTGGCTGCGCTCAGAACTGCATCCAAACCTCCCAACTGTTTCTCTGTTTTGGAGGAGAGCAGAATGGCAGGACATGTGCCACCTCCTCCAGTTAACCATGGGAGATCAATCTCCTCCACAGCTGCAAGAACGGGATGCTCGTGTGCCACCTGCAATCTCCCAACGCTGTTATTCCTCCCATTCTGCGAAGCTAGGTACCCACCAGGGGGAAGAAGAGCCAGCCCAGGTTGACGTCCCCCTCTCTGCTGAAGGGACAGAATCTGCAGACCATGTTGTAAAGCAGGATCCGCTCCAATGGGCTGTACACCCCTGTTCCTATAGGACACAGGCAGAGCTCATCGGGCAGGTGCTGCCCTTGAGCCAGGAATCTCTGGGGATGCGGGGGCTGCACCGGTGGCACACGGTGGGATCCACTGGCTTCCCCACAGCACCTGGCTCTTGTTTACAACCTCTGCGTTGTAAAACAAAGCTCCTGCTGCTGGAAGAGTGCAGAGGGGGCCCTGGGGAGGCCCGATTGCTAGGTGCAAGGAAAACACCCATGCACAAGTAGGGAAAACCCTGCTTTTATCCCCCATTCAAGAAAAATATAGGCCAAAGCAGGAGAGGGGAGCAGAGCTGCCCAAGCTCTCAGTGCCAACGCAGGGGTTTTACATCCCCCCTCATCTCCCTTCCATGTACTGTTAGTTTTTGTCAGGCTCCTGTCCCCACCGATCCCACCTGCCTCCCATTCCAAAAAATCCACCCACCCTCTGCGGAGAAGAGCAAGTTGGCAGCCAGCTGAAGAATTATTCCCTGCCCATCCCCAGCAAACGGGGGAACCTCTGCTGCCCCCCCAGGCCCTGAGTGTGAGCTCACCTGAGAAGTGGGCATGCAGCATGTCCTTTAGGTATGTGTCACAACCGAGGTCCACCTCGCCAACGGTAAAGTCAAGGATGATGCTCTTGGCATCGATGTCACGGTGCAGGACCTGTGGCTCGTGCAGTGCCTCCAGCACCTGTTGCAACAGCCCCTGCATCAGCTCCTCCATCATCTCCTGGTTCATCTCTAGGGGGTCCTAGAAGTCCTGAGAGCGCTCTAGACACTCCATCACCAGTTGTTGGAGAGCTCGAACCAGTCCAGGAGCTGGATGATGATGTGGAAAACATAGAAGGACAGCCTGAGGAGCAGCACAAGTTCCAGGGGCACAGAAGTGCTGCTGGGCTGTGGAAGGGACCATGATCCCATCAGTGGGGTTGATGCTGTGCTGGGGGTCCTGTGCCCCCTGCCCAGGGTATGCCCTGGTCCACCCCTTCCCAGCCCCACCAGGGCTTAGCATTCCCCTGCCCAGGATGCTCCACTGCCCCTGGTGACCCCACCACTGCTCCCTCGGCAGTGTCCTGGCTTCCACCCTCCCGGTCCTTATCCCTGCCCATCACTCACCAACCTGGCCCACTCCAAGGTGGGATCCTGCGATATATTTGATGGCCGCCTGCAAGCCAAGGGGAGTGACAAGCTGAGCTCCCCGCCCCCACCCCTCCTCCAAAGAGAAGACTCTTTGCTGAGAGAGGGATTTTTTTTCTTTCTAGATCTTTGATTTGGGAAGCATATTCAGAATGAAAATGCTGTCTGGCTGCTGCTTTGCCCTTAAGCGTGACTAAAGGAGTGGGTCAGAGCTAAGAATTGGCCTTTCCCAAATCTTTCTGAAGGAAGTGGATTCTTTTCCCAAGAAGTAGAGGCCCACTGAAGCAGGATGGCAGCCCTGGGGCAGGAGTAGCTGTAACCTTTCATGGCCTTTGTGTGTGTTTTAACTTGCATCGAGGAGTTTGCTTTACATTTATTCTGCAAGCTTGTATGAAGATGAGCAGGTATGCTCTGCACCTACTAGGAACTGGAAGTATATTCAAGACAGATGTTAAAAGCTTTCTCAAGAGGAGGTAGAAGTCGATAAAACAGTAAGAAACCTTACAGTGCCTTGGCGTAAGGGGCGATGAGGCCTCAGGACAATGAAGAGAGTAAGGCTGTGCAGTACCAGTGTGCTGCAAATTAAGGTCTGTTTTTGACACAGGAAATAGAAGGGGGAAAACTTGGGTTATAGTAGTACAGGCCATGAATGAAATAACCTGTGTACTGGGCAGGCTGCTGGGGCTCCAGGTACAAGCAGTCTTTTCTGCATGGAGATTCTTGGAACCTTATGCAGTGGCATGATCCCTGGGAACGCTGTGGACTAAAACCACACTGATGAGGTGAAAGGAAAAGTACGTATTTTAGTTAAACACAAGCAGTGATCTTGTTTTGATGGCTGGTGTAATAAGGCTGGCTGGTGGAAACAGGATACTTTCACCAAAAAATCAAATTGAAATCACAGAACATAAGCTGTTAACGGTTTTAAGAGGAGGTCCAGCCTTTTGCTGTGGGTATAGCAGTCAAACTTGGAGATTCAGAGTGTTGAAAACTCTATGCTCACTTTGGACACGTTCTCCTTTTGTTCCTGCATCTGTGATTGTACTTGAAGGTAGAAATGGATAATGTTTCTGATTCTGCCTCCTTGTATTCCTTCTCTTCCTTCCTGCCCACACACATGATTTGAACAAGCTAATGTGTTGTCTCTCACGGTTTAGCCAGGTCAGTGCTGGATGTGCATTCAGTGTCATGACTCATTTGGCAAGTGGTGGCGAGGAGCCTGTGCCCAGCATTGCTTAGATCTCAGCAAGCTGCTGCACGTGCACTTCCCTTCTGCTAGTCTGCCCCAGATGTCAAGTGAATAGTGTTGGGTGATGCACCCTTTATGGGGACATTAAAGTGTATGAAAATGGTTGGAGACTTCTTATTAAATGTGAAGGGACTACATATGAAGTTTTGGTTGCAGAGCAATCATTCTCCTAGCAGCATGTTCAAACTCAGTCTGGAAAAAGTTTTTTTCTCCTGTTATTTTACAATTTGAGCCTCAGAGTGATCGGTAGTTGTGCTATTCCAGGAAAGAAAAAGTAAGTCTCTCAGAAGTTACCAACCCATCAAGCCACCTCCCTGCAAAGCAGTGCCTCTTGAGGAGCAGTTTCTGGGCACAGAGCTCTGTGACTGCCGAGACTTTTTTGCGTGGCCTTTGTTCTATGTCACAGCAGAGACCTGTATGTTTTTGTAGTGTGCTTTGGTTGTGTATGAGAGATAATTTTCTCATTTTGGAAATTGCTTCATTAATTTTCAGGATTATTTTGCCGTGTGTATTCATTCACTTTATCACAAATGGCAAAGCTCCAACTGCAGTAGGAATGAAATCTTCTTTAGAAGCTGAAGCTCTTGATTTAAGATCTTCTAGTGCTCTTTTGGAATAGAGGGCGACCTTTCCTTTTGAGCCCCCACATTTTCACTGTGTGTTGTCTTGAATCTCACCTTCATCCATCCAGACTTCTGTAAAAGAAAATCTCTGGGACAAGTTGTTGGTATTTGCTTGTAGAGCTGCTGAGATAGTTTATTAATTAGAAAACCAAGAGAATGATTCCCATATGCTGTAGTATCTCATGAAGGTGTATCTTCTTGACACATATGTATTAAGTTGCCTCCCAGGTGATATAAAAATATTTGTCCAAAACATATTCAGTAGTTTCCAAGGTTAATCTCAGGAACTCGGTAATGACTGGAAAGTGTGTTCTCATGTACCTTATCAGGAGACTGATAATATAATGAAGTAAAACTTTCCTATGTTGAAATTATATTTAATGATAATTTTGACTAATTAGGTAAAACTTGTTAATTACATGTTAATTATTATTCTGTTTCCCTGTATTTATCTATAGCTGCAGAGGAACAATTGCTCAAACTGGCCCTCTGAGATTTTTTACTTCCTCATCACTTTCTAAGTCTTTGTTGGTGCTCTAACAATTTCAAAATCTCAAACTGAGTAATCTACTATGTGAATTTCTCTTAAAATGTATTAGTGTTCGTACCTAGTATCAATAGAAGTTAGCAGCTGGCAAATTGCAATCATCCTTATGCAGATCTTTCTCTTTTACAACTACATGTGAGAGGAATCCGTGGGAAGGTCTCCATATCACCTGTTGTAGGTTGTTTTGGTAGCTGAGAAGTCATTATTCTCCAGCATGTGTAAGTAGCTGTAGTATAGGGCACAAAATTATTAAAGAATATGTTGCAAATCCCCATACACAAATAAATTCATTTGTGCTAGTTACTTCTTTGTACTTTGATGGCAAAAGTTTATCCTGTTCTATCTTCTTTTCATTAGAAACACCATTGCCTGTAACCAGTTTTGTAGTATTTGCATTAATTCTGCAACTCTGTAGCAGCAGAGCAGCTGCAGTAGTGCTCATACTCATGGAAGCTCCAAATCACTGAAAATCAGTCGTGGTAAGATATATACTTGAGAAGACATGTCTTTCAATGTTGACAAAGTCTGGACAACAGAAGTTTACGCTTCATAGGTAACATCTGACTCTGTTGTGCAGTCACGGTAAGTGAGATGCAGGTCCTGCAGCACCCGCGTTTGCACGGCACCAATAGTCCCTGCATATCACAAACATGCAGTTAGACCAGCACGAGCAGCCAGTGAGTGTCACAGCAATATTTACACACGGCTCAGGCTGTGGTTTCTGCCACTTTGCCTTCGCATGGGGAGGAAATGGTTTGGAGGCGCAGTGTGGGAGAGGGCAGGACGGCTGTGGTCTAACTGTCCTCGGCTAATCTGCCACTCTCATCGCAGCCCACCCACCCTGAGCCAGTTGTGACTGCTTCAGTTTATGGGGTTTTTCCACTAAATAACCAAACCTTCTTGCAAAAAAAAGCCCCAGTGCCCAGAAGCCTTAAAAATCTACTTGTCCTCTTATTTGGGCTAAATAAATAAGAATTAAAAACCTAGTATGAACAGTATATGTTTGTATAAATAAACTTCAGGGACATGTGAGCTGTTGCAACCAAGCATTTAAAAAACTCCAGAAACAGTGAGGGGATATCTTTCCTCAGCGTGGTTTAGGGATGCATGTAGGCAAGGGTTTTATTTGTGAAAAAAGCTAAAACGTTGAATTTTCTGTGTTTTCCTGTACTACATAGACAACATCTTCCAGTTTTGTGTAGAAGACACAGAAAGTGGATTTGGGGGTCATTTTAGTGAGAGAGTTCTTGGTTCGTTTATTCAATCAAGCATTTCTCTAGCAAAGATAAAGGTAGGGGAGATCCATGTAATATCCAGGTATTATCCATGGTGCTAGTGAAATCTACAGTAACTGTATTCCAAAAATACCTTTGTAGCTGTTTTATTTCTCTCTGACTGGAACCAAACCTTAATAAATAATAGCACAGAATCCCAGCCATTTCTCAGACAGAGTTTTAAGATTAGAAATCCCATCTTTCTTTGCATTGAAGAGTAACGTGACATGGAAGGCAGTGATTAGTTGCTTTGGCTTCAATAAGCAGATTGTAAAATAGCTTGTAAGATATGCCATGAGCAAAACAGTTGTGGTTGTTAGAACAGAGCCTGACACATTTTGGTTCCCTCACAATGGTGTGAGCCCTCGGAGGCAGATGGTCCTTCTGTAACATTTCCCCCTGGCTTGGCTAAGCTCAGTTTTACAAAGCTTAGCTCTTTGTTTTACAGCAGAAAAGGTGTAACAACGTAGTTTTTACTTTTCTATGCAAAAGTGGTCCCGTTTAGCTGAAAAGCAGAAAACTGATGTTTTAAAGATCTTTGATTTCCTGAGAAATTTATATGAACAGAGAAATAAATCAGGTTTTCTGGGCATCTTTCTACAGGCTGTGGGAAGCTGGAGAACAAACACAGGTCTCACAACAGCAGCTGAAGGAAAGCTTTTATTGCCCTGTCAGTACAAACACAGGGAGTGTAAATGCTGCAGGCACTTTTCTACAAACATAGGGCAATGTTTCACCCAAAACTGAGCAAGCGCTTTATCCCAGTATGTCTCACTCCTATTTTTCCACATAAATTTGAAAGGGACTGATTTGTGGAACCTGGAGATTAAGAGTTCCAAGTCCACCATTTGAGAATTTTTATTCTTTTGTGAAAACACTTTATCAAAGCCTCAGATTTGAGGTTTTGCTCAATTTAGAAAGGTGTCTTTAAGCAAGGTGATGTTCATTAGTACTACAACTGGTTTCTTTCTTTAAAAGTACAACATGCAGATTTTCAGACTGTGTCAGTGCTGGTGGATTTCTTCATTTTCTGTATGTACGCACCTTAGAATTGCTTTTATTCTCATCTGACTTCTTCATTCAAAACTCCTATGCTCACTTGTTAAATTATGTTTAGTTGTCTCTTAAAGCAAACATCAGAATAACTAAGTCCTCATTTGTTGGATACATGGGAGTGGCAACAAATCATTGAAAATAAAAATTAAAAAATACCTGTGAGTTTACCACACAGGAATGCTCCTAATTCAGCCTTAAGTGCGATGACAAAACCCGTCTGCGCTTTACATATCAAAAGTCCCGTTACATCCCTAAACTTCTGCATCCATAACTGCTTTTAACATGAGTACCTTCTTTATTTTGCAGTATGGACTTTGGATTAAAATCCATTACTGCTACTACCTGTCTTTGTTTGATATTCAGAAAAAATTAGGAAAACGAGACAGATATAAAGCACTGTCAGTAAAGCGAAACGAGCCCTATGCACTAATGCCAGGAAATTATTTGGGGATTTTTTTTTGCTGTTACATCTAACACAGAGCAGAGAAGTCTATATGAGTAAGCATATGGCAAAGTAAATTCAAGATCAATTTGTAACCTTTTCTTAAACAAGCATTTATGCCTTTTTTCCTTGGTTCTTGCTTGAAGCCCACGTTCTGTAGGTGAAGAAGAGTATGATGAGATAGTACATGGAGCTCTTCAGAAGAAGGATGATGTACACTAAATATGCCGTCCTGTGCATTAAGTGATCTGGAAGAGTAACATCTGGAAGCATAAGACAGAAAAGTATTGTTTAATGTCAATATTGTACAGGTTCCCAAAACACTGGGGCTGCGTGGACAGTTTACTGCTGCAATCACATGGACACCAGTGCACGGGGAATAAACATGGACAAGCTCTGACTGTGCTTCGAGTGGGTTTGCACAGCTAAGAAGTTCTAGACCAACTGAGCTTCTTCAGACTGAACTGCCCTTCAGTGCCACTGGGTTGTTTATTATTGCCTGCCAAGGCAAGAACGTAACTGCAGTGCTTCCAGCACTTATTACCGGCAGCACCACATTGTTTGAATCCTTCCGTGATGGATTTCTTGAAGGTCAGTGCTCACAGTTCCTCCTAAACCCCCATTCAAGCTACATAAAAATTCCTTTGTCCAAAGTGCTGGACAATTGCTGGGCTGGTGGAGCACCAGCTGAAAAGTTTAGCATTTAACTACTCCAGGTGTTTATAAAAGTGGCAAATAATGCAGGTTAATAATCTAGTAGCCCAAACTGCATCCTAATAAAACTCCTAATAAAGCTACTGATAAAGGTAGATCCCCTTATAATCCACACCAGAAGTTAGTTCAGAGTAGCACTGAAGTTGCAGACCTGAGACTTAAAAGAACTATTTGACACCATTTAGGAAGATAATTTTTTTTTATGTTCTGAACATATGTAGCAATATCTAACTTGTGCACAACATGCACCACTTTCCCACATTTTAATACATTAAATTACCTCCATTAAAAACTGTGCTGCAGTTCCCTTCCTGAGGATCAGTCTTCACAGAATCTACTGGAAAGAGAGTTAAAATACATCAGTTAGGCTTTTCTTTAATTTTAACAAACATGAATTGAGAAATAGGGGCAGAGGTGAGGGAGGGAAGGCAGTAGAGCAACAAGGAGATGGGAAGTTAGTACTACATGACAAAAAAGGATGCTTAAGATCAGTCTGCAGAGCAGATATTCACAAGTAGGATTCATTTGCAGAGAGAATTTAAAGAGGAGAAATGCTCGAAGAGAAGTGACTGGTATTTGTTGCCATAAGTGGGAGATGTGTCTTTGCTCTCTCTGAACGTGTCCATGAGTCTGTTCCTTGGCAGAGTCTCTTTTACTTGGAACTGGAGTCAGTTTGACCACCTGGGCTTGTTACTGAAGAAACTGGTGTCTATTTGCCTTCACAACTTACTGTTATTAAAAATGCAGAATAATTTACTTTTGAAAGGACTGCAGTTAGTGGTTTATCAACATTCAATAATAATAGGACTGCAGCTAGTGGTTTTTCAACACTAAAGAATAATATTCCCTATTGGGAATTTGCTCTTTTGGTGCTGCTTTTTCTCTAAAATACACTCTTTTTGTTCTTGAAGTAGCAAATTTGTTTGTTCTTTTTTATGTTGTTTGTATGCATAGATACATGAGCATATCCATATTTCATCCCTAAATACATCTTCCATCAAAATAAGCTTAAAGCCTATTCTTGTCAGAATATATTTTGAAGGGTGAAATGTAATGGTTATTTATGGCCATGCTCTCACTCATTCGAGTTAAGTTAAGCAGAGGTAGTTATGGAGAAAAGATTAACTTAAACCACTTTAGACCACTTTTCTTGTAGTCATTACCACGATTTAAATAATTTGCATTGAATATAAGTTACTTTTTCTTTAAAGTTGCATTGTCTTTCAGATTTTGCTTTTCATAATCAATCTTTCCACAATTAAACTCAAAATCTTATTTTTATACATGGTGATTATCTCCCTATTTCTGGACTATGAGTAAGTAATACATTTCAGTTTGGTTTTTCATCCTCAGTAACTACATTCTCGTTCTTTTTTATAGCTGTGACTAATGTCAGGGGGTGTCAGAGGGACTTATACTTGTAAGCCATGAGAGGTATTACTGTTTTCAACAGCCTCTTTAAACTGGAAAGTAACTGATACGCCTCAGTGCAGACCTTTTGGAGCTGTGCTAGTTTACACCTGATGAGGTTCAATAACTTATTTTCCTGCTCCAAAGGGATGCACACTTAGGGAGAAGGGCACAGGCTGGGTTGCTTTTTCTGGGAAAACTTTGGTAGTTCCTCCGGTTGTGTATTTCAGCTGTTGTTTGGCAAGGAGCACAGATGTCTTCAGAAACAGTAACAGAAAGCTTTATTTCTGTAATTTTATTGCAAAGAGAAAGGATGTCTCTAAAAATGCGTGGAATTAAGTTTTTAACACCTGGCATTTACCTTGCGTTGGCAGTGATTGCTGTTGGCTTTCATGCTCATATTTGCAGTAATACTTCTTGTCTTTGTGCTCTGCTGGCACAGTTAACCAGCTGGCAACGGAGTATCCGTCCTCCTTGGTGGGCTGCCAAGTGTCACCTCTTACTGTGCCGTCTGTCACCTCCTTCTCTTCATCAGTCCATGTCACCCGAATAACATCTGGGTAGAATTTCTCAATAAGGCAAACATATATTAGCTGGTCTTCATGTTTTCTCTGCAAGATTTCTGAGTTGGCCGGTGCAGAACTTCTTTTGTCTAGATTGGTCATTGAAGGAAGAAAATCAGCAATACGGAGTTGAAAGATCAGTAGTGTGCAGCAAATAAATATACAGCCACAAAATACAAAGACCAACAAAATAAATGCCTTATTAACAGATGTTAAAATGCCCTTAACAAATGTGAATGCTCTTTTGAGAAACTGAATTACTGTTGAAGATATTAATAGCTATTAATGTCTCTTGAATCTGACCTAGAGAACTTCAGGTGGCTACACGACAGTCTCTGTCCCACAACCATCCAAGCAGTGCTGCTGTCAGCGTATTTGTCTTTGACAATTATTAAAAACAGTAATATTTTCTGAAAGAGATTTGCTCATTTATTCAGTGAGAGGAATTTAATACTGCTTTGTAATATTTAAGCAAAAGCAAGTACATGAAAATTTTGTCTACAGAATGTTAAAGGTAGATAAATACCTTTGAAATCTTCGTAGTTTTATGACCCCAGTGTAAGTCCCCGCTGCTAATTAGTGAATACCTGCTATATCTAATTAAATTTTAAAAGCCAGTATTACTTTTGTGATTTTTTTTTTTGGGGGGGGGGTGGGCAACAAAAAATTATTATTGCCATTTTATTTGAAGGCATTCCATGTATTTGCCAGGTGAAGATCTTTTCTCAAGATAGGGAAAAGGAATCACAAAATGCCCTGGATGCCAGAGCTTGGCAAGGCCGTTCCTTTAATACTAGATCAGTTTAAATTATAGAATTAACACATCTGAAAAGGAAAACCCAAAATTAAACTAAAGCAGAAGAATATGATAAATCTGGATAACATTTCTATATCTAAAGAGCATACCTAGCTGTCCCAGGGTTGTTGTACGTGATGTGCTTTGTATGCTCAGTATGAATATATGTGATTATGTTTTAAATTAAAAATGAGCTGTTTCCACAAGTTAACTGTAGGAAATCTCCATTTCCTTTGACTCTCTGGACTAAGTCTTATGTTATTAGGAGGAGCCAAATTCATCCAAATTTTATCCATACACAGATGATGTTTTGACATTTATGTGGATAGTAAATTCCAGAGTCTGCTTTAGTCAAACATGAACTTCTGCAGTGACTGCATAGGCAGAGCTCACAGGCCATCCTGTTTCAATGTGCTCAGCTGCACGTGAAGACTGGATACAGTTTTCAAAATTGACTTACATAGAAAATATTGCTTAAGAATATTTTTTTTAAGGCAGCAGAGGCATTTTAGGTGTTCATCTCCTATTGCTTTCTGTCTTTAGATTCCTATGTAAACCTCTGCTACTGAACTTGAGCAGGTGGATGCACAGGGTTTAAACTTTGGTCTGACTGAGTGGTGCAGTTTTCATGCACTGGGAGAAAACACATTAATATAAACATGGATTTTTGTCAAAAGGCTTCCACCTGTGTTTCAATGACCTGCCTATTCTAAAACAATCTTCTGCACTGCATCCCCTCTAAAACAACTTAGAGATTCTTTGAAGTATTTCAGACTTGGTGTTTAAATACAAACCCTTTTTACCTTCAAAAGCCTGTCTACCTTCAAAAGGACAACCCTTTTATTAAGAATTTCTTTTATTTCAGAGATTTGTCACTGAAATGACAGGATGGACCAGAAGTAAAATTGCTCACAATCTTATGGTTCTCTAACATTAACTTAGGAGTTAATTTTATCTTCTTTATGCATCACTTCTCTCAAGGATGGAAGAGTAAAGTGATTTCTAAAATTATTTACTTGTTCCAGAGCTGCGTATGTTGAGAAGACCACAAAGTAGCTGTTGTCCCAATGACATTGCACTCTGAAAAGTCTCAGGACTATTCTAGATGTTTCTTTTAGATTTTCAAAGCTTAGTAAGTTGTCCTATTTAATTTCAGCAGGCTAAAATCTAATTGCCTGGTTTGACATTGTTCTCTTGGATTGTCAAGTCTAAATAGAGAAGTGAGAGAGATGCTTCCAGCTCCTAGTTCATCCTGCTCATTTGAGAGACTCCTGTTAGGATGGCATAATTTCCACCTCTGGAATTGCCAGTATCTTTCCATTTACCATAAAAAGACCATGGATGCTTAGCTTAAATAAAACACCTAAATTATATCACAGTACTAAGGAGACACGTTGCTTGAATAGCTGCAGCTGTGGGTCTCATGTACATAAACAGGTAAAGGGATGACAGTGGAGAACTGAACGAGAAGTTTTGCATGTAAAGAAAATACCTTTGTGGGTTTTTTTCGGAAAAAAAGGGTGAAAACTTGTAGAATTTGCTGTAGGTTTTGATGTAATTTCAGGCTGATCTGTAAAGTCGTTGAAGTCAACAAGAGAGTTTACACTGGCTTTTCTGGGCAAATGATCTGATTCTGAAGAATTTTTAAGTAATGAACTTTAAACTCCACTGTCATTTTTGGTTTAGTTAAAAATTCAAAAATCTTGGCGTTTACCTTGTTAAACAGTTTTCTAAGGCAGGTCTCACTTTTTCCAGTAATATATAAGCATTAACAGATATTTCTTAAGCTAAAATTTACCCTTTTTCTCTTGTAACAATGCATTGATACTACAAAACATTGTACAAATAATGTCCTGGAGTTAGGCTTGTAATCAATGAGTTATTAAAAATTTAAGTTCAAAATATATGTTTTTGTAGATGAGCTGTCTAAAGTTATCGTAATGAAACTCCTCTACAGTTTCCTTGTCTATAAATATGGTTTATAAATAAGGTCACTGCATTCTTAAGCTGAAATTTTAATTCTTATTACTTGAATGATCCCACAAAATGGAGTAATTTTGTCCGATACTCAAAGCTCCTTTGCTCCACTTCAAGCCAGGGGGAGCTGAGGGCACTCAGCACACTCAGCTCACAAACAGCATTCTTGTCCTGCCTGGTAATAGCACAGCATAGTCCTGACCTGTGGTGAGCCTTCCCAGATACCTTAAAGATCCACCAGCTTCCTTTCCAAAGCTCTCTCATTATCAAACTTTTAAAACCAGAAGATTTTGAAAACACTTACTGGAGACGATGAGTTTTGTGCCAGAACCAAATACGAAATGCCATTCCACAATGGCACATTCCATTACAGAAACTGCTATCTGAAGGGTGGGATGCCATCCAGAGGGACCCGGACAAGCTCAAGAAGTGGGCCCATGGGAATCTCATGTGGTTTAATGAGGCCAAGTGCAAGGTGCTGGACCTGGGAGGGGGCAATCCCTGCTATCAATACCGGCTGGGGGATGAACAGATCAAGAGCAGCCCTGGGGAGAAGGGCTTGGGGCTGCTGCTGGAGGAGAGGCTGGACATGAGCCAGCAGTGTAGCATTGCAGTCTGAGAGCCAAACGTGTCCTGGGCTGCATCACAAGCAGCATGGCCAGCAGGGTGAGGGAGGTGATTCTGCCATTCTGCTATTCNGCCACTCTGCTCTTCTGCAGTGCTGAGTCCAGTTCTGGGGTCTCCAGCACAGGAAGGACATTGACCTGTAGGAGCAAGTCCAGAGAAGGGCCAGCAAGATAATCAGAGGGATGGAGCACCTCTCATACAAGGACAGGCTGAGAGAACTGAGATTGATCAGGCTGGAGAAGAGAAGGTTTTAGGGTGACCTAATCCTGGCCTTTCAGTGCCTGGAGGGAGTCCACAACATGGAAAGGGACTTTTTACTACAGGACAAGGGGGAATGGATCCAAACTGAAAGCGAGTAGGTTTAGATTTGATATTTGGAAGAAATTCTTCCCTGGGAGGGTGGGCAGGCCCTGGCACAGGGTGCCCAGAGAAGCTGTGGCTGCCCCTGAATCCCTGGAAGTGTCCAAGGCCAGGTTGGACGGGGGTCTGAGCAACCTGGGCTGGTGGAAGGTGTCCCTGCCCACGGCAGCAGGGCTTGAACTAGATGATTTTTAAGGTCCCTTGCAACACAGGCCATTCTATGATACTACGACTTCAGCTGGAAAAGCACCAGTATTAGCAACCATCCTACAAACAACAGGAGCCTACACGAATGTAGAATATTTGGATTCAGTCTCAGTTAATGATGCTGTTCCAAAGAGCCTTATCCTAAGTCCGAGTTTTCTCAATTTCTTAATGATCTTAAATGTGATGTAACGACAACCCACTCTGTTAATGAGTCAGAAGCCTTGGCCGCATAAAGACAAAATCCTACAGAATTAGAGTGATGCTTGCCCATAGTTTATATTAAATTGTAGATATGAAAAGCATGGCAACTACCTAATTAACAAGGTAGGGATTTTCACTAAAAATAACACACTTCTCATGCCACAGATATTTCCACTGAACTATGATTCACTTAGTCTTTCTGACATAATCATTAAAACCAACCTCTGCTTGATATACTAACATAAGTTTATGTATTTAACCAGGCTTAAAATATTTGGTAGCAATAGTTCCTCTGCTTGTATTTGTGTAGTTGTTTACTTGTGTTTATGGATTATGGTATTTAAAGCACAACTAGAGGGAAAAAATGCCCACCACCTTCCATTAAAATAAATGTCTCTGCAACATAGGTAAAAAGAGGATTATTTCTTCATTAAGTAATTGTTAAGCGGTAATCTAGCATAATTAATGGAGAATAATTAAGTTAATCTGTTAAGCAATTATTAAGCAACAAGAAGAGCACACTGCTCTTTTTACCTGTATTAAGAATGGGTTTTATTTTTTAATGCTTGATTCACAGCCCCTTGATTCCCTGCTAATTCCTTCAATACAGCTGGAAGAAAGAGCAAGGGCTCTGGAAACTATTACAGGCCATTTTCCACCAGATTTCTAGGAGAACTGTGATCAAAAGTGGCTCAAAATAGCTGCTTTTCAGACATGTTTGTGATCCTAAATGACTGCACTGCAAATACCACAAGGCTCAATGTAGGAACAGCGAGCTGGGGAGAAGGATCCTGTGCCAGGATGGTGCCAACCCTGAGACACTATAAAACTCATCTGTATGACCACCAAGTTCCTATAGCTTTTTGTATGAATATAACATGCAACTTACCTGACACAATGAGCTTTGTACCTGAGCCAAACACCTTATCGTCATAATCATGCACAGTGAATAAAGTCTTTACAATATCAGTGCAGCTCAGTTGTGTTTGCATGGGTAAATAGCATTCTTTAAAGAAAATCAGATTTGCTATATGATCATTTTTTAAACCCCAGAAAAGTAAAAAAAGAGCACTCACCTAAACTAAATTAAAATAAAAACCCAGAAGGTGTGTAGATTTTTGAGTGCACATATGTTGTTAAATGGACAGGATTCATCTCTATTAATTGGAGTCATCTGAATGTGTAGGTGGACAGTACAGATCGAGCACCCTGGCTCCATCTCTGCTCTCTGGGAAGAGGCAGCACCAGCAGAAGATCTATTTGATCACATGTTAGTGGAGTAATTTGCTACTTATACACCCCCATAAAACCAGACCTAGAACTGGTGAACATTATGCAGAGATTGCAGTAGCGTGAGACCACCAACAAATATTTTTGTTGTCTGTAACATGAAGCAACACCCTGAATCGACAGGAATCTAAACTCCCACTAACCAGATATACCATTTTCAGTAGGACAAAATTAGGCAAACTGAAGGAATTAAAATAGCAGAGCACTTCATGTTAGCCAATATCTAACTGTATTGAAAAACATTTCAGAAGTAGTCAAGTTTTGTATTTTGTACTTACTTGAAACAATAAGCTTAGTTCCACTTCCAAATATTTTGACAAAGGGATCCCACAGTCTGATAAAGCTTAGCAATATCTCCTGCGCTGCACTTTCTTGGCATAGGCTACAGAAAAAGTCTCTCTAATTTACATTTTGGTGATAAATCTGACCCAGTGCAATAACTGAATTTTCCACATTGACTAGTGTCATTTTTAGAAATACTTCAAGTTTTATAATGAGTAAAAAGTTCAGAAAATTTCTGCTCAGTGTCATGGATAGATAACATTTTAAATTTCTCTGTAACTCTCCTCAGCTGTTTGCAATTTGACTTAATTATATTCACATTGATAATATCATGAATTTTCTGAGCAACAGACTGTAGCCATTGCTATATCCTTTATACTGAAAACAGCATTCATCCTATTGATTGCATAGCTTTGCCACAATTAAGAATAATACAAATGCAAAGGTAACCCAGTTACTTTCAGTAGGGCCAAGAACTAGAAATTTATTATATTCAGGGAATTTTCTTCCCAATCAATTTAGACTGGACCACTTCTATCAATAAGAAACTTTTTGTATTTCTCACTTTCTGTTCTGAGAATAAACTTTCAGGAAGACCAAATATCTTTCCCACAATGGGAATCAATCCATCACAATTTTTATCCCTCCTCATTTTTTCATTCCCCCATCCTTTATAAATATTCAGCATTAGTTCTAGAGTCCATGTCTATTCACAAGGTTGTACCCAACAAGGGCATCATGTACAGTTAACAAAAAACCCCATGATTTATCAGGGAGAAATTAATTTTCCTGCAGTATTTCATTCTTAATTATCTGAGAATCTGAATGATTCTGTGAAAATCAGTTCAATTATGATACTTACTGGAGACAATAAGCTTTGTTCCTCTGCCAAAATATTTGATCCAGGTGCTCCACACCATATTTTGACTTTGCAATAAGCTAGCGTGCTCTCCTCCTATACCACTGATGAAGAAAATCCCA
>VWZF01000642.1:0-261892 GCA_013396755.1 Sclerurus mexicanus | reverse complement strand
CAACCCAAACCTCCACAGTGCCTCAACTATTTTCTATATAATTATTTCAAATCAATTTGTACCAAAATCCATTTAAAAAAAAACCCAACAATAACAATATATCAATTCTGAGCTCCCAAAGCACACTTAATCCAAGAAAAACCTGCAGGTAATCCAAGAAAAAAAAACCAAAAAAAAACAACTACTAGTGTTTTGTCTTGCCTAGGACATTGTGACAACTGTATGGCAGCCTGGCTGGAATACTTGCAGGCTCAGAAGGGAAAAATTTTTGAGGTTCTGCAGAGCTCAACTGAGTGAAAACAGAAATCATCACTCTTTCTAGGATTCCTCATGTTAGGCAGGAGAAAGAAAGTTGGCCAAGCCTAGCTGCCTCTGTGTCCTTCTGTGCATTAAGGAGAGTATGTAACAGCTACAGTTCCTTTTGACAGCATTCTGTAAGCACAAAGAGCTAATGGAAAAGAGCCACTGTATTCCCACATGGAGCCTGGGATTGCTTAGGGCAAGCAGCAGAAGCCCAAAGAGATAAAATAAAAAATCCTTACAGTGTTCTCGTTAGGCACAAGTAAAAAGAGTAATGAGGAACAAGCTCTTTCTCTTCATTCTTACCAGACACACAGCTCGGGGAAAAACTTCACAGTGGCTGACAATACCTCCAACAAAAGCCTGAAGAAGAAGCTATTTTTCCCTGAAAAAGATAAATTTCCAGGGGCTGTATTGCCAGAAATCACATTTTTCCCATTTCTAACTGCATACTCACTCTCTGATTAGCAAAGCAAAAGGGAAGAATCAGTTCAAGTCACGGCTGTGGACATAAAGTCAATTTTTTAATTGCTAAGAAGCAACACTAGTGGTGGATTGCCAAATACTTCACTCCTGTGATAAATAGAATAGTAGCCATGCTATAAGATGAAGTGTGCATAACGTGTCTCTAAGGGCACAGACAAAGTTGTCTGAAGTGATGCAAAACTAAAATAAGATATTATTCATAAAGAGATTTACTATTCACTGCATTTAGATCAATAAGCTCAGTAATTTCAATTGTATTTACTTCATTCTAACCCTTACATCCTACACAATCTTTTTTTTCAGCGATAATGAGCTTTAGTTTTGTGTGTGGACAAATTCCTTATTTACACTAAATAAATATCTTACTGTACTTTTATAATGGCTGGGGTAAATGTTACATAATTAAATATTTAAATTCTCGTCAATAAAGTTAAAAGAAAAGAAACAGATTTTAATATCTTTAATAACAGAAATAGTGAATTTATGAAACCTCACTATCAACTTTTCTTCCAGTATATCAAACCTTGCTCTTGGAAGAGTGTTGTTAACTAAATTTTCAATAAACTAACACATCTGAGAAAAAAAAAATAAAAAAAAAATCAATCTTTTCTACTTTAGAGTATTTGTAGAATTGAGTTAACATATTTACCCTTTACTCTTATGATCAAACCTGTAACCAAACAGTCTATAGATGAAACTCAAAGAATTTTAAGTTTCAATATATAGATGTTTCTACCAACTCTTTCTATCTGAACAGGCAAGGGCACAAGTTACATTTTACATTCAGGTATACGGTGCACTACATCAGTTACTTGATTCAATCCAGTATTTTTCCAATCAGTAAGAGTTTCCTCATTGATACAGCAATTGAGTTCCTGAAGAGTAAAAAATTGTGGCCAGGTTATTTTGTTTTCTTTCCTTGTCTCTTCTATAAACAATTTATGTTCTCAGACTTCACATCATAGTGATTAGGATAATTTTTATCTCTTGGCCAACCAGGAGAAACCAGAAAAGTAAACAACATTTTTATTCATGTGAATGTCCCTGGACAATCTCGTGCTGGCCAGATCTGAATTCCAAATTGCCTGCCAAACAAAATGTGTCAGTAGCCCCACATTCCCTGCTCTCTTCAAAATCCATCTGTTATAACAAACATTCCAGTGTTAACATTCATTCTGCATCTGTTCTTTATTGAATTTACCTCTATTCTTCTGATCTTTACAGGTTACCTGTAAGTTGATTGAAGAACTTTCCACTTTTCTCCTACCTGTCTCCTACTCTAATTATTTTGAAAACTCATACACATTACAGTGCTATGTAAATAATTAGCAGCATAATAATTTAAAAAAAATAAAATCAGAGTAAAAATTGTGTTCATAATCTATAATAATTGCTCACAAATATAATTAAGCCACTGAGTATGAGCAGGTATAGGTATTTTTTTCCTTTCATTCTGTGCTTTGGACCTCAAAACTTCCTAAAACTGGTCACAAATACGTAAGTCAAAAGAGTTATATTTCAGAAATCATTTGAATTGTATTTCTGAACTTTTGAAAATAAGTGATTGAGGCGATTTGGGAGTCAAGGATTTTGGTACCTATACTTGAAAGAGTGCTTTCTGAGGTAAGTGTGCTCAGTGCCCTCTGATGAGCTGCTGTGACAGTAAACAGATTTCTGAGAAGACATTTGGTGTTTACCCTTCAGGTTCTAAAATGATTTCAGTCTCCTCTATTCCCCCTTTGACTGGTTGATACACCAGATGGCTGCGCTGGCACCCAGAGGCACCTTGACAGGCTGGGGACATGGGCTGACAGGAACCTCAGGACCTTCAACAAGAGCAAGTGCAAAGTCCTGCACCCAAAGAAGAGCAACCCCGGGCACCAGTGTGTGGATGTCAGTCATCCAGCTGGAAAGCAGCTCTGCCTTGGAAATCCTGGTGGGCATCAAGCTGAACATGGGTCAGCAATGTAGCAAACAAGGTTGATGATGTCCTGGGAGGCTTTAGGATTAGTGTGTAGGAGGTGGTCCTTTCCCTTGCTCAGCACTGGTGGTAAGGCTACATCATGAGTGCTGGGTCAAGTTCTGGGCTGCCCACTGTGAAGCCCAGGGAAGATCTCAATGGATAGAAATATCTGTAGGGAGGGTAAAAAACCTCAAAAGCTCCAGGATTTTCTCAGTGGTGCCCAGTGACAGGAGTAGATGCAATGGGTAAACTGAAAGACAGGAGGTTCTATCTGAACATAAGACCTTTTTTTTTACTGCAAGGGGAGCTGAACACTGGCGCAAATGACCCAGAGAGGCTGTGGAGATGGTTCAGATATTTAAGAGCCAGCTGGACGTCCTGAGCATGGTGGCTCTATGTCACTTTGCCTGAGCAGACCAGATGACCTCCAGAGGTCCCATCCAAACCTCAACAATTCTGTCATTCTGTGAACTCTAAACCACAGGATTCAGCTATGTGCCTGCTTTGCAGGCCCTGTTTCAATGAGTATCCAATTGCATGCCCATGGAAGTTAATTCTCACACAGGTTTTCACACAATACACAGTGCCATAAAGAAAGCTAGGAGTGGATAAACCAACAAAAATCGTGCTTGACTGTAACTTGATGCCATACAGAAAGAATAGCTCATGCAAAGCTTTGGGATTCAGATACAAGTGCTTCTGGTATTCAAGTGTAAAGACTTTCAAGTAAAAAGAAGTGAGATATCCCCAAAAAAGATCCAGGACATGGTAGAAACAAGCAGTTTTAATAAAACCTTGAAAGTGACAAAAAGTGACAAAAAGTGACAGGCTTTGTTAGTATCTATTGAAGTTTGAAAAGATATTCTACAGTACAAGAGTGTCACAGGAATCTGACAAAAAATATTCAGTATCATCTAGGCTGCAGAGGCAAATGAGAAATGGTTTTCACAAGTGAAGAGTTAAAAAGAAGTACAGTTCACTGCTCTGTTTTCCAGTGTCTGACAACTGCCACACTCAAAAGCAACAGCACAATGATACTACAAACGTTACCCTCACAGAGAGGGTGATGTCTACAAGACATCTTCCCAAGAACTGAAAAGTTACCAGGAAAACCACCTACAATCTGCCTAAACCATTTCAAGCTATCCACTGTGGTAAAGAAACTGCTTTTTAATAAATGTGTGATTGTTCTCTGTTTCACGTTCTATTACGCAGCTATCAAATTTCAGACCTACCTGTCTGATGACGGTGTTTACTGAACAACGGTGAATATAGTAAAGGTAGCAAGCAAAACCTCAGTAAATAGGAAAACATTGAGGCAAGAAGGAAGAATTCTGTTTACTACAGATTTTTCAATTTGTTCAGTCCAATATTATTATCAAAATCTCTTCCATGACAAAGCTAACACAATGCATGCACCAGAGGGAGAACAGCATGTGTAAACCAAACCTTATGAAACCTGATATATAGTACTCCAGCATAAAGTTACAGAACAGCTTCTGCAAGAGACTTACCAGGGCTTGCTTTCTTTTTATTCATATATGGGTACTTCATCATTCAGATTACACAGGGCATAAGAGAAGTACACTCTTACCCAGACCAGGACTCCCAAAACAATAATCAATGCAGGTATTACTGCAGCGTTCTGCTTGCTTTATTCTGAGTCATGTAAACAATTACCCAAGTCAAATTGCACATTTTATCTGAGCAACACGAACAATAGTTTCTATGCACACTTGAGCAGAGCTCTACCTTGCCTATACCTTGCTTTAATTATTATGATAAAATCTTTACAGTTGTTGCAATCCCACATAAATGCTGTTTGGAATCCCACAGCGAGTTCCTCTGGGCTGCAAATCTTCATGGAAACCTCATGCCCAATTACACACCAGTGAATGCTTTTGTTCACACTGACATTGATCCCCTATGATGTTAAAGAGAGACAAAATAAGGCCTCTCACGCAAATCTGACTTTTCAAAGCAGCTAAACATACAAGAAAATATTTTATTTGCTAGATAGCTGTACTGAACAGAACAGCAGTCAAATATACAGTTGGTTTGGGTTTGAAATGAACAATTCCTTAAAACACCCAATTTCCATGAAACATTCCTAATTTTGGCCTTATTTTCATGTCAATTTCTCCCCTCATTTTCCAAAAATGTGCAAAAGAACAATTCTTTTATTAATCAAAGGCTCATATACTGGCTACTGTGATAAAAGCATCTCCAGTAAGTATAGTGCTAGGTTTTATCAATTCATATAGTTATAATAAGATAGTTTAGTATATGTAGTCATATAACAGCTGTTTGGCTATCACTTGACTTGCTTCTCAGAAACCAACCCTTCACAGTGATGATCCTTTGTAGCCAACAGCAATAATTTAAAGTTTGCTAAAATTCTTTCAGCATTTGTTCTCTGGAGGAAATCGAAATAATATCAAATAAATGACAAAATTCACATTAGCAGCCTTTGAGCTCTTAGAACTGGTCATTCCTATGTTGCAGACAGTATGAGAAACAGCAGTTCAAACATGAGCCAACAAAGGGTCATTAAGCTTTACACCACCTTTGAGTCACTTTTTTTATGTAGCACTATTCACTGACTGATTGGTTATTGCTTTTAAAAATGTACTGATCTAATAAAGTTAACAGGAGAGAAGATATATACCAACAAGTAATGTGACCAAAGAGGCTAAGCACCGTGTCAGATATGTCAAAATGTGTATGCTACCCTACCAAAACATGTGTATTAACCTTTGGATCATGTTCCCTCATCCAAGAGGAGACATGCAAGCAATACACTTGGGTGGCCCGGCAGCATGTGGTCCATGAGGGCACACTGTATATTGCAGAGGGATTCTGTGAGTGCTCAGGACATGGTGGCACATTCTTGTAAACAAAACATTTTTGTGTTTTAGTTGTGCTAGATGTAGGAAGCTGAATGTAGAAATATTGACACCAACCCTGGAGAAGCTGCAGCAAGCAGATGTTATAGGCACTGATCAAGGAATTATAGAATGGCCTGGGTTAGAAGGGACCTTCAAGTTCATGTCATTCCAGCCCCCCTGCCATGAGCAGGGACACCTTCCCCAAGAACAGGTTGCTCAGAGCCCCGTCCAATCTGGCCTTAAACGCTTCCAGGGATGGGGCATCCACAGCTTCACAGGGAAACCTGTGCCAGGGCCTCACCACCCTCACAGTCAAGAACTTTTTTCCTAATATCTAATCTAAACCTACTCTCTTTTTGTTTGAAGTCATTCCCCCTTGTCTTGTCACTCCAGGCCCTTGTAAAAAATCTCTCTCCATCTTTCCTGTAAGCTCCCTTCAGGTGCTGGAAGACCACAATTAGATCACCCCAAAGCCTTCTCTTTTCCAGGCTGAACCATCCTAATCCTATCAGCCTTTTCTCATACCAGAGACGTTCCATCCCTGTAATCACCTTGGTGGCCTCCTCTGGACTCGCTCCAACAGGTCCATGTCCTCCCCGTGCTGGGACCCCAGAGCTGGAGGCAGCACTGCAGGTGGCGTCTCACCAGAGCGGAGCAGAGGGGCAGAATCCCCTCCCTGCTCTGCTGCCCACACTGCTCTGGATGCAGCCCAGGACACAGGGGGTGGCTGGGCTGCCAGAGCTCATTGTCTACTCATGTTCAGCCTCTTGCCCACCAGCAGGCACAAATAGCAAAATATATTTTGCCTTATTAATTTAAATTTTTCTTTAAAGATATATAAGCACTTCATCTGCATTATAGTCTTCTGAAGTACATCAAGAATGCCAGTGTGTGAAACTGGTTTAAAGTTGCATCTCCTTTGCAGGACATCATAAATTTGGTGTATACACCCAACCTTTTCCCCCATCATCCAAAACAGTGCCTGATTTGTTGTGATCTCCTGCATTTTATTGCACATCTGCTTCATTAATTTCTCCTAAGCTCTCAAAAGCATAATACAAGATTATACATACTCCACTATTTTCCAGCTTACCTTCAGTGAAGTGAGAAGCATTCAGGGCTTAAAAAAGGGGAGGAGGGAGTGTCACTGCTTGTGTAACAACACATATCTGAAAACTTAACACATATCTGTCCTGCTTATGAAAAGGTTCAAGAAGTACAGGCTTCTAAATAGCTCATCAATTAATAGTTTAGCAATTAAAAGAAGGCCACTACATCAGCAAGATGAACATCATGGAACAGGTGGGCCTAATGCCTAGCTCTCCTAAATGATGAAGCTGGGGGATCTGAAAGAAACAGGCCCTCTTGCCTTACTTATTTAAGACTGCATTTTAAAATAGCATTTAGGGGGATATAATCCAATGAAATTTATCTTTCCTCAGGTTATTCAGAAGTCTTGTATGAATGCTACACAAAATGGCTTTTTTTTTTCTCACAGAATTCTCAAACTTCAGACCTCCCTGTACTTCAGACACTAGTGAAAACAAAGCTTATTTACACAATCAAAAATATTATAAGCAACAACTAACAAGCAGTACATTAAAATACCTAAGTTTAATCTGTGCAACTGTTTCAGAATTTAAGTAATCCAGAAACTACTTTCCAGTAAAAAAAAAAAAACAAAAAAACCCACAAACAAAAAAACCGAAACCAGACAAAAAACAACCAACCAAAAAACCCAAAACAAACAAAAACAAACAACCTTGCCTTAAAGTAATATTTGAAAAAAATGTGATATTTGACTTCTAAACTTGTCATATAATCATATAAAAACCCTCTTACATTTAACTATGGAGTGGAAACAAATGCCCTTTGAGAACACAGAAAATAAAGTCTCTCCTACAGCACTCCATCCCTCTCTAACAGGTCAGTGATGATTATGGCAATTAAAGTGACAAGGCATTTTTAATTTATTTCAAATATTTAAATATACAAGTAGATTTCCCAGAACTTCAGCTTACCTTAAAGTAGGTTTGTACTGTCAGAAAACGTTCAAGAGACTGTGATGCTGATGTAGTGCAAAGTAGCCATTCCTCTGCTATAAGTAAAAACAACTTATGTCACCCAGGAGCCAGAAGGACAGCCAAAAACCTGGAAAACAGTATGCACTGGGCTTCTCCTTCAAACTCCAGCTCTCTCCATTTCAAACAAACAGAGGAAAATGGTAAAGCACAGCACCCTTGGTACAAGCCTGACAAGAATGGTAAGAGAATTTTCAACTCTCACCTCCTCTTCTGATAGGAAACCCTGAATAGTATCTCTATTTCAATGTAAGAGGGCCTTGAATGCAAATTGCTGCATTTTATAGCATTGCAGGCATTTTTAGAAGTACAGAGGCAGTCATTTCTGCTCAGAGAGGAAATGCAAAATTTATAGCCCGTATTATCAGTGTGACATCACATAAATATGAAACATGACTATCTCAAGTGTTTTACTAAATCACAACATCAAAATATTTCCCAAACACAAGCAAAAAGGTAAAGAACAAGTCTTAAAAGAAAAAGGGATGACCACTGTGCAATATAAAAATAGGCGTATTTCTATAGAAAAAGGTCTCCAAGCTCAATTCAGTAAAAATATCTAAGTTTTAGCAAGGCTTTTCTATCTTTGTGAGGAGCATTGGAGCTTAATTCTCACATACTGGGAGATCGGCCAGATGATTCACTATGGTCCCTTCCAACCTGACCCATTCTCTGATTCTGTGAAACTGTCTATTTAAAATTTTAGCTCAGGCGTAACTCACAACATATTTTAATTCAAGCACAAAGGCACCATTTCTGTTTTCCTGCAAACTTTCAACTCCACAGACATACTACAGGTGTAAGAGTAAAAAGTAGCCTTTATAAAGGGCTAAACAAAAATTACTATCTATAGATCTTGTTTGATCACTTCTACTATTTGGGAAGAATTCATCACACATAACTTGTCTATCTTTAAATATGTATCAAAAACTAGAATTCATCACTTCCAGTTTGAGGTTTCTCTTACTACTCACTGATCATGCAGAGCCTATATGATCAGCTAGCCTGGAAACATACATTTCAGAATACATCAAGTAACTGAAAGGTATCATTCTCTTTTCTCCTCTCAAGAAGGCAGCTCTGAAATACACACTTAAAGCAAACTCACAAACCGTAGAGGACAGTGACAATTTTACTGCAACATAAATACAAAATTCTTGCTGCCCTTTATTTTTCATGTGCTTATCCTTACTAATTTTTATCCAGTCCTTCAAAATACACAGGCAAGTGCACAGGCATGTACCTACATTTTATATACATAAAACATAACCTGTCACTCTTCAGCTGATACAGCAAATACAAAGGAAGTGAAAACAGCTTATCTCAAATTAATAAAAAAAAAACTTCTCCCTCTAGACAATTCTTGCTCCCTCAGTAAATATCCTTGTGTTACTAAACCCCACTTTCTTCTCACAGAACTGATGATGCTTTTGAAAATTCAAAAATATGTAGAGTTTGTTTCACTCTTGTGCCTGAGACTATAGAGCTTTATGTATGTCTTTAAGACACACTGATCTTGAGCATAGTAGCTGATATTTGAAACACACTGTTTTATGGAAAAAAAGTTTGTTGGAATTTATCCACTGAAACTAAACACATGCTTCTTACATGATCACTGAATATCACTGTTGATGGTAAAAGACTGAAAATACGTTAAAAGACAATTCTGTTATGAAAATGTAGATAGGTCAATGTCTCTTTAAAGAATAACTTAAGATCAATGAATAGTTAAGTAGAAGAAGAACGAAGCAATAGATTGGTCTAATATGAAAAAAAAAAAAAAACAACCAAGGAAAGGATACCATGTCTTACCACATTATCTTAGAAAATTGGTGCTCAGTTGTGATAATGTGTTGCTGTTGCTAATCCCAGTTGCCAAGCAGGAATTCATGCCCATTGTAACTGAGCACTTCTTCCACATAGTCAGAACACAGAACACTCTTATGGACTGCCAGAGACCCCGCTTTCCCCAAGATGTCTCAGGATGGAAAAAGGCCTTTCAAGGCCATCCCTGGCCTTTCAAGTACCAGAAATTAGTAGGATGTTTGAAACAGCCTCTTCAGACTCCTCCTCACTCACAAATAACATGAGCACTCATGTGTAACTCACTGGACAATGTTTCTGATCCAACAGATGATCTAAGGGTATTAGGAAGGTTGTGGGCTTTGTGTTTGTGCTTCCTCTAATCAATGGCGGTGTTGAGGATGGGCCCCAGAATCCCACCATGCTAAAGGTTACCCTAATTCCCAGGGCTCATTGGAATCACAAGATGCTTCCAGGACACAACTTTAGCTTATGTGGAGGTTTGAGTTGGCTCCTTGCCAAACCCAGCCTTTGGCCACACAGATTTCACCCTCTCCTCCCGAAAGAGAATAAAAAAAGAAAGTTTTTGGTAAATATATATATATATTCATATATATTACAGTTATATACAATTAAACACTATGAAATACAGAACAAGTGTCCCAAACAACCCCAAAATGAAAAAGGGTGAAAGGGGAAAGGAAAAAGGGACAAAAAATGGGTAAAAATAAAACAGATACATACACTCAAAAACTCAGGGCATAGCTCAATAAAGTAACTAACGCAATAAACTCTCACCAACTTCCGTCAAGAAAACAGTTCCTCCACCTCCGCGCCAATTCGAACAATGGCTTCTCAGATGGGCCTCAGCTCATATAGATAAGAGAGAGGTCAACACACTGAGACCTGCTGTTCTCCAAGCACCTGAAAGGAAGAGAGAGAAGAACCTCCCCTCCTCATCTTATATACACCTGATTACATAAAGGAATGGGATAGAGTACTTCCCTAGCTATGACCTTGTTACCAGGGAAGGCCTAGACCAAGAAAACTAAACCAATCACACAGTATAAAACACTTTTGGTTCTTAAACATGTTTAAAACAGACCCTGAAGCTCCTTACACATGGGTACATTTGGTATAATGCCCTAAAAGACCACCCACAACCTAAGATGTAAAGATTGTTCTGTGGAATTCTTTCCCCATTTCAAAATTTACACTATTTGCCTATTATGTTAAAACCAGTCAGCAGTGAAGTCGCACACGCCCTAGTCAGATGGAAGACAGAGATGCATTTTTCTCACTGGTACAGCTCCTCTTTGAACACTTCAAGATGCATTACCAGCACAAGAAATTAGATGACTGCTTAGCTACATCCACAAACAGATTTTTCAAACAGGAAATTAAAAGGAGGAAACATCCTCCTTTGGAGGGCAGGGTGGAAGGCATGGGACCAGTAGTCAGGGAAAACAAAGTCTGGCTGGATCCTTCATATTCTTGCTAGTGATCCAGGCGATGCTAATCTGCTTGAGTTTTCTCATTAGAGGAGCCAGGAAGCTCAGAGCCTGCTTGTGGATCAGCAGGCAGCATAAAAGTTGACAGGGATTAAATTGAAAAGCAAAATTGAGAGCCCACAATCACATCACTACAAGCGTATCTTAAAATAAACAGTCACTAGCAAGGAAAATTACATAAGAACTATGTTATTTTATAAAAACATATCCAATTTTGTCATTTAAAGGTTATGTCAGACCTCCAATCAAAGGTCGTTCTGCAACTGTCAGGAGTTTGCATTTCAATCCTTCATTAGTCAGATAACTTCTGTTGTTCAGCAGCATATCCCCTGACAGACACTTCCCCAGCTCCCTTGCATAACAACCACAGAGTTTTTAATCTCATTATGTCTATAAAAGGGAACAGTGACAGGAAATTGAAACAACCAGAATAATTTAATTTTCTTCCATGTTTTCTTCCATGTATATCAAAGGCCTGGATAATTTAGTCCATTTGATGATTGTGTCCCATTTCCCCAGGATTTCCATAAACAGAAAACTCAGGGCATTCAGTGATTTATTTCAAAAATTCTTTCCTACAGTTTCACTTTAACATGCTGTCGCACTTCCCTGAACATTGAGGAAGTATTTTCAGACTGACATTTATTTTAAAAAGACAAGCATCAAAATCTGTCAGAGCACAATGATTTCTCTCCTCCAAAACCACAACAGGATGCTTGCAAATGTAATTATGATGAACATACCAGAGTTACTACAGTTCCATCAGAGATTTGTGTGTGATTAGTTTCCATCAATCTCACAGAATGGGTCAGGTTGGAAGGGACCACAGTGGGTCGTCCGGTCCAATCTCCTTGCTCAAGCAGGGCCATCCTGGAGCACACTGCACAGTATTACATCCAGATGGATGTTCCAGAGTGTGGTCACCTGCACAGTAAAAAATTTATTCCTCAAATTAAGGTGCAACTTTCTGAGCATCAGTTTCTGCTCATTACCTCTTGTCCTATTGCTCAGCAACACTGAACAGAGCCTGGTCCATCCTGTAAGACTTTCTCTTTAGATACTTAGATGTAGATGAAGTCACTTCCAAGTCACCTCTTCTTAAGGCCATACAGGCCCAGCTCCCTTAGCCTTTCCTCATAAAAGAGATGCTCCAGTTCCTTAATCATCTTCGTAGCCTTCCACTGGACCCACTTTAGGAGACCCATGTCTCTCCTCTACTGAGGAACCCAGATCTCAACAAGCTACTACATCTCTGTTGTCTGATTCCCAGGTGCCTTTCTAGACACGGGTTCTCACCTGTCAAAGATCCACAAGGTCACCAAGACCTAGACACCTTTGATGCTCAGGCACTTAATTGTCCAAAGCTGCCTCTTGGAAAGATTTTAGAGGTATGCATCAATGAAATCAAACAAGAAATCTGCAGCAAATCCCAAAACTTTAGGTCAGAAGACTTGCAAAACTACAAATGTGTCACATTAGTTCACACAGTAATTCTGATCATCCTTCCAAAGCTAGTCATGTAAGTCAGAGTCCTTGACCCTGGGCAAAATTCACTCTACACAGAACCTCTCTCCTACAAGGGAATTCAAGTAATGTCTATGGGTACAACAATGAAGAGTAGTAAAAGGGTACCAAAAGGAAAGATCAACACACAACAGCACTGCCAATGTTGAAGGGGAAGTGTCCCAAGATATCATTTAAAAGTCTCAGCAGTAGCTCTCCAGTGATTTATGGAATGAATTCTGGCCACTAGCACAAGCAGAAGCCTGTCAGTAATGTCCAGTGTAACTATTAACTGCACTAATCAAAGTAAGGTAAAGATAAAAGACATATATACCTGAGCATATCTTCACTTTTCTGTTAAAAAATGATTGCAAATCTTTCCAGTTGTACTGTCAAAGCTGATCAGAAATTCTGTAGATAAGAGAGATTGCAGCTTCCTGTCAGTCTTTGCTTACTCTGATTTTCAAACTCAGGCCTGAACTTTCACCTATGCAGGAACTAGGAAGAGCAGTACCCATTGTTTTCTCCAAAGCATATTTCATTTGAATAGACAGTTAAAATTAGTCTATCCCTTATCCTTAGCTCCATGACAGGTACAAGATTTTGTTCTGACACCTCCTGTGAGTTCAGTATGAAAACAGAAGTTAGACGGCAGAAAACAAAATGCACACTCAAAATGCAGTTTGCAGTATGACACAGGTACACAAAGCCCCTAATACCAAAATTTGGTACATTAATAGCTCCCCCAGACTGTCACAATAACACCGCAAACCGAAAGGTTCACACAATGCTTTCTCCAGCTGACATTTAAAGCACTGTATCATTTAATTTATCCTGCCCCATCTGCATTTATCCTTTTCAGAAGAATGTTTTGGTGGCTCAGCATTGTTAGGAGTCAACAGCCCCAGTACAGAGGCAGAACCACAGAACATTTCATTTGCTAGGTTTCCTGTATATAGTTACAGCTATAAAATATGTGCCCAGCACAAAAGCTATGCAAGCAGCTGACCCTGACATAGAGAGTGTTTAAATATGTGAAAGCACATCCTACACATTTGCACAGAATCTGTAATGTTTCTGGCCCTTATCCAATACTAGCTAATCTTATCTGAGACATCTTTACTGAATGTAAATGTGGCTGGGATATTCAAAACATGCTCAACTATTCTGTAAGGGAATGCAAAGGCTAGACTTGCTTCCCACCATTTGAAACTGTTAACAGAAGTAATCCCCCCTGCTCTGCACAAAATCTGAAACACATTCAGGCTCTCCTGGAGGTAGCAGAGAAACGCAAGCTGAACATGTTTCCTGCTCTTGTACTTGATTATAGATCTGAGCTGAAGTGAAATATTGTCAGCTTCCAGTAACTAGGCTGAATTAAGAATGTTCCTCAGGGTACAGTGCCACTTTCATGCTGCCATTGATGGCAGTAGCTTAACTCCAGAAGACAGGATTTAAAAATCAAGATACAGATTTCTCCTGTTCTTACACAAACTTCCCAATGACTTCAATGGTGATACTATCTACAGAGTCTCCAGCAGCGGACTCTTCACCAGCAGCATATACAATTAGATACTTCCCAATAAGCCAAACATTTTTTCCTTCATTCCACTCCATACCTGTTTTTTTCCTTTGGAATCCTTTCGACAATTACTGTGAAGATGCTGTAGTGTAAGAAGGCAGGGAGATGGGATGGGTTTAAGAATTTTATTATTTTTTCAACTGCTTTTTTTTCATAATTACACATTTTTGGTCATTTTTGCCAATGGCATATGAAATGCCTTTATTCCTTTTTAAAATATACTAGATAGTGAAAAATTATTATTAATGCTTACATATTTGCCTTCCAGACCATGTACTGTATTAAGATGAATTATACATACAACTAATCAGTGTTGTGCCTAGGTTTCCTAATTGGCTACTGGGAGACACTTATTTTGTTGCGAAAATAAGCTTATTTCTTCTTAACTCAAACTGCTGAAGTGCAATAAAAAACATGGAAATAAACTACAAAGTGCAGTTTTCATTTTCTTAGGTTTTTTTTTACTGGAAATCTGAGTGAATGGGGACACATGATTTTTTCAGAAACATCAGTGTTAGACTGAAGCACTGCCACCCAAAATGACTCTGCTTTTCATTCTGTGTCTCTAACCAAAGTGCTTTGACTGCATAAGTGTGTTCTCTCCATTATATTATGAAATGTGGTATCAGTCTCAGGAGCCCAAAGGAAAGAACACAGTGTACAATAGTTTTTTGTTACTAATAAAAGTCATCTTCAGCAGTATGCATATAATAGGTAATGTTGGTAAACAGCAAGCAATACATTTTGGAAACATATTTATAGGAAGCATAAATAAGTTCAGAGTGAATGTAAACAACTGCAGATATCCCCTATTTCTTTGTTATCCCAGTAACCTGGGATAAATGCTTTATGATTTTGATTGAGAGCACTGGTCTTGACAACTCTTTATGTTTCTACCCTAAAATACACATGTTAAAAGTCATAAATGCTTTCAATACAGCAGCTCCTGGACTTTTTTTTTCCTCTTCAAAAGCATAATCTTTATAACCATCAAATTTTCAGCTGAGCACTGAATTCATTCCTAGAATTTATGAGGCAACTTCACTTGGTATCAGAAAGGTCTAGAAAAACAGTTTATCTTACATAAAGACAGGCTGCCTAGAAGCTCCAACAATCTCATAAATAAGGTATATCCCTGAAAATGGTCATAAATTCTTCCAATTTTCTTCTATACAGCAATGACTGAAGGGTCATTGCCTTAGAGAAAAATCTACACACAACCTAATTCAACAAACTGACCCCTTTAATTGACACTTTCTGTCCTTCACAGGTAAAAAGCTACCAGCAACTGTCTGACTTAAGTCATACAGATATCATTGAAGTTCAAAGACACTCTGAGGGTTATGATTTAGCATTTAATACAACCCTGACCTTGAAAGTAATCATAAGAACTTCCATTAATATCTGCAGGAATTACATATGCGTGCCATGGAGAGCATGAACCTCTAAATGCTTTTATTGTATGATTTAGAATCGCCTTAAACTGAGTATCATGGTATTTTAGGGCCTAATTCCTCTTGCCTTATCCAGCCAAAACTCACATGAGGAAGAAAGGTTTGGATCCATAAAGCATACTGAATTAAAGCCCATAAAAGAAACCAATTGCTTACTGGAGTGATTAAACTCAGATATGTTTCCACAGGGAAAATAAGAAGCTTCTTTACAAAAATTCCCTGCCAAAAGAAGCTAAAATTCCCTTTAAAGACAGTCACTCTTTGCTTGAAGTATTTCTAACAGACAATAAGTGAGGGAGTCATGAAATTTGATGCTTTCTTTCCTTTTTGTATGTCAACCTCTTCACCCCTCCCCAGCTTTTCTCACTGTACTTTTATTCTTTGAGACAAAGAACACATACACAAACACACACAGAGCGTTAGACAGTTCTATTCTTCTATTTTCATCTTTTTAATAATTTGCCCCCCTTCCCCACAAAACTCGTCAACAAAATTTTTTTTCTCGATAATACAATTCTATTTTGCAGCCAAAGGCTTGACAAACACAAGAGAGGCATCACCATTGTGTTAAGCTTTTATTATATTATTATGTGCTAGACCAGTATCTCATATTGCAGCACACAATTGTGAAGGCAGAGGAATTTTCCCTCACGAAACAGAGGAGTTGTAAAAACCTTTTTTTTGTCTTTAAAAGAGAAAAACCTCTAAAATATGTGAGAAAGCATTCATTTTCCTGAAAATTATTTTAACCTATTATTTCAGAAGAAAAATTTTACTATCAAGTAGTTTTACTGTCGGGCATTTTTATGTCAACATTTGTATTTTATCTGCAGTTTCTATTTAGTCCTTTTCACATGTCTGAAAAGAAGACCTAGTTCATATTCTCTTAAAAAGGGTACATTTTCACCATCCTTCAACTTCTTTTGGCCTTCAATATTACATTTGAAAGTTCTAGAAAGATCTTCATCCTTTACAACATTCCCTGAATGATTAATTTCCATAGAACTATATTCCCAACATCAATTTTTGTTACATGAACAGCACAAGAAGCTCCTTTCATTACATGCCATGGATTTATAAAATTGATTCATTTTTAAACTTATTCATCACTGCACTCATGACTAATGGAAGTCACAATGTTGGAATAAAAATTAAAAAAAAAGATTTTTCTAGAGGCTCAACAGAAATGGTCAAGATTAAGAAAATATTTTCTAGCATTGTTCTCATCCTCTCTTTAGTCAAAATGATCACACAATGACACAGATGTCATAAGAAATATACAAAACACTGTCTACAAAATAGATCAACTTCCTGCACTAGCAAATACTAAAAATTCAAGACATTTGTACACTGCAAAACTAATCAAGACTGGTCCCATGGGTTCATGTCAGTGCTTCCTTCAGTACTTCACAGTATTGCCAACTCAGCCCTAAGTCCTTCCATACTGGGATAAGGTTGGGCAATTGCAGACAGGCACAACATATACATACGTGTGTGTGTCTATGCACGTGTGTGTCCCTGTCTTGGCATATGGAAATAGAACAAAAATTGACCAAAGAGAATTCATTAAAAACAGATTTGGGCAAATAAACTTGCTAGTCTCTTTGGATAATGCTATCAGTAAGTCCAATCTTTAAAACTCACACATCCACTCAAATGTCAGTGTCTTTAAGTGTCTCCACAAAATACTTCATACAAGCAAAATATCCAAGAACACAGTAACTATCCATTCCCTGAAAAACAAAGAAAATTTAAAAAAAAAAAAAAAGAAGGAACTTTTCAGCTCCCTACGTACTTTAAAATGATAACAGATAACTTGCAGAAGAATACCTGAGACAGCACCCACGGTGATTTTTTTTTTGTTCATGGAAACCGCATCTATGGATACAATTGGCAAACCCCATACATGTGAAACAAGATAGCATTTGCACATATGCACAGCTCACGAGCACAGCAAAGAAAAAAACATCTGCACCTTTCCTTCACCTAGGCATCCCTGTGAGTTGCTATTTATATCCTCACCTTTTGTCCAGATGACCCTGCCAAAGAGCCACTCAAACACTATTTTACTTCTCCTTTAGCTTCAACATCAGACAGAACAATGAAGGAAGAAATGAGAACACATTAATTACTTCCAATGATATGATACTTCCCCAACCACATTCCCCATTACTTTCCAAAATGTAGTAATTCCTGAATTAATTCAGCCCCTACCATATCTGGACAGACTCAAACCAATTCAAGAGAAAAGAGGGAAGCATTCTAAATTACATGCCACATACCATCCACTCAGTGCCTAAAAGGGTTAGCACTACCTGTCTCTTTCTGAAAATATGTCTTGGAAAACCTCACAGCACTAATTAGGTCAGCATTTATCCTCAGTAGTCTAATATTATCAGTGGGAAAATGTATTTCCATCTCAAACCTCAGTTTCTTTGGAACAGCGCCTTTTCAAAGAAACCTTGATGAAAGTAGTTAATCCTTCCCAGATTAACCTGCTGGCTGGAGGGCAAAAAATATCAATAATATAGGGGCTACATGACTGAAGAGCATGTTACAGCTGCACACTAGGCCAGGCAGGTATTTCATCTCTTTCCTCACATCTTGCAGCCCAGACACTCCGTGTCCTGGGGTGCATCCAAAGCAGTGTGGGCAGCAGAGCAGGGAGGGGATTCTGCTCCTCTCTGGTGAGACCCCACCTGCAGTGCTGCCTCCAGCTCTGGGATCCAGCACAGGGAGGACATGGACTTATTGGAGCAACTCCAGAGGAGGCCACCAAGGTGATTACAGGGATGGAGCACCTCTGCTGTGAGGAAAGGCTGAGAGCGTTGGAATTGTTCAGACTGGAAAAGAGAAGGCTTTGGGGTGATCTAATTGTGGCCTTCCAGCACCTGAAGGAAGCCTACAGGAAAGATGCACAGAGACTATTCACAAGGGCATGGAGGGACAGGACAAGGAGCAATGGCTTCAAACTGAAAGACAGTGGGTTTAGATTAGATATTAGGAAAACATCCTTTACTGTGAGAGTGGTGAGGCCCTGGCACAGGTTTCCCAGAGAAGCTGTGGATGCCCCATCCCTGGAAGTGCTGAAGGCCAGGTTGGATGGAGCTCTGAGTGTGTCAGAAAGGTGTCTGCAGTAATACTAAGAAGCCAACAAGGAGCACACAAAATGGAAGAGAACCAAAGCACATTTCGATATTCATGGAGAAAAAAAAGTTACGTTTTCTATACTCTTCCAACTTGAAGGACTAATACACTCTAAGACACCCAGTACATATCCACCGAGGAGTGACAGAAGTGTATGAATGTGACAGAAATGATGTATCTCAAAATTCTTCAAGGAGTCGAGTAACTATGAAACAGAAAATCTGATGATTCAAAAGTCTGATGATCAGGAAAAAAATAATTAAAAAAACCCAACCAAACAAAAAAATGCCAAAATCAACACCAACAAGTTAAAAAAACAACACCACAAAAAACCCCAAACAAATAAACAAAATAATCCCCCCCAAACCCATTGCTCAGATCACAGAATCATAGGGAGAAGCTAAAAAAATTCCAAATTGGAAGAAATATTCAAATGAGCATAGATGTCTTTATACAGTGCTGTAAATATAGCAGCATGTCCCACATGAGCTTCCTGTGGTATATTTATCATTCCTCTAGAAGCACACCAAATGACTGTTATATTCTTAAGAACAATAACCTGGAACAAGATTTTTAATTTTATTCAGTCAGATGTCAATAAACAAATGGAAACTTTGTGCAAAACAGTACTTATCACATTTTGTAACTGTCTCCTATTCCATATATCCCAGCAGAAGATCAGCAGTGAACTTCCTGCAATCAGTGTGAGCTTGCAACAAAGCCAAAACCCTACAGCTGTTTCTTTGTGCTACTTAACATAAAGGGTTTGCCTTGCCAGAACTTAGTATGCTTATTTTGTCTATTAATTTGTAATCAGTGGATACCAAGACATATATATTGTCACACTTCCTGAAGGCTCTGCAAGGAGGAAAAAGCCTTTAGTGCCTCTGCTGAAGATTACTCTGCACAATCATTTAATGGCAGCCATAATCATTGCAGTCAAACAGTCCTATGGAACACATCCCCACCCCTGCCAGCACCACCTGTGGGGTTATGGGATCCAGCTCTTAGATCCACTAGTGTATCCAAGTCCTTCTCCACAGGGCTGCTCTGAATCCATCCATTCCCCAGCCTCCATTTGGGGATTGCCCCAACTCACCTGCACAACATTGCACTTGACCATGTTGGATCTCGTGGAGCTCACCTGGGCCCAATTCTCAAGCTTGTTAAAAGTCCTCTGTATGGAATCGCTTCCTGCTAGAGCAACCACCATGCCACTAACTTGGTGTCATTCACTAACTTGAGGAGTTTTCAACCCCACTGCCCGTGTTCCCGAAAAAGATAACAAATCCTTTGGGAGTGAGGGAATTAATAAATTCAGAAATTTCTAGAGAGGTGAGAGCAGCAGGCCAGGAGACAGAATGGTAGACTATGCTATTAAAAAAGGAGAAACAAAATAAATTAAAAAAAAACAACCAACCAAACAACAACAAAAAAAAGACTGTGATATCACCATGGCTGATCAGAAAATTAACCTGCTGGGATTAATGGCTGAATTCCTAGGGCTGCTGGTCATGCCAATGCACACCACTCCTGGTGTTTGTGGGCTTGTCTCCAGGTTTTAATCATCCCTAGCATTTGCTCTATGGAAAGAGGTAAAAAGCTCAAATCAGAGGCATCTGCTGCAACCATGGAGTACCTTGTTTACTAAATCCAAAAAGAGGAAAAGCCTGTAGTAGCTCAGCTGTTCACTGTCAGTCATAATTAGAAAACAGAATTTGATTTCATGGGAGAAGAAAACAAGGGCAGTGTGAGACAGCAAAGTGCAAGCCTCCAATAAGAGCTGAGTTCAGAAAGTTTTGTTTTCTTTTTCCCACAGAACCAGTTACAAGGTTGGAAATAAGAATATCAACACATCTCAATTTCATTTTTTGAAGAAAGGCACACTACTGAATTGATATATTTACCTCTGACCTGAGAAGTTGACGGTATCTTTGGTTTTATTTTACCTAAATTCAGTTAATCTTGAGCCTCTTGCATTATGCAATTACAACAAAAAAAACCCAAAACATTTTCTCTAATTTGGAACCATTATTTCTCCCCTACCTTCCAGGTGTACTCCATTATTCCAAAAATAAAACAAATATTAAACCAGCTCTACAGTCTAGTACCATATATAAAATAAGATGTTAAAGTATTAGGCCATGATAAAATTCCAAATCAAGCTTATAAAAGAAACTTGCAGGTCTGAATAGTTTGGATACTGCTTTTACCCCATGAGCCTTTTTGAGAGCACACACAAGTTTTTACCATGATATTCTTCCAAAACTGTCCCTCAACAGTTGAAACCAGGGTGGTTTTTGTGCTTTTTGCCTGTAAGTATTTCCTTTCTGTCTCTTAATACCCATGCAGAACTTTAAATAGAAACAGGCCTACGCTTAAATTTGCCTGATGGGAAGCATGGAATTAATTAAAACTAGAACACAGGAACAATCAGTTGTCAGGGGAATGGAAGGGAACTCATGCACACATATACACACTTGAAACTCAAGTTTTCTGTTGGGATCAAGATAAGAGTTCTCAACCTGAACCTGGGAAAAAGGACATGCTGTTCTTCCAGATGTGCAATTAAGCATCACACACTGAGGCAGGAAAATTGGATAGAAGGCAATCTCTACCAAAGCAAATGAATCCTGATGACCAGACCTTTGCTTCTGTTGACAGAATGAAAGAAATCTTAAGGGACATTTTTTTAAAAGTTTTTAGAAATTTCCATATACTCCAGATTATGGAAGCAAAAATAAATATAGAGTTAAAGCAAAAAAAAAAAAAAAAAAAAGCACAGCTCTTTTTCTCTTTTAATACAGAAAGGTCCTAACACTCCAGCTCCTTCTGGGGCTGAACTATTGAGTAGATCATTAAAAAGATCTTGGTTAAATAATCTCCATTACCAAAAGACACTCTTTTCTGTGTTTGGGGGAAGCACACAAAAGTCTTGAAAAATCTCAAACAGAAAAATTTCAATGAAATTGGTCTCTGAACAGTATCCACAGATACTTTACAAATATCAGCAAAACCATATCCACTAAAAAACAGTTGTGGTTTCATTATTTAAAAAACAAACAAACCCCCCCAAACAAAAAAACAAACAAAAAAACCATAAAACCAGCCAAACAAAAATGCAAACAAAACCCTACACTAAAACAAACAACAACAACAAAATCAACAGCCCCAAAACTACATGAAATCAAACAAAAAAATAACCAACACTGCAGCAGTCAATGTCATTCTGATAACAGAAGAACAAGAGCAATAGCTGACAAAACCCTGTATCTTATAATTGCATCTTAAGTTTCCTAGAAATTCCAAACAGACAAGAAAACATCAATGGAAATTGTTATTCCAGATGGTAGTTAGGAACTGATGGACTTCAGCTGAGTTGTAGTCTTCCTTAGCAAATTAAAAAAAAAACAAACAACAACAACAACAAAAAACACACAACACCCTAAATACCAAAAAGAGAAAAATATCAGGTAAAGGGACAACTTTGCCAGTTTTAACTTCTTTAAACTGAATTTGCGAAGTTTCTTACCACATTTCTTGTGAGTTGGGAGTAAGGTGCCTTTCATACGTGACTGCAAAAAATAAAATTTGCATTACCAACTCCTGCTGGGAGGGAATCCACACTTAAAATCTCAAGTCACACTTAAAAATGAGCACACCATATATATGGAGCTGAGAATTTATTATCAGTCTAGGTAATGTTTTGCATTCTATTGATCTAAATAATCTAACAGAAAGTTTATAATGATTAAAATTGTTACATGTATATTTATCGCAGAATCACAGGATATGCTGAGTTGGAAGGGACCCACATAGATAATCTAAGTCCAAGTCCTGGGCCATCACAGGACAGGTCCCAAAAGTCACACCATGTGCCAGAGAGTATCATTCAGACTCTTGAGCTCTGCCAGGCTTGGTGCTGTGACCACTGCCCTGTGTAGCCTGTTCCAGTACCCAGCCACCCTTTGGGTGAAGAGCCTTTTTCTGATATCCAACCTAAACCATCCCCGACAGAGTTTCGGGCCATTCCCTCAGGTCCTGCGACTATGTTGAAAAAACTCTTCCTGCCCCTTCCTTTCTGTGTTATGTTCCCAACACCTGTCTGGGTCTGATGATGTTCCCCAGCCAGAGAGGTGGGTAATGTCACTCATCAATGTCCTCAGATCTCTCTAGGAGCAGTAGGGTGCTCATTGTGGGTTCCTTTCCTTGTCAGTGCCAGTTCAGATTTCTTTGCATTCATTTGCATACTATGGCCCACTCCCTTCTCTCTGCTCCCTGGGAAGGAGTGGAAACTTCTCCACGGCCCCATCTTATCCCTAGGGCTGCCAGTGCCTTTACCAGTAGCATTCCCAGAGTTGCAGCCCAGACAGGCTGGACAATGGGCACTCTGGGAACCCAGCTCAGCCGTGCTCAGCCCAAGGGCAGCCCAGAAACCCACTGGGACCCACCACAGCCTCGTGCCTGCCCCAGCAGCACTTACATGTTCCTCTTTTGGATTACACGTAACCACCTACTTTAATAGATTTATTCTCCAGCTGTTCTGCAGCATGATTCATCTGCTCAATAAAGAGATTGGCAACATTTGAAATTTGTGCTCCTAGACATGGCTAGCTGGGGAACTGTAATTCATATTTCACTGTCTGAACTCATTTCACTACCTGCTTGCCAGACTTTAAGGTTACTCAGGATTATCAGTCTCTCGCTTTCACCCAGTTCAGTAAGAGACTTAATCAGGATAAGATTCATTTGCTTCAATAGGATTTACTGCTTAAATTAGGTAGATGCTTAAGACTCTAATTCAGCAAGGTGTTTAATCGTTAGAGCCTGCCTGTCAAAACAGTAACCCTAATGGGAACACCAATTTCTTATTTAAACTCTTAAATATATATGTGATTTTAAATTTGTTATTTTAGTACTGTGCATAATAGAAAGGAGCATAAGCACATGCTTAAACTCACATGCTACTCACATTGTTACATGGATTTCATATTCCTTGAAATATCATATTAACAAGATAGTAGAAAGATTTGCAAAGTCTTTTATCCTTTTTTTTCCCCCCAAATTGTCTTGCCAATATACACAGAAGCTTCAGTTAGAGGGTAAAAAAGTTCTACACTTTTTAGCAGTATTAGAAGAGTTATTTGATTAGCATTTTGGCACAGAAGAAGAGCCCTTTAGGTTGTTACGAAGGTGTTCATAAAACAGGTGAAAATGAAAACTTGGAAAGACTATAAAATGTTATTACCAGGATGAACTTACTTGAACAGAGATGAAAGTCAGCTCAAAGTTATCAAAACTTTGAAGAATTTCAACACTATACAAATACCTCTTTTTAATTAAAGTGGTGTGTAGGGGGAGAAAATTACAATTCACTCAGTATTTATCACAGCCATGATGATAAAAGTTATAAAATGCTTTCTCACTTGCAATACCATTATTTTAGAGTTACTATATGGGGAAAAGGACTGATCAACAGGCTTCTGGGCATCCATACCTCCTGACTTTGTCTGTTAGTATGAGTACTCAAATCCTGCTGGACATCAGACCAAAATATATGACTGACACCATTGTATGTAAACTTCAGTTTCCAATAGGTTTATATATGACATTCTATTAATTATCTATTTAGTAGGCAAAGTAGAAACATTCCAACATAGGAAAGGGTACAAGAATATTCTTAGTCATATTTTAGCATATGATCTGCAGGAACCAGGACCATACCTTTTCCATTTGTGCCTTACAAAAAAAAGAAAAAATGATTGAAGATGCAATTTGAAAATGAGAGCTACTTTTTAAAAAAGTTAAGCAGAAATTTGCACAACTTAGACTTTTAAGAAGAAAATTATCAGAAAAGAAAAATTGTCATCTAAACCCGTGTGCAATTCAAAATTTAAAAAGTCGCCAGTTTACAGATTTTTGAATTTGAATACCAATGAATAATAATGGATGGAGACATACCAAAAAAAATGCACAATTTCTTCTTGTGAAAACTGGAGCTCTTAATAAGTGTTCTTTTTCCTTTTTTTTTTTTTTTTTTTGGCATGTGTAATCTAATACACAGTATCTAATACAATGGGTCTCTGTAATACAGCTTACCAAGCCTCCGTGCACTAATAGAGTAAAGGCATAAGATAATAGTAGGAGTTATTCTTGAATTCTATACTATCGAACTCTAACTACTGAATTAAATCAACAAGTTTGAAACTACCACCATAAGCATAAGTAGTAAGCAAGAATTCTTATTTAATTTACATCTCTTTTTTAATGAAAAGGAAATTTGAATTCTGTCAGGAAAAGCCCAAACTTATTTTTGTTTATTCATGTCAATGAATACTTGCAAATAAAATTCACAGTCAGTTTATAATTTATGCTTCAATCTGTAGAGAGTGGCCACTTTGGAGTTCTAAATATTAAGTCAGCAAAGAAGGATGTTAGAAATAGAGTTGGGGTTTTGCTGAAGCAAGAGGAATTGCACGGGTAAAGAGGAGAAGAGGAAGGAGGGGATAGCTGAGTTTTTGGCAGTTGGAACTTGGGGTGGTTTGAACCTGTTTTTTGCACCTTTTTGGGGGCGTGGGGGTCTCAGGCAGGTAGGCGGATCAGGTCAGGCTGTGAGCTTCCTAGTACTAGCCAACAGGAACAGAAGCAGGGACCCCCTGGCCAGGACAGTGTATACAAAGCTCTGTTTCTTGCTGGCCTGTGTCTGTCTCCTAGGCCAGAGGGGACACACCAATTCAGCTGAATTTATTAACTAAAAAGTTTAGTTTTGCTTTGAAGACTTTGTCCCCTTCTGAATTTTAAGTGTGAGCATTTCTCACAAGGAGATCTAGCATATATTTCAAAGTATGTGCAGATGTTTTTATATTTTGGCACTTAACAAACTAAGTGCATGAGTAGCAAATACATTTACAACTCACATCTGCCAGAATCAAAGTAGACAGTAGCAGGACTAAAGCCATGATCACTGAAGCAGTTTTCTTCAGTTTTCTGTATTATCTGCAGAAACATGGTGCAGTAAATCATCCCATTGACACCTGAGATGATCCTGAAAAGCTATGCCTGAATTATTCTGAGAAGTTCAGTGCTGAGATGTCAATGGCACAGACTAATTTGGAAGGTGACTATTCACTTTGTCCTTGGGTTAGTGCAATATTCTCTTCTTTTCTTGTTTCCCTATTTAATTTTCTGACAAATGTTAGAATATTTCCATTAACACTAAAATTTTGGATTTTCAAAAGCAGAGGTGAAATTTTTATTATGTCTATTTCATCTCTAGTTTTGTTTTAAAACCACATGAACATTTCTTGTATTTTGAACAATTTGTATTGGCTTCTTGTAATTGTATTGAAATTATATACTTTCTGTTCATGAAAAGGAAAGTGAAACAAACCTCTTGAAAGTTTTATCCTTGAGTTCTGTCATGTCTGAGTAAGGGTTTAAACTTCATATATTTCAGATATCTTTTGATTCTTCAGAAGTAAGAAAATGAGCAGATTTTTTTTTTTTTTTCAGTTGCTCAGCACTGGCGAGGCCACACCTGAAGGAAGGTGTCCAGTTTCTTTCTGCTCTAACATATTTCTATCCTGTGATTAGGGGCACTGGCAATCAAATCTACATATGTGTATTTGTGTACATACATGTATATGAACACACAAACACACAACAGATGAGCTTTGTAGAACAATCGTAGCAATATTCAAAAATAATACTGAGCCCTGAGTAAAATCTAAGGTCAGATAACTTGCAGACTCTTCCATGGAGAAAATGTTTCAGGTACATTTCTCCTGAGATTCAGCATAAGGGCTTTGTTCAGGTACAAGCTTGTATTCCATCTCCTTTAAGAATTATTCATGGAGGTGTGAGCTTCAGTCACTGCACATTTCCAAAAGAAGTCCATTTCTCTTTGCTATCCTGCTTTGAGTCCAAGTCTAGTTGTGCAGAGTTATTTATTTTCAACCTTGGCAGATATTTAATTTTCACCAAACTACTGCTTATCAAAGAAGAGGGTGGGGGAAGAGGGAAGGAAGGGAGAAGACATCTAAAATTATACTTTCTCCACAGAGCCAAAATGCATTATGCCCTCATTTAAATGGGAATGTGATAGCAAGCCTGCCTATGGTACATGACTTGTCTTCCCTAATCAGCATTCCTCAGTTTGACACTAATGTATCCTAACAAGGACAGCCAGAAGTTGTGTAAAAATAAAGAGAGATTTGGCAAAGGCCTGCAGTTGTCAATAAAATCTTATAAGTAACTCAAGGTTACTGTGTCAAAAATCTCACTTCAGCTTCTACAGAACTACAAGTTGACATGGAGAAAAACACTTTTTCAGAGTCCCCTCCTTATCTGCTATAAGGCAGATTCCAGACAGTTTTCAAACTGGGTGTTTTGAAATCTAAACACTGAGGTATCACATTTTCATCACCTCTATCATTTCTGCCTGAGGACAAAGTAAATTTAAGTTAGTTAACATGAGTATCTGTTGTGCTACATAGGCATAACCTCAACATGCATGTCTGCTGCACCACTAATAAACATAAATGAATGAAACAGAGTAAAAATACAGAAAAGAGGAACTAAATGTGAGGGGCAAAATAACTATTATTTTAATCTGAAGACATGAGAAAGATACAAGTAAATGGTAGACATTTCAGTAGTATATTACTTTTAATTACACAATAACAACAGAGGCTCCAGCTAGAATTTGGCTACAGTTGTTCACAAGGCAGAATTGGATATAACATGGTTTAGAATAGGTTTAACATGAAAAAGAAACTGGTTAGTTGAAATGAACTGCGGACAGAGGAATGAGTAAGAGAAGGCAAGAGGCAAAACTATAGCATAGAATAACATATATGCTCTCTTAGAATATGAATGGAATATTACATGAAAGTCAAAACAATATATAAGTATACAGACTCTGTAAGACAAGTATTATTAAGAGTTATTTCTAATAGTTCTTCTGGTCATTATGGCCATATGGAAAGTTCAGACCTTGAAAACCATCAGACTGTTATTACAGCAATCATATCCCTCTCTACGCTTCTTTGGTTTAAACATCTGTGTATATACATATATATATATGATGATTTCTTAGATTTAATCTTTATAGTCAACTGTGAACAAATGCACAGCTCCTAAGGTTAAATTAACGATTCAGGGCGGAAGCCCAGGCTATCTCTATTCCATTAAAGAACATCATCATCCACGTTTGAAAAAGATGTACTGTATCTCTGTGACATATATGAAAATGTGTTACTGGATTCAGGAACTTAAGACATTCCTCCTGAGGGATTTGATGGAGTTGACAGTAGTTGTTTCACAGAAAAAAACATTTAGGAATTAAAAAAAACAAACAAGCAAACAAAAAAAACCCCACTATTTGTAAAGAGATATTTAAAATAATCTGTTCCCCCTATGAAAAGCTGTTATTTCTAATTAAAAAAAAAAAAACACCAAAAAAACCCCCAACAACAAAACAACAAACCAAGAACATAACCAGCCCACTCTTACCCTTAAAAAAAAAAATAAATAAAAACACCACTGTAGTGGTTTTGGTTTAGGTCTTTCCTGGTAACTGGGTCATAACTAAGGAAGTATTCCATGTCATTTCTTTATGTAAGCAAAGATATAAAAAGGGGGAATCGGAAGTCAGGGGTCAGTCATTCTTCCGGCAGTGTTGGAGAGCAGAGGAGCTCTCTGTGGTCACCCTCGGTGTGGGAGTGAGCCGTAGGTGCAGGTCTGCTGATCAGCCAGCCGGGTCAGCAGGAGGTGTCCTCAGATACAGGACTGGCAGCTGCTTTGGTGAGAGGGAAGTGAAAACTTTTCTTTCTCTTTTCTTCTCTGTATATACATGTATATATGTGTAAATATATATAAACTAGTTTAGTTCTACTGAAGTTCAGTTTTGTGGGTTCCCCCCCCACCTCCCTTTCTCCTTTTCTTTCCCTGTGGCCAGAAGGGGCCTTTGGGGCCTCTGTCTTGGGCCTTTTGGCTCTTGGCATCTCACCAATTTCAACCGGTCGCAACCACTTAAAAAGCATTTATATTATTTTTTTCTCATTATTATTTTACGTTTTCCAAAATGTCTAGTAGTTAAAAACCAAAATGTCTTATAATATAAGCATCTTTAAACATATGTTCTGTTTTCACTATTCATCCCAGCTCATCAAATACTTGTAAGTTGTTGGAACATTCTTTCAGAGCNCATTTATATTATTTTTTTCTCATTATTATTTTACGTTTTCCAAAATGTCTAGTAGTTAAAAACCAAAATGTCTTATAAGCATCTTTAAACATATGTTCTGTTTTCACTATTCATCCCAGCTCATCAAATACTTGTAAGTTGTTGGAACATTCTTTCAGAGCAAGGTTTATTAGCAAAAACTATTTAGTATTTTTTTAAAACAATAAATAGATGTTCTTTTATATTGTATCCCTGATCAATTCAAAAGACAAAAAACCATCAAATAAAACATTAACAACATCAAATAAAACATTCATTAGAAATTAGTCACCATATTCTAAGAGTAGAGGGCTGATATATAAATATATGTTTGTGACTAGTTCGTAAGCACATTGAAACTTTGAAAGTGTCTCTGGAAACTCTTGAATTTAAGAGTATGAGTTTATGTATTTTAGAAATTGATGGAGAACTTTAAGCCACATAGCTGGAGACACTTTAGGGTTACTTACATATGTGTGTATTTCCCTTATAACATACATTCTAGTATTTTTGTTTCAGGAAGTTACCATTGACTAAATTAGCCTGTTAAAAAAAAAGTGTAGAGCATTCTTTTATTTCAATGACATTTAAATATGCCATTAGGAAAATGGAATAGAAAATCTAGACTGCAGATAGCACTTGCACTGAATTTCAGACTATATGTTAAATATCCTAGAAGGATCTTAAACCAAACTTAGGGAGTAAAACTTCTCCATTAAGCTGCTGTATAAAAACACATCTTAATTAAATCTTCCTCATACTGCAGATTAAAATTTATACCAGTTCATTAGTAGCCAGTAAACAGACTGTGCCAAAATGTTGCTGTGTGACCTCTGTGATGTGACTACTGGTTAGGGGTTTTGAGTGAGAACAAACAGAAGAACTATACAACTGTGTATATAGAGAGCTATATCCATACATATGCACATCCTACACACACATGCATGTGTGTACATATATGTATATATATGTATGCAAGCACAGTTTATCAAGTCTTTATTTCTGATGAATTACTACTTAGCTGAAGGGAAAAAAAAAACAGTAAGCCTAACAGCAAGTTGTATGGCCAGCACATACAGCATATGCCCAGTAGGACCAAATAATACTAAATAAGACAGTTAACAAAAAGTTTCAAACCAAAGAAAGGAAAATATTGAGTTACATAAGTCAAAAATTAAATACAAGACTGTTTCAAAATTAGTTCTTTTAAACAGTTCACACAAATATGAAAACTATGACTCTATTTGAAGATACAGTCCTGCCAACATGCACTACGAATTCATATGAATGCAAGTCTTCCCTTCTTGTATTCTTGGAGAATTCGCTTTTGTCCAGTAGACCAAAAGTGCTTAAAAAACCAAACCAAAACAAACAAAAAAACCCACCAAAAAACCCAACCAACCAACCCATCCACCTTTATGTATGGAAAGACTGATTTCTCTTTATGGATCTCTCTACTTAGAGAGAAAATAGTTTGATGTTCCTGAATCCAATCCGAATTCAAGAAAATTGACTGCATCCCAGCGCAAACTGACACAAGAGGGTTTAGTGCCTCCAAACCAATTGGGGTTACTATGCACAGTCTTCCAAAAATCCTTTCCTTTTTGGGTGTTATTAGTAAGATATCCTGTATTTCATATGCACTTGACAATAAAGTCCCACTATTTTAGCAAGATCATTGATCACAGAGCAGCATAGTAATATGAAGAGTTTAGAATAATTTTTGCATGTTAACAGACAAAAACAAATTAGCAATCTTAAATAGGAGCATGCAACCAAAACAAAATACTTGGTACTAGAAAAAAACTAGGGACTAATTTTAACCCTAACAGTTCTCACTCATTAGTTTAGGACTACTTGATTAGTCCTAAGAAGAACTGCTATGATTTTACAGAATATCAGTTTCTATCTCCCTAAACCCATCACTAAATAACCTGTAACTTTGTAACCAGCTCAGCATTTACTATCACACCATTGTATGAGTGAATTTTATAACAGTGAAGCTTCAGTTCAGCAGTTGATGGCTTTTCAGCAAAGAATACACATGTAGATGTAACAAATGTGTTTGACTATCCTGAACTATCAGCCAATGTTTGATTTGCATGCAGGTTCAGAGACTAGTATTAAGCATTACATCTTGATGTGTGCCTCTGAAAATCTCAGGGTGACCCTGCTGATCCAATCACCTTTCAAAATATGCTTACATTTACGTTCACTGTCTCATTTTGCAAGCTTCCTAAGTCAGTAGCATGTGGGTGTGCCTGCTACAAAAATATTTATTGGATGGGCAGGAATAACACAACAATAAGTTGATCTTATTATCAGTTTTAAGGACGTTATTATTTAATAAGGGTTTTCTGTTCTAGTATGGATTGTGCTCATATGTCTGGACTAGTAACAACTGTTATATTGTGACTAGATCTTACCATTCTTTGTTAGGTTAACAATAAATTCTTGGTTCTCTCTATCTTGCATATGGTGTCGTCTTTCTTCTCTATAATGACAACTTGTAGCTATGTCCATCTTGGTTTATTTTACTGAAATGTACTGCAAAAGCCCAAATGAACTGCATCTACAATTGTTTTAGACTCTGTGCATAGATATCTGAAGAGCTTGGAAGTCCCAAGCTGCAAAAGGAAAAAAACATTACAAAAACAAACAACTGTGTCACATTTAATGAAGAGAGGAGGAGAAAAAAAACAACAAACCAAAACAAACAAAAAAAACCAAACAAAAAACCCCAAACCAGAAGAGATTAAAGTAACTGCCTCAAAAGTATACAATAAAATAAAAGTGTATCTTCCCAGTCCTTTTCCAAAGCTAGACCTGCGTTGTCACCTCCTTGTGCTTTAACATGGTAGAGTCAAAAGGTGACTTGTAGATGCATTTTCTCCATTGACTTTTAATTCTTCTAATATAAGATATTATTAACTGGTCTTTTCAGTGTAAGGCCAGTTTAAGAAGTTTGTGCTTCAATACCATAATATGTAGGTTTTCATATATAACAGCTTATTAACTATGAAAAACTCAAATTGTATTCTCTCCAATAGAGAAGGAGAGGGACTAAGTTCGGTATGAAGTTTGGTGTCCAAGGAGTAGAAGGCCTCCACTAATTTGCAAATGTGTACCTTTTGAGGTAGTCTGATGGATCTAGTTTGACTTTGGTGGGACACATATCTGGCTAGGGCACAAAACAGATCTCTCTACCCTGCACACTTATGTGCCTTTTCAGGGACTGAAATCACAGATGAGGATGGAGGAAAGCCTTGCCTCCAGACAGGGAGGGAACAAGAACCTGGGACACAGGATCTTTCGCACTCACAGCGGTATCACAGGGTGGTGTGAAGCTGTTGACAACCATCTTTCCTGCAATGTGACCAAAGGCAAAGAACTTTGGTACGCCACAATGTTCCTGCAGCAGCTGTGTTGAAGAAATGGGTGAGAAGAGAGGGAATTTCCACTGATTACCTTGCATCTCAGACAGAGCTGGAGATGGACAATCCTGCTCCCAACTGTTCTGTTGTCCATACAAAGAGGGATCAACCTACTGGCTGTGGCATATCATCATCCTCTCTTTGCTAACATATAAAATCACACACCAAGTGAACAAGCACCAATTTGGATCACAGAAGAAGAGGTTATTTTCTGACTGGAAGATGAAAGAACAAAAACAAACCCACAACTTCTTTTTCAGGGGACAACACTCTTTCCAGGAGATCAAGATTGTCCTTCTGCCTTCCGGCTCCACTTTTTTCCTGCGTCTGTTTTGTTTTGTTGGGTTTTTTTAAACATAAACACAGTATGCAAGGAACAGAAATTCTTTTGTATCTCTGGCTAACATTTTGTATACAGTGAATTTCTATTTAAGTAATCAGGAATATCATTAGGATAATAATTAACTAGGCAGTAAAAATTATTTTTCTCCATCTATTCAGCTCTCCTTCCCTTCCCCTCATGTTGCTGCGTGACTGGAGGATGTTAATTATCTTTCACAAAAAGTAAAAATCATTCTAGTGAATATTAAAAAAAAACCAAAACAAAAACTTAAATTAGCATAGTATGTTAACTCTTGCATACTACTAAATTTATTTTAGCTTAGTAAATATAGCACACCTAGCTCAAAATATGTGTACATAAAGGTCTTAGGCAAGAGCTGCACTGAGAAGTAGACCTATTTATAAGCTATTAATGAATATAAGGCACCAATTGCAGAGTACACAGCTCTTCATTTTCTGCACACAGCTTTGTTCCCATCAGTGTGAGAGGAATCTCAGACACATTGCAGTATAAGGAATAGGTTATACTTCTATAAACACAGATCTACTGAAGTTAAGCAGAAGATGAAAGAGAAAACATGTACTGTGAATAAGTATTAATAGTGAAGAGTGTTCATTATCCTTTCCATTACTGTGGAGTGAAGTATTACAGAAAGAAAGCCTACTTCTATACTCCTTAAATGTGGATTGAGTTGGGTTCCATTTGAAAAGCAAAGCTTTGATAATATTACCAGCAGTTGTTGAACACACTGAAGCAATTTACTTTCCTTTGCTCTCAGTGGATTCCACAGCATATCTGACAGAGTCTTTCTAATTTTCGTTTTAATTGTAGGTGGTAAAATCTGTGATGGCTATTTAGCCATACTAGGGACTGACTTAACTCAATTTACTTGTGTTGGGACTTATAACAACCTATCTGGGATTTTTCATATTCCTATTTTCATTCTCATGAAACACTGGAAAGCTTAGCACAGATGGTTCATCTTTATAATACTGTAATTGAATGTGTATTATCTCAGATGTTTTGGCAGTTCTAGATGGTCTGAGGAGGTTGGCTGGAAAAAGAAGGCAAGCTGGTACAATATTGTGATGAAAAGGAAGCAATTATGATGTGCATTTCTGATGTATTTTGTTTTGAGTGATGATTCAATCTTAACTCACATACAGGCATATATTTTTGTCACTGAAGAAATTAAACTGTTAAAAAAAACCCTCCAAAGCAAACAATCCATATCTATCAGTCTGTATCTAAATCTAACAAGCTCTAAACCTTTGCTTTGGGAAAATGCTGCCTCTTCATACTGTGACTGAGTAACATGTAATGGAACATAAAAACAAGGAAGAAAATCTGTGCCTAGAGGCTATAAGTTGTCTACATCCATCCCAACTCAGATCTAATAAAACCTTAGGTTAAACTGTTGTGATATTTTGAGCTTAACCAAAATAACAGATGAATTCCAGATATATGGTGTATTTTCATTTAGAAGCTGAAATTTCCTTTAAAGTCAAGTATTATTCTTTACAGCTCTCAATGCAGCACAATGTGATAGCAGCTTGTGTACTAGTGAAGTGGTTCAAGGGGAATAAGGAAAAGAGAGTGCAACAGTCATTGCAAGTTTCTGCTAAATTCTACCATATTCACGGTTACACATGCCATCACCCACCCAAGAGACTGACAATGTCTTGTTAAAAGACTCCTAGTAAGAAGCAAATAAACCGTGAACAATTTGGCTATAAAGAAGACAGGTCAGAAATCAATTTTCATATGAGTTGGAACTAATTTTTAGAGTATTTTGTATTAATAAATACATTGAATTTTTTTTCTAAACATCTTTGTCTACAAAAAGGCAGCAAGTTTCATTACTGTCATAACAGCATTACCTGCTGCAATGCTTTAAGGGTACTGGGAAATGGTCACAGTCCATGTGAGACATATATTACATGGTCATTCTATAAACAGGTCTAGTAAGAGCCAGGTAAACAGAAATCAATTTAAAAATAAATCAACCCCATTCCAATAGGTAAGTTTGTTCCACTAGAAATGGGAAGCCAAATTAGATCTAAACCCTTTATTACCTCTTTCTGCAATCACAGTAGTAGTGCACTTTGTACTAGAGGCTTAATCTATATTACCGTCCTATTATCCACCATCACATCCTTTCCCAGTCCACCTACGTAAGAGGGCACACCTGTCTGAAGGAACATTTGCAAAGAAAAAGCCAACTACCACCAAAATCTTCTAAAGATGTGCACACTGTGTTGTCCAGCATGTTGTTATGATCTGCCTACTTGCTCAGCCAATGAGCGTAGTAAAACATACAAATTGTAACACAAGCTGTCTGCCTGACACATGCCTGCAGTTGAAGCCATGGATATGTTATGACCACAAGCACAGTAAGAACAGAAAGTCATGCCATGGGGCCATGGGTCAATAAATCCATGACTGGTTTAAAGAAAAAGTCTGTGCACAGAAAGGAAGGAAGGAAAAGCAGTAGGTTTGTCATGTCTGTCTTTTTTACGATCAAGCTTGACAGAAAAATTTGCATAGAGCAATAAATGTCCAATTACTTAAACTGAGCTTAATCCACAATCCACCTCTAAGGCTACTCTAAAAAAAAAAAAAAAAAAAAAAAAAATCCATAAAAAGACAATATGCAGGTAATATAATTTATCTGGACCAGGCAAAAAATTCCACCTCAGGCAGGGCTCTGCAGCACACATAGGTGTTACATGGCTGTCAGAAAAATTAATGAAATAGAGCCTGAGAGGAAGTAAATTAAATGTTTCCAGGAAAAAAAAAAATCACTTTTGTGCTCAATACATGTGGAATAGTTGCATGTGCATGTAACACAGGTCAGAATGCTGCAGGAGTGTTTGGCAAAAAAAAAAACCAAAACAAAACCAAAAAAAAAAACAAAGGCAAAACAAAGAAAACCTGAAACAGACAAGGAAAAGCCCTACCAAACTGCAAGAACTCTACGATGAGCAGCTTGGTTTAGAACAATTCTTCAAGTGTACCTTTCAGTTACTTCACTGTAAATCAAGGCTGAAGAATGGAAAAGGTGAGAACACATTGTTCACCCTCCTCTGTTTCTCTTCTGAAACCTGCTTTTAATATATCACACTGCAGGCCCAACAGCTTCCACCAGCATACCAAGGTAAGGCAGGATGGGAACTTCACAGAGAATTTGGGACAGCTGCCATCAGTATGTACACCGAGGAGGACCATAATAGCCAAGCAGGAAAGAAAGCCACTGTATGAAAGCCTGTCATTCACACTCAAAACTGGGAATAGAGTGACAACCTATATCCAGAAAGTTATGACGAATTAGGGTAACCTTCTTCTAATCACTAACTGGGGGTATCAGTGAAAAGTATCATATCAGGAAGTGTACACATCCTCCAAAATTAATTTGTATAGACATCTGCTCACCCTCTCAACATTGCAGCACAACTTAAGGTTTCTTATGGCACCCATCTAACATTTCGCTCTTCTCCAGGTCAGTATTCTGAATCTCTCTCTGTCTCTCTTACACTTGTTTTTCATTGTTTAAAAAAAGAAAGCCCTAGTTTCTGCCAGAAAACTATTTGGTCTCACTTAAACTTCTCCTACCCTCTTCTATTCTTATTTTTTGTTCACTAACTTTCTAATACATCTTTTGCCTAACTCTTCACTACTCTACTAAAGTCATTCTGATAATTTCATCACTCTTCCCACTCCTCTTCAGAGGAAAAGCGATTAAAAGCTACTATACCCATAATTCTTGTCTCCCATATAGATTTTCTATTGATTTATTAAGTCAGCTTTCCCTCCTCTGCTTTGCTTTTTTTGTCTCTTGACTTTTTGCAACTGTAATTCTGTTTCTGCACTACCTCAGCCCACTCAAGGCTTTTAGATACTCCACTGATAGAAACTACAGCATCCAAACAACAAAGGTTGTAGTTTAACTAAAAGCTTACCTGTTACAATCCCTCTAGCAATACCTTCTTTTCTCAGAAGCAAAAGAGGAAGCTGTAACACCACCTGAACATACTTATTTACTTCTGAAAAAAAGCAAAGTTGCAAGCACCAGCCATTGGCAGAACAGCCACACCACACCTTCATTTGTTTAACCCCTTTGGAGTTGTAGTGCTGCCCTCAAAAGCTCTAGTGAGGAAAAAAAATCCTAGAAGAGGTTAATTCTGCTGCTACATATAGTAAAGAATTTTAGGTTAGTTAACTCAGTGTTTCCTTTGTTGTCTGTTAAGTTACTCAAGTATTTCCAGGGAAATTGGGAGATGTGGTATAGGGAAGAAATTGCCTCAATTCTCTCAACAATAAGTTAATTCATGGCTGCCCTTTCACACAGAAGTTACTGGCAACATGTCAGAGCAATTTGTCTCACCAGGCAGCAAAATGTGTCAAGACAGCAGAGGTTTTTGAAGCTAAACATAGACATTCAGTTTCTCAGAATTTGATAAAGAATTCATAATTCTTTGGGGTGAAGTTAACAATATCATAATTATAAGTAATAGGTCTGCTTTGTCTACCTTGCTACTCATATATCTTACAGAGAATGCATCCTCTGCCCAGGATTTGGCTGTTGCTCTTCTGCTCAGATAGTGGTACCAACTCAAGTATTAAATGTGTGCTCAGTAATGTTCATATTGCAAGACCTGGATGTTCTGATATGTTGAAACACAAGCACACTAAAACTCCATGAAGCAGAAGGAAAAAGATTTCTCTGCCACAAAACACAGCCAAACCCCACTTTTAATCTAAGGTTTAAATCTAGCAAACACTTTATGCTTGTTCTTATATTTATTGCAAGTAGTCTCACTGAAATCAGTAAGATAAATAGGTCCATAAATCTTTGGCACAAAATAGCCAAAGAGAGGAAAAGAAACATTAGTCTTTCCTGGCAATTGATTTGCTCAATCCAAGCTACCATCACCCAAAATGGAAATCAGATCCTCTGACTCCTAATCCTGTGCTACAACCTTTCTTATTGTCAGTCTTCTGCTCTCTCACTTCAGACAAATTACAAACTATAAGGAGCTTACGTCCTAAAAATGTCATACAAAATAAAAAAAAAAAACCAAACCAAAACTGTGATCAGTTCACTTCTAGCACAGTGCTTTTCTCAGCTGAGAATCATGCTTACGCTGAACCACAAGAACGATCAACAGCTTATTGCTTTCAAATATTGACAATAGGCACTTACCCAATTCTCATCTCCAAAAACTTTTTCTTTTTTTTTTCTCTTCTAAACCTTTAACCCAATCTGAGAATATATAACCTTCTTACCTCTAACTCTCCAGATCTCAGAGCCCTGACTGGCCTTGCCCACCCCTGAAGCTCCACACAGCTTACTCAGAACACAGAACTCATATCAGCCTCCCAGGGCCATCAGTCTCTGCCCCAGTTACACTGTCAGTGCACCTTTCCCCACCTCAGCTGCACTCACAGACCAGGTGGATCCTCTCTTCCTGGCCTAATTTTGGCCCTGCATCCCCACTGCAGGGTTACTGGGGATGCAAGTACCCCTTGCCCTAGCTGACCTGCCCCTGTGCTGGGGGTGGTGGGGAGATCCTGGCTGCCCAACCCTCCCAGACCCCACATGGGTATGCCAGCACGCTGGTGTCAGGGAGCTGCTAGACATTGTGGCACTTTACCACTGATTATCTTTCAACAGCATTAGAGAAATCTAATACTAAGTTCTAGCTGCTTTGTGAGATTTTGGGGTATTTTCACTTGGTGGAATTAGCAGCAAATTTGTCAGTAATCAATAGAGCAGCTTCAATCAGTTTTATGCCTCTATGTTATTGCTTCCTTCTTGTGAGAAATGCTCACACTTACCAATAAAATTCAGAAGGGGACAAAGTCTTCAAAGCAAAACTAAACTTTTTATTTAATAAATTCAGCTGAATTGGTGTGTCCCCTCTGGCCTAGGAGACAAACATGGGCCAGCAAGAATCAGAGGTTTTTATACCCTGTCCCGGCTGGCGGGGGGTCCCTGCTTCCGTTCCTATTGGCTAGTACTAGGAAGCTCACAGCCTGGCCCGATCCGCCTACCTGCCTGAGACCCCCACCCCCACAAAAAGGCACAAAAAACAGGTTCAAACCACCCCAAGTTCCAACTGCCACAAACTCAAATATCTCCTCCACCCCCTCTGCTCTTTACCCATGCAACTGGCTTCAGCAAAACCCCAACTCTATTTCTAACGCTTCTCATGCCTGTATCCCGCAGATAGAGTGGTACCTTCACAAATCCTGGACAGATACAGAAATTAAATTCTCAGAAAACAGTCAAACACTTTCCTTCGTGAAATATCACCATGGTCACTATCCTCCAGCAGAACACTCCTTTTAGCTTAAGGAGTTTATGTTGCCTTGAAGAACATGAGTGACCGTGTGCATGACAGTGATATTATAACTGTGTGTTACATCACCAGATTATACAAGTGGTGTTTATGTTTTCCTTTACTCAATGAAGCAACAATCATATTTTACAGAGTAAATGCCTTTAATTTTTTTTAAGGATACTATTTTCTATTGAATATATACTTTATAAAGTGTAGGACAGAACAAAATGCTGCAGCTGGGCATGTCATGGATACTAAGAGCAGAACCATTACTCCAGTGCAACAATTAACACTTGCATCCCATTAGGGAATGGCCTCATTACAAAACTTGTCTATAATTAAAACCTTTGCATAGGAAAACTCTGATGTACATCACCACTTTTACCCTGTGCTACTTATCACAGTAAAAAAAGTAGTTTGCATTTCAGTGCAAGAACCCTGTAAATTAAATGTGCAGTACACTATGTGTGTCATTACTTTCTCCAAATTCTTGTTTTCTTAAAGATATCTGTAATTCATACATCCATTTGAAAGCAATTCTTAAAGAAACCTTAATGTTTGGTTTTTTATGGGTTTGGAAATTGTCATAGCAGTGCATAGCAACTTGCTATTTCTTGTGGTTAAAGATTATTTAGCCCTTCAGGCATAAATAAATGATAAAGTTTTTCCCTTATCTGTGATAAAAATAAGTGCTAAAGTAAAATTCCTTAGTCATGTCATGGTCTAAGACATTGAAATTCCTTATTAATTTTTTTAATAATAAGCTCTCATTTCTCCCTTGCTAGTTTAGTCCTAAAAAAATGGTATTTGCTTAGTAGAAAAAGCTTTTTCTTTTAATTCAATACTTTTTTGTTCACCTTATCATCAGATTGGCTGAAAGAATTCTACAAATGTGTGCTTGACCTGATCACTCTCCTTCCAGATGTGGTTCATTCTGCCTTCTCAGTAACACCACTGACTACACTTTATATTGGCTCTGGCTGTATGTATTTCATTGCTTTGTTTAATCAGACCAAAAGATAGTCTTTTTTTACCTAAAAAAATTGGAGTTTTACAGAAATTAAAGTATGACACTAAGCTCAATTTAGAGGTTTGGCTTTTTTTAGGAAGTGTTTGATAAATCACCAAAATTTTAACCATATCCCCAAAAAATAATCATTTTCCACATAGGAATGAGCTTACAAATACAGTTTGTTTTTCAGGATCTGGTAGGTCTCAATTGAAAATCTTAGTAATATTTTTCCAAGAATCAGTGTGGCACTTTTTTTTTTTTTTTTTTTTGGTCTATCTGTGTCTAATTTGTCTAACTTAGGAATGACATGGGTAAACAAATTGTCCTTATCAAGGTAATTGAATATAATCTTAAGTATTTTATCTTGTATTTCAAGAAATATGTCTGAAGCATGTGAGAACATGTTATATTGCAACAAGGTTGAATTTTAAAAAGCTGAATCTGTTTCTCAAGATGTCATGTATTGTCTTTGCATTATCAGTAGCTTGCAATAGTTGTATTTACTGCTCACCTGTAAATTAAAGGGGGAACTTCTCCTATGACCAGTGCACTGAACTGAATGACTCTTGAGATACCTGACCTAAACGTATGCACCATTTGAGGAAGTCTGTTTATTTTCTGACCAAAAAATATGACTATATGAAAAATTTCCAGTGACATACTGATGTTAACAGAACACTGAACCAGTTCCCTCATGCTCAGTTTTTCAATACAAAGAGATATTCTCGTTAATAGTTAATGCTGCCACTGTCACTTAGGGAAGCACATGCTTAAGACAGCAGCAGGGGCAAGCTTAAGGGTCTCTGGAAAGAAGAAGATACAGCCGTGAAGATTGTGTTGGGTAAAACAAGATATTTATCCTATGTATGGTCCCTCCATTCTTAGGCTGGTATGTTTTTTTTAGAATGTATGAATACACAACTTAGCAAGTTCCTTTTCGGTGACTTCATTTTATCAGTGGTAAAAATAAGGCCACAGATTTTCCCTTGCCGCTTCAGGGACGTGCCTGTCCTGCATTCTCTGAGGTGTGCTTTGCCCATCTTCCATTCTAGTGGAATACAAACCAGCAGCCCATTTCATTGCAGACTATGCCTAATCTGTTACCACCAACTCCTGGTGGTGCAAACACAGTTATACAACTTTTGGAAGGTTCAAGACTTGGCAAAATAAAGAGGCTTTTGCTGATAATATCTGTTTTATGGCATTTATACCTTTAAAATGTTGCACTGGTATTGTATGGAAAAGAAGAATATTATTTATCAATACTAACATTTAGGGGCTGATCATAATGGGCCTCAAGCTCAGCTGGAGACTCAGGATGCTACAATAGATGTATTTTGACAGAAAAGAGAATAATAAATTGCAGGTTTGTGTGAATATTATTCAGTACTTCCATAATGGGGGGAAAGTAATTAATATGTTTCTTTCTGGAAATGAGATTCCTAATGAGTCACACATCTTGACAGAAAGATACTTAGAAAAAATAAATGTAACTACAACACTTCATTAAAGTAAAAGTATCTTTACTATTAATATACAAATGGTGAAGAGTGACAAATAATTGATATACTTTAAGCCATACTTTCAATGTCTTTCATAAATACAAAACCAGCATCTGCGATATTACTTCTTTTTACAGTATAGAGATATATATATATACACAGCATTTCATAGGGACATAAGATTCTGAAACAATAAACAAACTAGCTCCAGTGGTAGCTAACTTATCAATATATAATTCAGGTGGCATATATCGCAAGTGGGCTGTTGACAACATGTGGAATAACAAAAACAATATATGGTATGCTTTAGCTTATACAGTACACAGCATACAAATACGTACCGAGTGTTCATTGTAGCAGGAAAGCTTTTTTTTTTTTTTTCCTTTTAAAACCTTGCCTAAGTAGTTCAAAAGTCTTAGTGAGAATTCTACACCACGGGCAATAAAATTATCTTCTGGGAGGGTCTGACTGCTTTTTGTGTTTGTCACTGCTCTATAGAGACTCTGAGTGTTTGTTTTCCCTTCCTCCAACCCTGCATTTTAGTTTTAAAAAACTGTAGCCTAATTACGTGGTAGAGCTAAAGGATACAGCAGGGTTCATATTCCCTCTCTGCTGGTTTCATAGCTCACAGTGCCCTGCTTTTTGGCAATGCCCTTCAGCAGCCTCTCCTGCTTCAGTAGCTCCCCACTTCCCTTGTCAATGCTAACTAGAGATGGTCCCAGTATCCAAGCCCTCTCCTGGCTCACTCTTTGGCACCCGTTCTCTCTGGAAGTAGCTTTCCTGAATTCTGTTGGCACTGCATCTGGTCATCCTGCCCGCTCCCGATGTCACCTGTGACTTAAAAGCTGCCAATACAAATTTGGCAATAAATATTTATTTCATTTCTCTGGGCTAAAAATGGCCAATATTCAAGTTTGAAAGTCAAACATCATGAGGCTCTCAAAGCCTGTTAAGAGAAAAGATAGATTGCTAAACTGTGATTTCTCAGAACCTGATCCAAGGCCAAATTTGTAAGGCTTCTTTTTGGCTCAGGTTCAAATAAATTCATATAAGAACACATTTATATGTGCAGAGGAAATACTGAAGATCACTTAAAACTTAGTGAGTGGTTTCCCCCTTGCTACTAAAGAACTGCTGTCAAGTGGACAGGGTACTTCAGGAACTGATATGAAAAAACCTGAAAAAGGGAGGTGGATTCTTTTTAAAAAGATATTTACTTAGCCATGGTAGTTTTTCGTTGATCAGAACAATCATCTGAAGCTAAACTAAGGAATTTAAGAATAAGCATTACTTCTTAGAATGTTTTCATCCTCATCTAAAGAAGTATTGCAATCACAATTAATTATTTAAAGATGTGTTTTATTTCTGGACATATAGTAAAGTATGGCATAAAACTGTCATCAGATATTCTATCAGCATTTCCTGATCAATGCAAATTCCTGATGGAAAAACCTTCTCCATGAAAAATGTTAGCAGGAGCCTGGTAGGATATTTAAGTTCCACTCACACCTAGAAGTAACTTGATCAGTGGAGGATATACAGAACCTCACTGAGGTGGATGGATGGATAAAATTCAGGTCCTGCTGAATCAGTTTGGGTCTTACAGCCCAGTGACACCTGGATTACATGTGGTACTTTCTGCAGCACTCTCGGCACCCTTCCATAGGTCAATTCGTAAGAGGAGTCTTGAGCTTTTTCAGTAAAAGGCCTTTTTCAAGGTCCTTTAATCAGGAATGAGTATCATCCAAAAGACACAACTACCCTACAAAAATGTTGCTTCCTATGACAGCTTACCCAGTGATCGTGAGGCTACAAATGACTGCGAAACGAATATTCACTCCAGTTTTACTCCAGAGGTAAAATAGTGGGAAGATGCTCCACACCATTCTTTCAGATTTGAGAAAAGATTTTAATGTTTTAGGTCTAAATAGAACTAAAGAGACTTTCTATCTGACTCTTCAACTTGATAAATTGGTCAAAACACCCCTACACACCTACCATGTGCTTCATTGACTTGAAACTTTTCAGCAGTAATACACACACTATGACCCTCATCGGAATTGTGATCTCAATATATTTTTGCAAATTTTGTTTTTAAAATATTTACGGGACTTGACAATAGTATCTCCAGTTTAATGTCACAATAAAGCTTTCAATTATTTTAAACAGGCTTTGTAGACAAATTATTGAAGACTTTTTTTTTTTTTTTAATAAAGCAGAGTGGCATGCTATCAAAAGGCACAAATACATTTCCATTATCTGGTCTAGGAAACAGAAAAAAATGGCATGATGATTATACTACAGTTTGATGATTGGCACTGAAATAAATAATTACCATCATAAAAAAAGAAAGCCACTTTTTTTTGTGGATGAACATCGATGCAGAGGCTGAAGACAGCAGGTGGAATTTACTATACCGGGACTGTTGTCAAACAGCCTTTGTAGATGATGGTCACTGTGTAACTATGTTGTAAATATTCATGAAGAGATAGAAAGTAGGCCCAATCCTGCAAGTTCTCCTATGAAAGTACATCCATCTTCCTGCTCACATCCACCCACTGGTGTCAACACCCACTGGTGTCAAAGGGCTGCCATGTGAGTGGTGGGTTCAGCCACACAAAATTTCTTGCAAGAATGAGGCCTAAATAAATTAATCTTTGTCACATTAGGCATTAGCATCACCAGAATAGTAAATAATTTTGAAACCACAAAAAGACTTAGAAGTCAAAAAAATCAAATTAACAAACAAAACCAGGAAAAACCTCTCCAGGGTACAATGGCATACTAAATTGTAAAATATTAATTAAAACTTTGTTACTATTGTCATAAATCAGAACACAGGTCTAAATAATAATATGGAGCTCTAAGTAATTTTACTTAATTGTACTCCTTACTTTTTTTTTTTTGAAAAGAGATTGTCACTGCCACATTTCATATCAGTAATCATTTCAATGGCTCCCCCCCACCCTCATTCCTGGAGTATGTTAGTGTAACAATTCAGATTACTATTCAGATTACTTTTACAAATATTTTGTCAACTCTTCTGACATTTCATACTAACACTTAAAATTACTTTTAGACAGTAAAAGTGACATTTATACAGATATCTGTTTGTTGGTTGGGTTTTTTTTTGTTTGTTTTTTTTTTAGTTTTTTTTTAGTTTTTTTGTTTTTGTTTTTTTAGTCTAGAATAGGAAAAGAAAATAAACAAATGTTGTTATTCCAGTTCTACACATATTTTACAAATTACTATGCGCTGTCCCTCATTTGGAAATATTTGCAAATATCAGTGTTTCTCAGCATTCTTTTATAGTTAGAGTTTGGCTTTCTCTTGCACAGCACAGAATCAAAGCACAAGAGAGAACCTATTAATCCCCAGACCAAAAATGTATGCTTGGACAGTCCATCAGGAAATAGAACTGTTTTATTCTCAGCCCTCACATAGCCCAGCTGGCAAGAGACATAACAGCAAGAAGAAATTAAATACTCCTGGAAACGGCTTTTGATTTGTAAACCAATATAGTGGGAAATGCTTTTGCTTCCAATATTGAAATAATTTTGCAGGATATTTTGCTTGTAAAGAGTAGCACAGGCATATTAGTAATAAATGTGCTGACAAGACCTCTCAAATCTTCTAATCCCGTCACATTGTAATTAGAGACCATAGTAGAAAAAAAAAAAAATCCCACCAATATAGAGCTGTTAGGCCATGATTTTTTTTTTATGTGTGTGTGTGCATGTAAGTCCAACTAAGAAGTACTAAAAATTGAAATGCATCTACAGCTGAGCCTGGACACTGTTAGTTCTGCCCACATTGTATGGGCACCTTCTTGCACAAATGATCAGGCTGGCTTCAGAAAAAAGCACCATTTGCCTAGGCAGGATTGACTTATGTGAATACGCATAGCACCACCTAATTTTGTGATAGCAGGTAGAAGAGCAAGGATGTCTACTACCTTCTTCCTCATTCTGGTAAAAATATTGTCTGAGAGGATGTTCAGCCACACCAATGACCTTATTCTCAACAGCTGGAATTCTCCAGGCCCCTTCCTTGCATTTTGATAGAGGAAGAAAGCCCAGCTGCAAATACATACTTTGTAGCAAAGAATATATATTCATACATATAAATAAGAAAACTGGTTCTCTTAATTATGGGTTAGGGGGCAATCCTGCTCACTGTGTACTCAGAAAGAAACAGAACAGAAATTTGATAGACAAGCAGCTATTTGGTAGTTCTTCCTGCTCAGGACTGAGAACAACAGTGAGAGGTCATAAAAGAATGTCTTCATCTTTCCTTCACCCAGAATCGGTGCCTTAGATTTAGAGACACTTCTTTACAGCAATTTTGAATTATTATCTTCCATAACTTTCATCCCACTTTGCTAACCCCTCTTATACATTCCTTTCACTTTGGTACTGGTTTTGTGGAAGTTTGGTCTCTTATCCTAGCCACACCAGTGGTATGCCTCTGTCATCAACTGCTTGGTCCATTGTAGGTGTTCCCCAAGTGAGGAAAAGTTGTAAAAAAATCCCATAAAATAATCTGGTTTTGAAAAATAATAAAGTTCTAAGAATTAAATATATCCTCCTCGGCTCTTTCAAACGCACCTAAGCTTGGGTTAACAAGAAGGTTATTGGGACATTTTCCTCAAATTTAAGAACACCCTTTCACATTCCACTTTCAATTTTACTGCACAAAAGTCAACCAGTGTAAGGAATTCAGATATGAGTGAAATTCAGATACAGCATGGAGACAGCTACACTTAAACCTCAGGCATGTCTTAGATGTGGCAAATCCATAAAGTACTGACTGGATTTACTTATGACAAGTAGAATTTTTCAGTCTAGTTTTCTATATGGTTTATCTACTTCTTGCAAAGAATGACTTTGAAGAGTTTGGTAGTTGTGGATACAGTATGCTGGAATAGAAAAAATATATTGTTCCAATTAGTGGCACCATTAAATCAAGGATACTAAATATGAATGAATTTTGCATCAAATAAATCTGTCAAATTTCATAGTGGGGCATGTTCACCAGAACAATGGAAAGGAATATCTTAAGTAAAGCTTGACAGGGAAAAAAAATTAATTTGGCTGAATATGAGACTGTATTAGTAAATAATTTAAAACTGTTCCTAACTGTTTAGACAAATTCTGACTTTCTATCTGTTCATACCCTTTATTTGTTAAGACAAAGGGTATGAAATCACAAAGGAACAATTGCTACTTCAATAAGGCTAACTTTATTTACTGATTTGGGGAGAAAATGTATCTATTTCACTAAAACACAGTTTTATCCCTTAACTCTATATGTATAAATATGTTGGGACAAACATTATAACTTTTCATTTGAAGACAAGATTAAGATTTTAAAAGTTTTCTTTTCACAGCTTTGCTGCATTTTAGCTCACATGTAACCTCTGAAACTTTAATACAGAAAACCCGAAGCACTGAAAATCCTGGAGCCTGAGTCACGCTCATGTACTTAGGATGAGGCCAATATACCATTACAAAACAGTTACCCAATTTTATTTATGTCCATACATCATGGTTATCAGCTTTTTATTTTACTGAAGAATGCAGATGAAACTGCAGGTGGACTTGGCTCTGTGTTGAAGAGAGCTTTATTTGTTTGCTTCAAGTGATAATCACAGCTGGAATGACTACTGAGTGTCTGCCAGCGCTAAGATCTAAAACATTATATTGGAACTGGTTTTCTTTTTTTTTTTTTTTTTTAAAGGCAATCTAAACTTTCATTTTATTATAAATGGAAATAAATACAGTAGCATATGGCACTTTATGTATATAGCTTATACTGTAAGATCTGGAGAGACTGGATATGCTGTTTGTGGTTAGGGGTGCTCTGGAACTTTTCTTCTAAATAGACAGTTCTTATTCTGCAGATTTGTCAAATTTATACCATGGGAGTTGGTGTCAGCAAAACTACATACTAAAACCATTAACAAAAAAATAGAAAGGGACTGTAGACAGGAACTGTTTCATCATATGTGCACATGTACTAACTATTCCAAGCTTTAGTTTCCCAAGAAATTAAGGTCAGCTGTAAAGTTTTGGTCACGGGATTACTTCAATCCAAATGCATTATCCAGACAGCTGTAGTTTATCTTATTATGCTTTGCTATCATCTTCTTTTGACTGGATGATGTCATTAGCAACTTTGATTTCTATGGTTTCTGGATTTAAAGCTTCTTTGCCGTTTTCCTCCTTAAGTGGCAGTTTCCTATCAGAAAAAAAGAGGAATCATGGTAAGACATAAATAACACACCCTGGAATTTAAGTCTAGAACATATGTATGACTTATACAGTTTACAGTGTTTCTAAAACCATAATTTATTAAAAATAATGTATAATTATTTTATTATGAGCACTGAGATTCTTTGCTTTTAAAGAAATCTATATTAACCCTATTTGTATAAGGCCATAAAAATCTAAAAGTCACATAATAAGAATATTGCTGCTGCCCAAAATACAGTTTCTTCAAGACAAAAGAAAAAATAGAATGTCAAATAACTTGACCCCAGACAGTATAGAGGCATGTATTCCCTAGGATGAAGTGAAATGCTTACAGTCAAGCTTTTTGCTGAATATGGATTAAACCCCTTTTTTTTATGTCTGGTTCTAAATGTAATTTCGATTGTATACAAAAGAGCACACTTATCTCTGCAGGCTATGCCAAGACAAAGGTAAAGAACTTCCTATAGTACAAGGAGGTAATGGAAATTATTTTATTATTTAGAAACTTCTTCAATCTAATTTTCATAGATCACACAATATAGCTTAATAATTTACAGCTCTTCTAAGACTTAGTGAAAACTCTGAGGATTTTTATAATATTCAATTCCAATAGCAAAAGAGGCCCCACCCTTTTGAATGTGGCTCCATTCAAAAAGGTCTTGAAAATCATTGATTTCTTACTGCCAGTAATTATCTGTCAAAAAATATAGCTGTCATAAAGATGTATGGTTTACTGAGAAGTTCCTGTAATAATGTCTCCTGGCATAGCTGTTAACCATGATTCCAGTTTGGGTTTGCTTTCTGTTTTTTAACTATGCCTTTTTTATTCATAATAACTGTTAAATCTTTCAGTAAATTTCCATTGTGATTGCTTTGATATCCCAAAGAGCAATAAAATGTTCAAAACCTGTCTGAGGAATCCCTTAGGAGTGTCTTGTAATAACAGTGTTTAATAACAGCAAATAAAACAAAACAATACCCCAATTCTCAGTCTTACGAAATTTAAGCCATCTGAAAAGAACTAAGAAAGATGCTGTTTATCTGCAGCTTAAACAACGAGCACAACCTATATCTGAGAGAAATCAAAGAGAAGACTAACTTGTTCTATTACAGTAAAATACATGGGTTATGCTATCAGCTGTCTGGCCCTGAGGACAGAGAGAGGTCTCTACTAATTGACTGTTTCCCATGGCACACCCAAAGGAAACAGATTTCAGCCCTCAACAGGACACCTGAAAGAATGGAAACAACAGAATCAATACACATCTATTTTTAAAAGAGGATAAAACACTGAGGCTGAGGAGAAACAGTTCAAGAGATGCATTTGAGTTGAGCAGGCATGTGTCAAAGATTCGATAATGCAAAGCACTTGAACTAGTGCTAAAAAAAAAAAAAAAACACAACAAAAAAACCCCAATCTAATTTAATCTAGTTTTAATAAAGGCACAGTACTTTCTCAAAAGATGGTGCTGAAAGGGAGGAAATATTTAGTCAAAGTGAAAACTGGACAATTGACAGAATATACTGTGGGAAAATTTAAATAAATTGGTTTAAGTGGATTAAGACCATGTTACAAATAATTTCAAATTATTTGAAACAGGAAGATTTGCTAGAACCCACACAAAGAGTGTTATAAAATTAGCCTTGCTTTACATACAAGCAAAGAACACAAAAAGAACTACAAACAAGTAAAAAATTTTACTCATCTAAACTTTCCTCATCACAAAGTCCACACACAATTCTCTGACCTTACTGTCCTTAAAAACTTGTGGTGTTTGTTGTTGTTGGTGGTTGTTTGTTTGTTTTTAATATGATGTATTTTATGAGTGCAGTTTTCATTAGACATTATTCTTTTTAACTATGACAACATTTCTGTTATTTTGGCATTTTCATCTCCACTCGTTTCAAATATCAATTAATATTTAATCTATTAACAATTTCAATCATTTTTTTTTCTTTCAATGAACTAATTCAAGCTTAAAAGTTCTAATTACACCAGTTTTTATACACCTAGTTTTTCTTTAGCTACATCTATTGGAAATAATTTTGTATATTTCAACTGGATAAATTAATCCTTTCAAATCTTAAAGCATTTTATAATAAAAACTTTTTTAAAAACCAAACAAACTAGAGAACTTTAAAAGGTTCTTTTGCTTTAATCAGATGCTGGCTGCTGACAATCATTAGTAGTATTGACTTTCTCTAGCAGTGCATGTGGGCTAACTGCAATAGTCTGCTGATATTACCCATACAAAACTTTAACTAGAATATTTACTTTCCTATTTTACAGGAAAGTGGGTCCATTTTGGTACTGGAATTCACCCAATTTTATTAACATTAAGAAAAACTCAACCTATACTGGAAACCCAGTAATGTCAGACTAAGAGTGTAATTATAGTACCGCATTGCATGTGGTATTTTAATCATATTACAGAAATGCAATATGAAATGCACAGCTTAAATTGATTTTCTGCCAGCATGATTAAAACTTGTTAACTTGCAGGTAAAAGTGCTTTGAGCTAATCTGTCACAGAAGGATTCCAAACCTGGCTTTGACAAGAATCACCTGAGATAAGGTAAAACATAGATTGACAAATGATATACTCAGCAATAAAATGAAAATTATTCTTGTAAGAGGAAGCAATCTCTTTACTAGTTATTTTCCAGAATTGCTTAAATTTCATTTAAAGTTCTGAGTACAATTTGTCATTATTCAAAATAATTCTATTAATTATTCAAACTATTTAAACTAATTTAATCTCAAGGCTTGTCTTGTATAACTTTAAGACAGCCAGAATTAGTCAGAATGAATCCCACCATGTGTGAACATTGCCTGCCTGGAATGTCCTTGAAACTTTTCTTTCCTGCAAACTAAGCCCTTCCCTCCAAGATCCCTGCTGGTCATCCTCACCCTGCCCAGCATGTGCCTTTCTGGTTGTTGTTGGCAACGTGTTTTTGTGTTATTCCTGCTGAGAGACTGCCTTCTTTTCTACTGCATCCTCTTTTAGTGGCACCTCACTCATGCTGTTTCACTGGTTATGACCCATGTCGAAGCCAAAGGTCTTTCCATGTTCTCCTAGCACCAGTGTCCCTTCAGGCATCCTGGTTGCACAATGTTCTTTTCATCTTTAGTTTGCTAAGTGACACTGTCCCAAATCTTTAGCTGACCTCTGTCCAGCTGTACCTTGGACTGCTGCCTTTTGCCATGAGTTGTGAGGGAAGAAATTACCAAGAAGGAAACAGTCATCATTATTAACATCTCTTAGCAGTCCTATTCTTCTAAGGACATAACACCCATCAAAATCCTTATCAGTTTTTCCTATTTTGTTTTGTTTTGTCTTTGTTTGTGTGTTTTTGTTTTTGTTTTCTTTCCATGACAGCAGGGACTGATTCTTTCCCCCTCCCCTAAGATAATAAAACATTTTTTATTTCAACTTTCTCATATTTCTCTCCTGCCAGCCATTCTAATGACTGTGACAAGTGGAAAGAACTTAACTGGATCTTCCCTGATATCATGCCCCCTGCTAGATGCATCTCATTTGTACTTGCAAAATCTGGTGCTACAAACAATCTTGAAACCCAAACAACTGTGGTCCTGGTGCTTTACCCACTAACATATTCTGTGATATCCAAGGCCTGCTGGACTTGTACAATGTTTACAAATACCTCCCCCTAACTCTTTGGTTAACTGTGGGTTCTCCACTGTGCTCCCTATTGTAAATTCTAACATGAAGAGCAAACATATCACTAGTCATTCAACAATTCCACAATTTAATTAACACAAGTTTAAAGTAATCAGATACAAAGAAGTATATGGCTTAATATGCATAACATACACACCCTATTTACTACAAATGTCAATGACAGCCAGTAACATACCTTTATTTATTATTAAAGGTTCTGGCTTTTATGGTTTTAGATAATGGCAAATAAAGGCAATGTTTTCGGTTGGTTTTTTTTTGGGTTTTTTTTTTTTATTTTCAGAAAGGAAAGATACTGTTTTATAAGAACACCCTCTTCCTTTAAAAAAAAAGGGCTTCATCAAATTATGAATAGGTGAATACCTATATTAGTTACATAAGTGTCTTTGTAGACTTGACAGGTTTACAATCTCATGAGGTATGAGATTTTCACAACACATGGAAAGTGTTGGGCTCAAAGCAAAGAAACTTGGAGGTTTCTTTAATATCAAATCCATCAACTTCTGAGGCTCAGAAATTAAACTCTTGGGCAATCAGGTCATGTCCTTTAATACCACTAGTTGGGCTCTCAATAGAAAGAATGGTACTGTCATCATCTTTGTTGATTTTTAAAGAAAAAAGCATCAGAAGATCTCTTTGTAACAGCAAGCTTAGCAAAACACCAGCTTGCAAAAGTTATTTTACACTTCACACAGGTATTGAAAACTGCTGCTCAGGCACAAACACCAGCCACTCTGCCCAGTTTAATCTGATCAGCAAAAGCAAAAGAGGAGAGGACCTGACCATCAGCACTCAGGATCCCTGGGCACAAGGAGGGAGGCAACTACAACTCAGGAGGCATCTGGAGTCTGTGACTGTGGGTGAGAACTGCTGTGATATCTATGCAGAGAGAAACTTGCAGGGACAGGAAGGGGGCAGGAGGAAACAGAGCAAAGAAGCTGTCCTTTAGCACGATTATTCCAATTACACTGTGAGGACTTAAATACTGAGCTAAGCTCTCATTTAAATGAATGAAAGCAGGAAGGGACCACCCCGTGAGGGTTTCTGGGCCAAAGGATCATTGTGCCCCACCTGCAGGATGTGTGTGTGACACAATCTAAGGCTATTTCTGAGAGCCAGGAGATTTCCACAGAGTGGCGAATAACTGCTGGACAGGTGGTAAAGATCAGCTGTGACTGACTTACAAATCCTTGTACTGCTCAGCCAGCACTGCAGAGTCAGGAGGGCTGGGGGGATGAGGAGACTGCGGGTGCTGGGGCTCAGAGGGAAGGCTGTGACCTGCCTCTACTGGACAAGGTTCCCCATGGAGTTTGGAGGTTAGCCAGAAATGGCAGGGGAGCACTGGGGCAAGCTCTGGTGAGCACAGAAAAAACCTTGTTCTCACCCTCCAGCCCCTGAATGCAACAGGCAGAGCAACAGGGAACAGCAGCAAGATGCCAAGTCCATGTCCAACCAGGGCCAGGGCTAGGCACAGGCTGCTGATGAGTCTGGATTGTTTTGACCAAGAGCACAGGAGGAACTCCTGAAGGGTCAGGGCAGCAAGGAAGCACAGAAAATTTCCCTGGATGCTCATTAATAGGTGGTGGTGTCATGATACGCTGGAAGATTGCTGCTGTTGCACTGTTGCCACCCAAGGGCTGGATAATGCCCAGATGTGGCTGTACCTTGGGTCACAGAAAGCAGAGAAAAATGTCTAGTGATGTCCTCAGCCATTGTAGGGGGGGATACTATGATTTAGTTGAATTATTGTAAAAAAAAACAAACAAACCCCACACTCATACACTGCACTGCCACAGTAGACCATTCTGGTGATGCTGAGTATCTCCACGTCAGAGTGCAGGAGCTCCAGTCCATCCATGGAGCCAAGAGGAGCTTGTGTGAAACTTCAGGGAATATCAGCCTACTTACTCTGGTTCTGTGAGGGGAGTTGTCTCATTTGGCTCATTTACTGGACTCCCATCTTCATGACTGGTAATTCTTTCATCCTCTGTTCTCATTTCCACTATTGGTTCTTTTGATCCATCTTTCCTAAAAAATATTAAGAGTCTTAGCCTCTTAGCATCATCATCATATTAACCACATACATTGCACATAATGAATTACCAAGATCCCTGCTCCCGAAGGTTGGCAAAAAAAAGGCAGAACTAATTATCAGTGACTAACACCACCAAGACACATTTAACAGCGTGTTCCCAATTCCTTGAAGCCTTCAAAGCATCCTGTATCCATGGTTACTTACCTAACTCTGCAAACATGATGAATTAGCATCTCAAAAGAGCATTTTGTTTATGAGTAATAAGGCAACAGCTTCTTCATGGGAATAGATGTAAACTTCCCTAACATAGTATAATAAATACAGGATTTGATGCCTAGTTATACTTGAACTTTTCTGGCAGCCTTAAAGAATCATTATGTTTGTATACACACTGCAAAAGTGTGCTTTAATCTCCTGAGACTGTGACAACCCCAGCTGCCAGAGTGGCGTAAAGAGCCCTTGTGTGGTAAAAATCGAACCCCTTCTGCATTCACTGGTAGAACAAACTGCTTCTATGTCATGTTTCTCCCTTTTAGGAACAAATGCTAGTCTCTTGCATGTAAGTAAATGAATAACCATTTACTTACATATAAGTAAATGAATAACCATTCATTAAACAATGAATTCTAAAGAAGGTGGAGCAGTCCTTTAAAGGCTATCTAGTCCAACCCCCTGCAATGAGCAGGGACATATTCAACAAAATCAGGTTTCTCAGAGCCCTGTCTGACCTGACCTTGAATTTTTCCTGTGATTGGATATCTACCACCTTTCTGGGCAGCCTGTTCCAGTGTTTCACCGTCTTAATTTTAGGAGTTCTTCCTCATGTCCAGTCTAAATCTACCCTCTTTCACTTTAAAACCATTACCCCTTGTCGTATCACTGTATGACTTTGTAAAGACTCTGTCCCCATCTTTTCATAAGCCCCCTTTAAGTTCTGAAAGGACAAAAAAGTCTCCTTGGAGTCTTCTTTTCTCCAGGCTGAACAGCCCCAACTCTATTAGCCTGTCCTCATAGCAGAGGTGCTCCATCCCTCTGATCATATTTGTGGTCTCCTCTGAACTCGCTCCAACAGGTCCATGTCTTTTTTTTAACAAGGACCCCAGAGGTAGAGACAGCACTGCGGGTGGGGTCTCACCAAAGAGAAGTAGAGGGGCTGAATAACCCTCCCTCCCCTGCTTCCCACACTGCTTTGGATGCAGCCCAGGACATGGGTGGTTTTCTGGGTTATTGAGAGCAAACAGTTGGCTCATGTCCAGCTTTTCATGACCCAGAATCCCTATGTCCTTCTCTGCAGGGCTGCTCCCAATAATATGACCATGATATGGAAATAGCTGTTCATTGCTACAAAAGTATTAGCAAAACTTACAAATTAGCAATACTTACCAAAAGTGTTAATTACTTGCATATAATTTTACTTTCAAAAGGCAGATCAAAGGATAACCAGTATATACTTATTTCCCAAAAGAAAACGCCTCCATGCAAATATTTCATCTCTAGTCCTGTCATCAGATCAGGAATTTTATCCTGAAACTTCATCAGCTGTGGTTTGAAAACACAGCGTAACTGAGCTACAGATGAATAATCACTTTCATATTTAAGAGACTATTTTCTGGACCTGTGATGTTCTAAAGAGCAGTCAGTCTGCTATGGGCCATAGCAAAGATTTGGCTAAATGCTTCTCTATTTCACATCTCACATTTTCATATTGTTTCTGACAAGATAATCATTAAATGGGCTTTTGCAAAAGGAAGTACTAGGAAAACTCTACCATCCTCTGATAGGTATCCTCCAGAAAATCAAGGAGTTTAGCACAGATACAGAGGTTGACTGAAGAAGAATTAATAGGTAGAAGTCTGAAAGATTCTATTAAAAAAAAAACAAACAACAAAACCAAACAAAAAAACCCCAACCAAACAAAAAGCCACAAAAACCCGACAAACAAACACCCTGCACTTGTTTATTCACTTCTGCAAGTGACATTTAAAATATGCAAATGGAAACAAAGCTCATTTTGGAAGGTGATGCACTAAACCGTCATGGCTACCTCATATCTGTGAAAATATTATGGATCTAAGTTGGACTGGTGGAGGCATTGGTAAATTCTGCTTGGTTTGTTCATGTATCTACAGTCTTACAAACATTATTGCATGACCAAAAATCTAGAAAAGGTGTTATTTATGAGTAGCATTCACATACATATATAGAATGTACAAACTGGCTAACATTTCAGAATTCCACAGGACAGAAAGTGATTTGTAGGAAATACATTGTGTCATTTTTTTTCCTAGGTGGCTATGTGTATGTTACATGTATTGTTACATGTATCACCTACATATGGAAAATAATTACTTACTGTGTATATGATACAATCAAAATGTAACTGAGAACCATATCATAAGTGCACTCAAAAATCCAGAATGCAAACTGACATATTTAAAACAGGGAAATGTCAGTGTATTTTAGGGAATAGGAGTTGGCATGAAATAAATTCAAATTTGACTCTTCAAGTCTGTCCTAAAATTTTAGCCTGACACTATATTAATGCAGAGAACAGGCTAAAATAAGAACTGTCCCAATTATTTTAAGATCTGACTAACTGAAGACCATTCCAATAAGGAAAGAAATATAATTAATAACATCATATATATAAAACAAATAATAAAAGTAATATATTATATATAATTATGTATATTTATATATGTTATATAATCATCTTATATAATGATTATTATTATATATAATATTTTATATATAAAATATATAAAAATAATAAATAGCTGTTCTTTTAAAATAAATGTCATGGAAGAATTAATATTAAGAGACCAACTTTACACTTTTCTGGGACAGCATGGAGTGGCATTTGGGTATGATGTTGATAAAAAGGTATAAACTGCTGTCAAGTGACATTTGCAGCTTTATTTCCCTAAAGTCTTCCCATTCAGGGGAGTCTGTACACCAATTTGTACTTGGTCACTCCTTGAATGGGAAATTAAAGCTTGAACTGAAGTGCTATGCTCAATAGGAAAGGACAGCTGAACCAGAGCCAGATGTTTCACATCTTGATTCTATTGATCCAGATAGGCTGGCCTCACACAATGGAAAAAATACTGTAAGATGTGGAAAACTGGGAAACAGTTATTTTATGGCATGACCTCTATTCAATTATTTGATTGAATAGTCTCTCCTTGCTTAAAACTGTTTTTGTTCTATGGAGCTGTTTCCAAAAAGGAACCTCTTTTAAGAACTCAACCAAGATGTGCACTCAAGTTACCTAAGAAAGACACAGTTTGAAACCCAACAGCCAGAATTAAAACAAACAAACAAAAAAAAAAGGGCTCTTACACCTCCACTACTGGCAATGGAGAATCCTGTCACAACTGTGAATAATGAAGGCTGCAAAATCTGCTCTGCTCTGGAGGCAACTGGGGAAGGATGGGATCTAGGAAGCTGCAGGACAATAAACTGCGATGCCTGACTGCTGGGAGAGGCACATAGGAATTGGACCAGTAAATGTTATTTAAACCATATAAAGACAGCATTCTCATATCTATTACAGTGTATGCATAAGTTCTCATTATGTTCTAAACATAATGAGGAAATTAAGCATTTTTTAGGAAATAAATGGAACTGCTTAAAATACAGGACCAAAAGTAAACCTCTCTCCAGCTACTGAAAATCCTATAAATGTTTGGTCTCTAAAGTGTGATTATTTTATGCAAGTAGTGCTTGAACTGTTTTGCTAGAGGTCCCAGTATCCACATCTTATCCATCCTTTAATAATTTAAAGGACCATATTTGCACATAAATGATCAGTTCATTCACCTTTGTCTGATGGAGTAGCCACTACAGAAGGATATTTGTACAAATCAGGGTTGTTTTTTTCCCACTCATATTTAGCAATCACTGACTGTTGTTTTGAAGAACAATCAGGCTCACCACCACTTCATCCACATCTAAATCACCATTCCTATGTTAAAAAAAAATCAACAATACCCTTCATTCTTAAAGTCTATGGGTAAGAAAAAAGATTTTTCCATTAAGTACTATATCTGAGAAGAAAAATTCTTTCATGGTTTTTCTATAATACTATGTCTTTCACTCCCAGATTTACTGGCACTGACACAACCATATGCTGAGTTTTTGAGTATTAGCAGCTCAAAGATGGATTTGCAGAAATGGAGTTACAATGATCTGTTCATCATGAAACAAATATGTGTCTTTAACTAGTATTAAATTACAATTGATTTCCTTTGTGTCAAGCTGGACAAAGAGGTCATCCTAAAGTAAGGTACAGTAAATTCCTTGTTTGTGTCTCAATTTTTCTTTTAAAGGTAATAAATAATTCTACACATTTCAGAGCAACCCTTTCCCAAGTAACAGAAACATTTTATTAATTCCCTTTGCCACACCACAAAATGGCCATAAAGTCAATATAGGCTGGACAGCCAACTTTTTCTTTTAATGACATTTCCAGTATATGTAATTAATACTCACAAGTAAGCAGCCTTTCCTTCTTCCAGTTCTTTACTTTTTCCACTTGAACCACTCTTCTTCCCGCAGATCCTCCTGGTGATGCACATTAGCAGTCCACATTGTCGGACAAAGAAACAGCTTACATCAGTCACAACCAGGATTAACAAAAGGGCTGCCACTCCCAGGCCAATGACAGCACCAAGTCCAAGACCATTAAAAAGAGTATCTTGAAGGAAAGAAAATTAACACTTATTAATAAAATTAGTCCTAATACAGCATTTTCTAAAATTTTTAAGTTGTTGACCAGGAAACTAAAGGATGTTTAGAAATTAACCACTCAGAAATTAATGGGAATAAACAGCCCTGAATATTAAGCATGTCCACTATCTGATTAAATAACAAAAAAAAAATTTTTCTGCATAATAATTTCCCATTGCCAAAATTCCAATATGGTCAAAGAGCATTGAATGGCATTATTTAAAAACAAATAATATCACATCTCAACATTCCAAGATTGAGAGTAACAGTAAGCAGCCTAAGGAAAACATTTTAAATGTTCAACATAATAATAGCTGATAGAAGTTGCCATTTTCAACATTTAAAATATAATTATGATTCTGTGGTTCTAAGTACTGAAGGATTTAAGAGAGTGCCAAAAGAGAATTTATTCTTGTAAAGGTCATTTTTTTGAATTAGAGTAAAAAAAAATCTTCAATCAAGTTAATTCAAGCTATTTAATCTGCAAACAGTTGCCCACACTTAGTCCTAAATAAATTAGTATGAGGAAAAATATGCATATCATTAAACCATTATAGGGTTAGGACCTCATTTGGTTTAGTATTTTACCTTGAAAATGCAATCATACACTTCCAAGTAAACATACTGCACACCTGATCTTGCTTTCCGTGTTTGTATTGTGAGAGCTGATGCTTAGTTAATTAATTAAAAATCTCAAGAAATTTTTTTTTTTTAATTTGGTTGGTATTTCTATAACAGACAGCAATGCTACAGACTGTTTTGAATATGTGATTCTCAGGAGAACAACCACCACTGTGTCTGTGAACTTAGATGATCTTATACAGTAGAGGATTTGTATCTGATCAATAAACTAGGGAAAAAAAGCCAGCTCAGCAATTGTTCCTGCACCCTGGTAATTCAAGAGGATTGTCACCTAGCTCAGAAATTGCCCAGTGACAATTGCCTTGTGTGATACTCAGTCCTGGAGCAAACTCCAGTGGAACTGGGTTTTCTGCCCACGGGTGTTGCACATCAGCCCTGCCAGTCTGGTGTTACCATGCCCTGGACTGGTGAGTCATCAGGGCAGTCTCTGGGACAGTCCCATCTGCAGCTCTGTCTGTGCCTGGTGCCAAAACATTAGCAAGATTACGCTCACCAGAGATTACTGAATCCTCTTGTAACAGACACCAAAGCATTACAAAATGCAACATAATATAAATATTTTAATGGGACTACTTTAGAATATCATCTTCCTCTTCTTTCTCTCCCACCTCCCCAATACATTTTGGATTGTTTTCAGATTAAGCATAGCATTCAAGCTTTCATAATTCTGCTTAACTCCTTTTAATGATAATAGCTATTTGCAATTTCAAATATAATTTGGAAATTATTTTCTTGAAGGCTTCTAAATCGATAAATATGCATTCTTGGTCTAGTCTTTGTGTAGAACTCTAAAATGGAAAACTATAAGTTTTTTCAAAAGAAGGGGAACATTTTACTTCTTAAGCAATTGGTTTCATTGTCTATTGTACTTTATTGTTGGGTTGCTTTATTATAGAATTATTTTTCAGAATATTATTGCACTATAAACCAGAATTCAGTGTATATATTTATGTGGATGGATAAGCAGAAAACCAGATAGAAATTACTTCAAAGTTATTTTGCTTCAGAAAGACTTAAAAACCACTATATAAATCACAAAAATAATGGCACAGCAATGAAATGGTGTATCACTTATGCATTGCCTCATCAGCAATGATGTGAGTTTGACATCCCACATTAATTAATTTTCTTTCCATTTTTAACCTCAGCATTCTTAGTTAAATATTATAATTTCTGATACATTTCCCAAAACTTACTTTATCCATACATTCACCCACCTATTTGATGGCTTCCTTTGTAACTTTCAGTCCTTTTTGTTTACCAGCTTGAATTGTCAAGAAGGTATAAGTAGAAATTCAATTTCAATTTATTGAAAAGCTCCTATGTTTCAACTGATAAAATACCAGTAAATTCTATATAGACACCCTATATAGACATAGTGAAGTTTTCATCTCTGTACTAAACAGAATGTGGAGGAGAAAAATTAGGGTCTTTTAATCCATTTTTTTTAAAAGGGATCCGTTGTCAGTTTTTTTCTAATTTATTTTTAGGATCTTTTCTTTATTTTTAATGCCATGTTAAGAATTATTTACTAGGAGGAGATACGTTTATCACTGCTGGGAGCAGCATTTCCAGTGTCATTGGAACATTGTGAAGTGTCAAGCTTCCCATCCCAAATGATTCAGTGACAGAAGAGGCTACACAGCATTTTCACTGGCAAGTGAAGGAAATTACAATAACAATCCTTTGCATAATGTTTGTCAGGGTTGAGGGGGGAGACACTGTTTTTTGTTTTTAATCTTCTTGGTATGGGTGAGACATCTGAGACCATCTCTTCCAATTGATAATTTCCTTTACATTCAGCATTCCTCATCCTTACTACTACTGCCCTACCTGTCTCAATTCCTATTTTCCTACTGGAAACCCATTTGTTCATACAGGTTTCTGTTTTACAAATCTGATTTCTGAGTAACATCCTGTGGTGGGGTGAGGAGCGTGGCTGTCATCGGCCTTCTCACCTGTCTGAGGATCTTTGCATTTTCTTCTTTTGAAGACCGATAAAAATTGGACTGTCCTGTGTTTTAAAAGTATCTAAGCTATTGTTTATTTTTAATTTTAATGAAAACATATAAAATAAATTTTTTTAAAACTTCACTGGTGGCTTAATTCTGTTCTTTCTTAAGATTTTGTACTTGTCTATCTGCTCCCACAAAAGTCAGTTGTAAAACTAATGCCAGTTACTATTAAAGCAGATTTAGGCCTCTCCTGACACCTTTCAAAAATAATATTCTAATATATCTATAATCTCGAAAGCATGCCGATTTTTTTCTTAAAATGTTATGTTGTAATGTTAAAATGTTATGACATCAATAGAAGTTCTAATTCTATGACTGGAAGAAATATGAATGTCATAGGACACATAGCCTTTCCACCAACTTCAAAAAGCACCTTTGTTATCAAAAAGTGTTGCCCTAAATTAAATTTGGATTAGCTTTACTGTAAAAATCTTAAACAACGCAAAAAAAAAAAAAGTTATATTAAAGAAATTATTTTACACATTTGGTGTTTTTATAGGGATCCATTATGTACCAAATGGACTCAAAATACTGGTTCTGGTTTGTGCTCTACAATAACAAAGTATTTATACATTACACACCTTTTTATTTTCCTAGTTGAAAATCAACTTATTTTAAATCATAAAAATTCAATGTTAATGCGAAAGAATCAGTTCTTAGCAATTTTTTGAAAAGATTTATTGTATACCTGACTTAGTAGTCTAACCATAGGGAGGCTTTTAAAACACTGCTTGAAAAAAACCCATCCGGTATAAGCTCCAGATGAGCTTCAGATCTACTGAATGAGATTTAATTACAATTCATCAAAAATATGCTAAATATAAAATGATATGCTTTTTGTTATAGAGAATGTGGCATAAATAATATAATACACCTTGCCATGATAATGAAGGGAATTGACAGCCTTAAAGTCACTTCATTCATTCACTTCTTCAAATAAGTCCTTATCAATGAATACTTATGGAAATAAGATTGAAAAACTTTCTGAAGAGTAATTAAAAAACCCTGAAGCAAGTTTCTATAAATGTCATGAAAAGTATTGGACATTTTCAGGTTCTCACTTGTTGAGTATTTCTAACAATATCTAATAAAATAATTGAACATTTTTGCAGAAATCATTATTTGATGGGAAAGAGTCATGAAGAGTTTTGGCAAGTAAAACAAAATTTTTTCAGTGAAAAGAACTAAGCAGAAAGACAAGTTTTCTGACCCCTCAAATGAAAATACAGACTGAATTCCTTTAAGGAGTCTGCATCAGATACTGTAAAGGGAAGCAGGCAGGTCTAAAGAGAGAGTCACCATCTATACCTGTATACAGAATCACAGAAGGGTGTTGGAACGGACCTGAAAGATCACCCAGTTCCAAGCCCCTGCCATGGAAAGGGACAACTTCCATTAGACCAGGTTACTCCAAGCCCCATCTAACATGGTCTTGGACCAGGGATGGGGCATCCACAGTTTCCTTGGGCAACCTGTTCCAGTGTGCAGGTATGCATGGAAAACTATATACATGGAAAACTAAAGCTATTGCTTTTGCACAAAGTGACAGCATTACAGTGACAACAAACAGACAACATTAAGATATTCAGACTGATGTTACTTGAATGTCCTTTGAGGTGACAGAATTTCTCTGAATTCTTACAGAATCACATTCTATATATTCAATTGCTGGTACAATAAAATAATAATTGCAAGCTTTATAATAGCTAGTCTGTTTGAGCACAGGGGTTGGACAAGATGACTTCCAGGGGTCCCCTTCAGATGTTCAGTGATTTAATGTTTTGTTGGGAAAATAAATGCAAGTTAGCACCTTCTTGTGGCTTTCTTCTTAGCAGACATGGATCAATATTAACATGAAAGAGAGATGATTCTACGCAGCCCCTAACCTTTTGCAGTCATTTAAATTTTTAAGGAAAATAGAAGTGATATAAAACACTTTCTGAGCTCATAGGGAAGCACACGACTGCTGCATATGCACAGGTGCAGGGATATTAGAGATATTTGTCCTTTCTGTCAGGTCAGTCATAAGCTTTCTAAAGTAAGAGAAATGCTCTCAAGCTGAAGGAGTTGAAAATTACGAACTATTTGAAAATAGTGCACTGGGTCATGGCAGGAATAAAAAACATACTCTTGTTTGTCATCTTCTTGAGCTGCACTGTTGTATTGACTCTCAAAAGGTGCCCAACCATGACAGTTATTTCTTCACTCCCTATGAATATTGTCTTTGATTTTATACCTGATCTGGAACTTTTCTTAGACTGAAAGGCTTACAAGATGCATATACTTATTCAAAACCTCTAAAAGACAGAAAACATAGACCTTAAAATTTTTTACCCATTGATGACCATCCAAACAATCACAATGCACTACCAAAAAAATTAAACAGCTGTTCAAGGTTTGCTACCAGTCATAACAGTGGAGGGCTGAGACCATTGCTAGAACAAGCTCTGCCAAGCTAAAGATCTGGAGAGGAGGAAAAAAACCCCCACAAACAGATTCACATCCGAAAAACAAGCATATCATGAGAAGAAGAAAAACGGCAAAACCAGAAGGATTTATCAAAAATATTACAGAATTTCATAGCATATTCCTAGAGATAACATACACTTACAGCACAGGTCTATCACAGATATAAAAATATATATGATATATATACAATACCATGAGGTGAGTGGCAGGGTATTGCAAATACTCAGAGGATGGTTTTTCATTATATCTGATACCTATATCACATTGTCTTTTTATGCTTTGCATTTCCTTTATTGAAAATTAATATATCTAAATTATGGGACTTTCACAACTCTGCTCACTGCCTAAGTATCTTTCTCCTTTATTTTCCAAGTGGAAATGTCCAAGAGGACTTTAGACAGAGCTGTCGTGTGCTCCAGCTCCTTTGCTCTGGCTAACCAGGATGCAAGGACTGTGTGACACCTATCAAATGAAGAAGGAACTCTATCTTGAGCAGCATGTGAAGGTAGCAGGTACCCAGCTTTTCTATTTAGAATGGCATGATGCTGTAAGACTATAAATTAGAAAAGGAGCCATATCTTAGCTTTGTACAAGAGCTTCCCACTACTAAACACTTATGTTCCTTACTGAGATAAAATCACAGCAGGCAAAAAGGAGTTAAGATCTAATGATCCCCCCATCTACCCAAAGAAGCTCTGGTAACTTGGCTGATGCTGCCAGAGCTGCATGACTTGCTTTTAGGAATTTATACTAACAAAAGCTGTTTTTTGAGACAGGTAAGTGCCCAGCAGCTACATGTCCACCTTCAAATGAAACAAACAAATCACATTTGCAACATCAACTTGTAAAAAATTATTAGGATTCTGTGCAACATTTATGTTTGATACAAAAGAGAATGTGACAGTAGATATTATTCATTTCTATCCCCTTCCTTAACACAAAAAGATGCTAACAAGGCTATAATCGACATTAATTTTAATGCTTGTTCTTTCTCAGTGATTTTGTTCTATAACTCTCTGTTAGGACAGATAGAGCTGAAGGGCAGTGTATGAGCACAGGAGGATGTGTGTGCTGTACTGCACGACTGAGTAATATGTTCTGACAGATACACTTCAAACAGAGCTTTGAAAAATAAGAGGGTAGTATTACTGACTCTGAGGTAACTAACTAAAGAGAAGGTATCCTCTAACCTAGCATTCCATAAATGACAGGTCATCATTGTCTCCCATGTCCAATGGAATCTGAGATGGACTGCAGTGGAGTTTCAGTGATGACACTGGCAGCACGAGTAGCTGTAAAGAAGAGACTGAAGAGACAACAACACACAGGAGAGATGGGCATTCACAGTCAGAGGAGTCCATGGTGCCACCACGATTATCAGTCACACAGAAATGATTTATGTCTAAAATTATATCTATCAGAAATGCTACAATGTTCTGATATTTATCTGAGTGAGGGAGTTTTTCTTTATTACGACTAAGATCCTCTTGTCAACAAGTTTTCTAAAATTATTTTTTCCGTTAAATTTTACAGGAAAGCTTATTGTATTATGATTCTCTCAAGATACTTTGTAAGTAGGACTCAATTTCTCCTTTACTCTAATGACCTTTTACATAATTTCTCATAGGAAGGTATCTTAATAGACATAATACAATAGCTAAATGGAAGAACAGTAATGTAAATAACAGCTCAAGTGTTCCTGCCAACAATGTCTTTTCCGTGGCCATTGAGGAAAGGAAAAGGGAAAGGAAAGGATGCCTTGTTTACTAGAAAAAGTGTGCCATGTTGTGAAAATATTCTTTGGAGTTGTCATTTAATATTTTTTTTAAGTGAAGTTTAAAAAAAACCCAAAACATTCCTAGCATCATCAAACTCTCCCTAAAAAGCCTTCAAAGGCATTTCTAATATGCCTAAAGAGTTATGAGGTAGTTACAGCCCATTTTTTTCCTGTATTTACTCAGTCACTGTAGTAAAGAATATGTTTTTACCATTGCCTCTTTCTATGGGAAGCCCCAGAGATGGCAGAGAGATCCCAGCCCTGCTGTGCACTGAGGAGGAAAGGCTGCACAACCACGGCAGCTCTGTGGGATTTATGGCATCAGACCTGCAACCAGGTTTTAGAAGGCCTTTAGAAGACACTTTCTGTGTCCCAGTTTCCTCCATTCCAACTGAGAGCGCATTTACTGAACACATCTCTTGGAGGAATTTCTAAGAACCTCTGCGGATTAATTAAGATTGACATAGGTATTGAGAACATACACTTATGTGTGCTTTCAGTACTGCTGTTACATAAAAGCATAAATTATTTTAATTGCTTTATTTAGCAGAATTCAAAACCACACTGTGAGCATACCACAGAGACCTGAGAGATTTTTGCATCTTTATAGTGGATGACAGCTGTAAGCAGAGCACTGTAGCCAGGAGACCAGAAAAAGAGTCAAACTATCTTGGGATTGTATTTGAATTGATAAAGTATTTCAGGTTTGACAGCATTTTCTTTAAGACAGATTCAAAGACAACAGTTTTGAGAAGTAACACTTAGAATAATTTAAATATATAATTATTTTGTATCATTAGCTACCAAAAGAGCATTAATATTATGAATGCTGCCTGTTACATGGTGCATGTTTTCACTTGAAACAATCATACTGCTGCAACTGTCAGCAGAGCCCTGCTTGGTACAAAATTGTGATGTGCCCATATGCCTTTAGGAATATAACTGTTTCAACCGGCAGATTAAATCAGTATGGATCAAGTGCTCAGGCTGCATATTTATACAGACATTTCATATACTTGTTCCATTGGCGCAGCAGGATGGCAGCCACATAATATGAACCAAATTTAAAATTCAGGAATTCTAATTTTAGTGATTTATTTGTTTGTGATGTTCGGGTTTTTTGGTTTTGGCTTGTGTGGTTTTGTTTTTCTTTTTTTTGTTGTTGTTGTTGTTGTTGTTTGTTTCTTTCTTTTTTTTGTTTGTGTTTTTTGGTTTGGTTTGGTATGGGATTTTTTTGGGGGGGGAGAGGGTGAGGGGAGTGTTTCATATTCACTATTGTATAAAACACTGTTCAAACAAAAATATTGATGCAATGCTAAAAAAAAAAGAAAATAAAACCTCTTCAGTTACAACATACATTATGTATACAATACAAGAAAAAACAGCACTTACCAGTAATAAAGAAAATACAGATAGAAAGTCTGTTAAGTCAGTTTTCTTTATTACAAAAATGAAGACAGAAATTGCATAAACTAAAAATGTACTTTGAACAACAGATGAAAGACTCACAAAGTTACATACATTTCTTGGCATTATGTTTGGAAAGATGCTGAGGGACATTACAGTTACACCATGCACACGTTCTTCAGGAAAAAAAGCAGAGATGACAGCAAGTGCTGCATGCATGAAAGAAATCAGTGGAGCAAAATGGTAGAGAAATACGAAAAAGACAAAATAAAAGTAATCACTTCACAAATTAAAAAAAAAACTACTTTGAATCCAGATTTTTTTTCCTCACCTTTCATACTGTTATTGAAAAAAGAAACTTACAGACACTGCAGTGTTTCCAATATTTTTCACAGAATTAGTTTTTCATACATTGTATATACTTGCAATTGAAATTCTCTGGGAAACATTCTCAGTAAGATTCATTTTGATTGTATTATAGGCCACTTAATACACATTATAATTTAAATTATATTAAAATAAAATATGTACTGAAAATTGCCTCCACAAAAATGTTAAACGTGTAAAACAAATATACAGAACTATTAATAAGAATACCATACAACATAATAGGACTGTGGTGGCAAGAATTACTACTACAGTTTCTCACAAATTTAGACCATATGACAGATGAACAAAAATGGATATTTCTACCTCAGTTGCTTGATCTACTCCTTGTAAAATATCTAAACAGTACAGCTCTCAAACGTAGAGCTTCCATACAGCTACTGATTTTAAATAGGCCAAGTTGGTAGATCTCTACACTTGATATTTGACACCATTGGCTTTATTAAGCTTTTCCCTTGTGACTTTCCATCACTTACATATTAAGCCTGATAAATACCAAAGGAAAACTGAACATTGTTTACATGCCTGGAGAAATGGAATAGGTGAAGTGAATGTAATACATAAATCAGTAAATGTGAAAAGTGTAAATGAGTTCTAGATGTAGCAAAGATTTCAGTGACCTGAGAAGCTACATTTGTCTTGATATTGTTCAAATTGCTTCCTAAAAGAATTTTTTTTCCCTTTGCTCTCAAAAATCCTGAAGAGATGAGCAATCAGAAATCATACTGAACAACAGGTAGAAGACTGGATACTATTAGCAAATCACAAATTGTGTATGACTCTCCATTACGTCTTTAAAAAATAAACAACTGTTTTGTTAGGCTTAATTAGTTCACTTTACATTTGCATACAAATTTGAGTGGAGCTATTAAAATTAGTGAATCAGGATTGCACGATAGAAACCTGCACCCAGGAAACTGACTGAGTATTGGTCAGAAGGTTACATATGTACTTAAATCACTGTATCTGTTTATCCTTTAAGTATCTACTTTTCATATGCATGTCATATGATTTTTTGCATCAATGTTTGGCCTTATACTTTCATCAGAAAATTAAATGGAATGTTATTTGGTTGTTTGGGAAGAGTATGTTTCGTCCACCTCATAAAACCACTCAGAAATTATATTTTATTTCCAATGTATGCAGCATATGTGTCTACTTCTGGGCAATACTTTTCCTATTTAGAGCAACAGCAATTTATATTCTAATAAGCCTACTGCAATAAATGAAGGATCACATCTGAAGTTGCATTATGAAAATACTTTGATTTGTGAATAATTTGTAAATGTTAGGAACTTGTCAAAACTCTGGAAACGAGAAAGACAACAAATAAAATCTCATTATGGAAGAAGCTAGCCTTAGACTCAAAAGGTTGTAAACCAGAATATTTTGAAAATACTGTCCCTTAGAGATAATACTGCTATATCACAGAATAATCATTACTCTTTTTAAGTTTCTGTGCCACCAATTTGGATTTAAGGCATAAGTTCAGCATAGAATATTTTAGAACTTCAGTCTTACAGACAGTTTAATATTAACATTTTAAAATACGTGACAATGTTAAAAAAATGGTAACATTTTACACTGTCAATCATAAGACCTAGAATCTCTTTTACAATTACTACATTTAAAGGAACAAATTTACTTATCTAACATTTAAGTACTAATGTCAGCAGAATATTAAATTCAATTTGTGAAGACATATTTATCATTTTAATACAGTTTAAATTACAATTTTAAGCTGCTCAGTCTATACCTATGAATTATAATTTAATTTGCAAATGTCTGTTCACTTTTTGCCTTGTACTTGTCTGTAAGAAGCCAAGACTTCAAAATCTTCTGTATATTCCCACAGATTGAACACAATATTGTGAAATAATCCCACTCTCATTGTTTTTAAAGATGCAATTATGAAACACTCATAAGAAGAACTACAAACAAATCTGTATTAGTTATTCATCCCAGGAGATACATGACAACCCAAGGCCATTATTCTCTTCCTCTTTTTCTTTCTCATTACAGAGGTGTTGGGTCACTGCCCAGAACTGCCTGGCTCTGCTGTCACATAATCCCTATAATATTGGCTTAACTTATCATCTTTGGACTTTGATGGGAAGAGGAGGGCCAAAAGAAAAGAATCACATTCAAAGTACTTGATAACCTAAAAATGCAAAGCACAGAAGAATTTAAATTGGAACAGTCCTAAAATTTCTCTCAATTAAAGGAGAAAATTTATGTACTTTCCAGCTGAAGCTACTATCAGTTGGAAAAAAATAAAGATAAGTGATCCAAATTTGTCTCTTTATCCCACTGGCATTGTGACATAGAGGATAAAAGCCAACTTGTAATTTATAATGTATATTCTAAAATTTCTCAAGGCTTTTCATTCTCTCCTTCCCAATATGTTTGGAGAGCTCACAGCGCAGTCTCTGCGCCCTAATTCCTATCTTGTCTACTTGTCTGCAATGTTAGAATAACTTGCTAAGATAATAAATTCATAGCCAGTAAAGAGTTCTTCAAATGTCTAACCAGAGTGGGAAAATTATATGGAAATTTTTCTTTTTCTGCTTTTATACATACCTGTAGTAGTGTCCTGTCTTGCTTTATTAAAAGAGTAAGAACAGAGACAAGTATATGACAGGTAAAAATATGTTAGAAAATATTTAGTAGAAGAACTTCAAGGTTTCAAATTTTAGAAAATTAGGAAAATGTTGCAAAGTAAGGAAATACCAGCTGTGCAGTCTTAACGAGACCCTATTTTATTTTTGAGACTTTTTAATCCAGTGGCAGGTGTTCATTTGTTGTGATTGCATCTGCAATTTGATTTTCTCTACTGTTCAGAACAGCTCTTTATTATCTCTATTGTGTCCACAAGAGAAAGTTCTCTTTCCTTATATGCAACCAGTCTCTGGCTTACCATGGGATCAGGGGTTTCTTTCCCCCTAAGGAATGCAAGCAGAATCTACTTACTACATACTTGCCAAATATCAGTTCTCTGTAAGCAGAGATGTACTTTCAGTCTTTTTGTTTTGTTACCACAATAGTGATAACCAGCAATAATGACAGCAATGACAACAAACATTTTCACTATCTGGATTTTTGAAATGGTTAGGAGAAAAAAAAAATAAAAATAAAGCCTCTTTCAAAAGTTCTTGCCCAAACTGATTCTTCCTCTATGAATAGAGGAATGATTAGCAATAGCACTTGTCAGACATAATCAATCAATTGAAAATGTGTTCTCACATTTCAAAGTTTTTGGTAAGTTTTGTTTAGCTAGCAATTCCAAATCCTCTGCAGCACAGATAAAGAGAAAATTTTCATTTTAAAAAAGAAATATATATATATATATATATATATATCCTTCAATAACTACTCTCTTGGTTCAATAAGGACTTAAGCATTAAAAAAAAAATATGTTGGAAGAATAACACATACAATCTCATGACAAAGTCAATACATATATTCACATTAGTGCATGGAGAAAAAGGCTTTCACCTGAGCGACTCTAACTGGGAAACCAAAGTTACAAAATTACAATAGAAATTTGCAGGCACATGTCAATGTAATTAATTTCAAAGTAATGTCATGACAGTAGGTTAAAGTGACAAAACACAGTGGCAAGGGCCAGGGATGAAATAGTGGCTCCACTTAACACAGTGAGACATCTTAGTGAAGCCAATATTTTCAAAATAGCATTTGTTTAAATTTCAGCTACTTCATTATATTAAATATGTAAATATTTAAAAAATTATTTCTCTCCATAAATTAGTCTTTAGAATTACACACACGCATTCTGAAGACATCTCACTTGGGACCTAGACCAGTATTCTAAAATATTTATTATTTGTTTGAGATGAGGAGAGGTTTTATTAATGATGTTTTAAAGTCTTGTCTTCCAAAAATAAATTGAAACTGGCAAAAAATTATCATAATCAATATTTCTTAGCAAAAAGAAAATCCCATAACTGGGTGAAGAAATATAAATACTTAAATTTGAACAACTAATTTTGAAGTTATAAGACTAAACCCCAAAAGGTATGAACTATAAGAGGGAAAAAAATCAACAGGTACAATTTTTTTATCTTATTTGTTATATTTAGTAACAACTTGAAGGGCAGTATCTTAAAATAAATATTTAATTCTGCCTTAGCTTTAAAGTGCATTGTTTTCTTGGGTTATTCTGTATTCAACAGAGAAACGAACTATAAACTTAGACAACTATATAAATTTCAAAATCAAATATCTGCAAAAAGTCTCTGTGGACTCTAAGTAAATAAAATATTTTTTTCCTGAGGTTCTGTATACATTGCTCTAGCTGCAGAGCTTGTAAGCCATGCTTTTAATGTGTAAAATAGGAAAACATGCTTTATTCTGTTTTCACTACAGGTCAAAATTGAACCCCCTGGAGCTTCAAGTCCAACAGATGCCACAAAATGAAATATGTCACCATTACAGTCACCAGAAATGAGTTTGGTGGGCAGGGATCTATTTTATGTGCTGATGCATGGCAGTGGAGAGGCACAGAAAATGAATATGAAATTAAAACACTGTGAATTCAGAGGTTATTAATTGAGGAAGAAAGCTTTGTTAATATCCATTAGAAAATCTAAAACAGGTCTATAGACGTATAGAATCATAGAATGGCCTGGGTTGGAAGGGACCTTACAGATCATCTCATATCAATTCCCCTGCTGTCAGCAGGGACACCTTCCACTGGACCAGGTTGCTCAGAGCCCCATCCAGCGTGGTCTGGAACACTTTTTATTGAGCATAAAGTTTTAAGTACATTATGGAAAGAACTAGTACAAAGAGAATTCTGTGTAAAGTATTAATATAATAAATAATAAAATTGCTCTTATGCAAAATCAGTTGATGGTGTACATGGAAAGCCATGAAACTCACAAGGGTAATGTCTCTGTATGGATTTCTCATAACTGAAATATAGTTGAGAAAACAGAATCAAACCACATTGAACAAATTGAATAGGTCGTATTCTCCAAGTTCTGTCAAGCATCATCTGTTGAATTTGTCAGAAAACTCACAAGGTTTCCAAAAATGCAGATGAAGACTATTACACAGACTGAAGTAATTACACTATTTAGGTTCTTAACTAGGAACAGGAACTTTAGAAGAGCTATAGAAAAGTACAGGTTTTTTAAGGTCTCTGTTTATTTTGCCATAAATATAAAATTAAGAAGAAAAAGAAGAACATATTTTGATCACCTTATCAACAGTATCAAAACATGCACCAGAAACTTAAGACTACAATGAGAGAGAAAGCAGCAGCATTCAGCTGCAGGGACTGGCCTCCATTTTCACGTCTAGTAGCTTCACAGCATCTATCTGTGTGGATAAGAATTGGTACAGAATATCAAGAGTGTGAAAAAGGAGCAAATTTGAGAAAAAAAAAGTGAAAAAAGTTGAGATAATATGAAAAAGACAGTATCAAAAGGAAAAAAGTGACAGTGGGAAAGAAAAAAGAGAAAAAAATAATTAATATTTACATTGTGCCAAAGTCAATCACTAGAAAGACATTAACAGAAACACCAAGTTATGATTGGAGTGTGGATGAAATGGTAAGCATTTAAGTGCTCTAGCCAAATGTGGATAATAATGTACTAAAACTGTGGGAAAGGTGTACCTTAATAGCAGCAACATGTGTTTCTCTGCAGCAGCCAAACTTGTTGGGCTATTTTTCAAACAATTTATTTAAACACTTAACCTGAAGCATGTTTCTTGCTTCCCCTTGAGATTCAAAACAGTTCAGCCAGGCCCAATCTAAATGCAATCTTCCATTTGATTTTTATCCTGGAGGTACTTGGAACTCACAAAACTACCATATGACATATACCCAAAATAGTGACCATTTAAAGCAAGGACAAACACCAGCCCACAGGCTGAAAGAAGAACCTGTAAAAAAGAGTCAATAATTACACAAAAAGAAGGTTCCTATCATGCATAGGGATAAAGAAGAGACAAGCTTGTTTATCTGCTTTTCCTTGCCTAATGAGTTTATCTTCTTCCTGAATTATCACAGGAGTTCAGAATAGGCCACTGTGAAAACTGGCATCAATAATATGGACATAGGTCCACTTGAAATAAAAATGACCAATGCAATTAGAACATGCAGCTGGGTAATTACATATTGATTTTAATACTATGGTGGGAACAAAGTTGTTACTTAGACATTTGAGTCAGCCTGTTTGTGTGGATGCAGTATGGTGTAATATATGAAGTTTGCATGTACATTTTCTACTAATATTTATATCAGAAATTCACTTTTTTGGCAGATATTACAATCAAGTTTATGCAATATTATGCATTGACTGGATTTTACTTTTTTTTCCAGCTACAGTAATACAGGAATTATATGGAGAGTAATTAATATCAGTGTTAGGCTACTGTTTCAAAAAAAAGTTCCAAAGAAATCGAAATGTAGAAAATTTTTTGTAGCATGAACAATAACCTTGGTTCATTAATTTAAAAAGTGAATTTTAAGACATTATAATGAAAGCAGAAGAAAACTACTAAGCTAAAATGTATAATATCAGTCCCTTCTTATAATTATTTAAGCTGTAAAGAATTTACTTAAGACTGAAATCAGTGGATAATTTCTGACATCCAAACAGAAGCATATTGGTGTCTCTCAATTGAGAGAGCTTAGAGTCTAAAGAGAAAGGGCAACGGAAGATAAATAATTGTCTCCTTCCACAAATACATAACCAAGACATGTAGAATTTAAGCACTACCCAAAATCAAAGGATTTTTAGGTTTTAGGATATGAATCTTGGCGGTTTTTTTGCAACACACCTCAAATTTAGCTTAAACCACAGAGCTGTTGTTCTTTGAATATATGTGGGTGGGAAACATGGCTTTGGGACATGGATGCATAATATTTAACTGAAGAATTATCTTCTCATGACAGGACTGTCCCTATTCTTTCACAAATATACATCTGAGTTTAGGTAACTATCAAGTAGAAAAGACAGCAATATAAATAAACTAAGAGTAATTATGGATTTTTTCCCATCCTCACTCAAATTTCTACTGTGATGTTTTCAATTATTCACATTTGTAAAGAAATTATGAGTGTTAACTCAGCTTTTACATTTTTTTAAAGTATAGACCTAACAATTTCACCTTCTAATTGGCACTCTGGGTTATTTTAGTTATAAAGCAACATAATTCTGACAATTACCTAAAACAAATAGTCCAGGCGAATAAGAGTACCATACTTGTAAAGTGTGGCCTGGCACTTCAACATTCGACATCTATGATGGTTTTTACCTCACAGAGTTCAAAAACATGAGTAAACTTATATGGTAACAGAAAAATAAAAGTTAAATTCCTTTTGAAGAAGAAATTCTGAGAATACAAAATAGGTCTTTGATTACTGCTCTTCTGCTATTCATTGGTAGTTAATGCCTGTGATAGCTGTACCATAAGAACTGGATTTTACAAAAAACAGTGTCTTTTGTTTTCCTATTGACATCTTTGATATTGCAAGTCTTTTTGTCTCCCTTTCTGATTCATATCAAAAAAGTTCTATCAATTTTAGTAAGGGATTTCTATCCCTTTTCATGTAACAACTTCAGTCTTTGCAGGGAATGTAGCAAACACAGCTGGTTTTAGCCTACAGCAAGAATATGCCCTATCACTTTCAACAATGATCATCTGCAGGATTTGATGAGAAATGGCAAATTCTCATCAAATTCTAGGACAGTTTGCAAAACAAAAGCAAATAGGTTTTGTGGGGGCTATCATCTTTCTGAGGTTTTAGATATTATTTTATCTGACTGGTGTAATTCCTACCAACTCCTATTCTCAAAGCATGAGATCTCTCCCTTTCTACTCTTTAGAAAATAAAATTTAAAATTCAGTCTTCCATCCCAACAATACATGCTAAAGGCTTTACATTTTTAGCTCAGAATTATGATCTAACAAAAGTCACATAAAAGTCTTCTTTTTCAATCTCTGAGTTTGGAATTACAATATCCTTCAGCCTATGAGAAAATGATGCAAGTAACTTCACAAGGGTAATGCTGCAGCTCTTCCTTTCCTTGGGAATATGATCAGAGCTGCAAGGAGACTAATATCCTCCACGCTTTCCTTTTTTACTACTGCATTTTTTTCTTCATTTCAGATTTAGCTAAAAAACAAACTAGTCAGAGCTAGTAAAGCTGTAATGCATAGACTCATGCAAAAGAGGTCTTAAAATTTTAGATCCTTGGAACTGAAATTTTGCCAGTGAAAATATTTTCAAACTTCTTGGTTTTTTTGTTTTGGTTTGTTGTGTTTTGTTTGTTTTTTTTTTTATTTTGTTTTTCTTTATTTAAATTACTCTTGCTATCCAAGCTGGCGTGTGGATCAAGAGTCAGAAAATTACAACTTTCTTTCCCCAAGTATTCTGATTGTTAAAATTGTGTAAGGTTTGAACACAATATTTTGTCTACTAGGCTATAGAAAATTTTATTTCACTCCTTAGGTAACTGTTTTGTTGGTTTTTTTTTTAATAAAATAATTGCAGGAATGTATTAGTTTTGAAGCCTCTATTCTCTGAAAAATTTAGTGAAATTGTCAACTGTAGCCAAAAGTTATTAGAAGCCACAAACTGATGGATGTTTGTGCATGTACACACACACACAGAAAGGCCGAGTGGTCACAAACCATAGGCTGAAAATCAGGCCAAAACGTTACTCCTGAAAAACTGCTAAATAATATAATTCTACCATCTTTTGCCAGAGATTCAAACAGACAATTTACAAGTCACACATAAGGAACGACACTTAGTCCTGGCTAAAGTACCTCCTCTTTCATCTAATGATGACACTTATAGTTTCAACATTTCGTTGGAATTCCTTCCAAAAAAGCTTGGAGACAATGCCTGAGTGCCTGTAAAGATGGCTAACAAAGGACACAATGAATATTCATATCCTGATGTTAATGACTTAGCCAGAGCCTTTTGTTCTGGTCTCTCCCCAGGCTGGGAGAGGGAGGGAGGATGTCTTGGGTGGGGAAACGTGGCCAGGGTTTCTGCGTTTTCTGAGCAGGCTCAGGAAGCTCAGCCTGTCGGCAGAGTGAGCAGGGATGGGGGCACACCGAGTCAGGCATCACTGGAAAGCCGGAATTGACTCTCTCTCCCTCTCCAACTCAACCACTTGGCTGTGAGGGCCGTTGGTGCTGTGGGAGCTGCCATGGAGAAGAGAGCACCCCTGTTTTTCTGCACTACAGAGACGGGGTTTCTGCTGCTTTTCGCCATCGATCCCACAGGAGCTGACCTGGTGACTGTGCCCTGCCATCTTGCCTAAGAGAGAGGCCAACCGGCTGAGGCATGACATTAACTGTTTGCCTTTTTCATTCTAAAGGGTTTATTACAAACTGTTTTTGTTTGGTCCTTTCTGGACATATATATATGTGTGTGTGTGTATTGTGGTTAAGAACTGTTATCCTTTTGATATATATATATATATATATATATTTCTAATTAAAGTTCTGTTTTCTAAATTTAAAGGAGAGGGATTATTTCTTTTTCTCTCTCTTGGCCAACATAGATATCTTAGTTCTCCCCTGAACTATGACAAAAATGGGAAACATAACTCTTTCTACTACTAAAAGTAAGTACCAGAAGCCAACCCAGTAGTCAATATTGGGTTCACTTCTGTTCAACATCATCAGTGATTTGGATGATGGGGCAGATTTGCTGATGACACAAATCTTAGAGGAGTGTCTGACACACCAGATGGCTGTGCTATCACCCAGAGGGACCTNCAGGCTCAGGAAGCTCAGCCTGTCGGCAGAGTGAGCAGGGATGGGGGCACACCGAGTCAGGCATCACTGGAAAGCCGGAATTGACTCTCTCTGACAGGAACCTCAGGAAGTTCAATAAAGGGAAGTGTAAAGTCCTGCCTCTGAGAATGAGCAACTCTAGTCACCAGTCTATGGCTAGAGACCACCCAGCTGGAAAGCAGCTCTGCAGACAAGGCCCTGGGTGTCCTGGTGGACACCAAGTTGAACAAGAGGCAGCAAAATGCTCTTGCAGCAAGAAAGGCTGATGGAAACAACAGCAGAGGCCTTGGTCATGAAGCATGATTTTATGTGATACCTGGATCTTGAAGCTTGGTTGCAATAAGGTAATTTCAATCAGACCTGAAATTATCTGAAATCTAAGAAAAGTGCTGCAAAGGACCCAAAAACTACTCAGCTTGGAAGTTTATTCATAGCTATGGCAAGTCCACAATTGTTACATACTTTTGTGGTGGAATAAAGAACCTGAATGAAGAAGGTGGCTTTTTGGCTTCTTTTAGTTGATATATAGTTGAGGTTGAGTCAACCCTTCCAAAGAAGGGAGACTATTCCCTTCAGAGGCAGGGAAACTGTCCCAGGGAGTCTCATTCTGCCCATGGCTTGAAGGGATGTAAGAGGCAAATAGAACACTTGCAGCAAGAGAATTTGCTCTTTGGCAGTAAGATGTGACAGGAACAAAAACCTACTCCACCCACACAGATGGAATCATATAGCATTTATTTCTACACCCAAAAACATAATTGAATTGCATGACTTAGAGAAAAATTAAGTGAAAAGACTCTCCCTGAAAGAAAATTGTAAGCATCAGGGAAACTTACTTCCGTTTTGCTGTAGTCGGTAATTTTCAGTTTCTGGATGAAAAACTTCATCCCAGCTTCTATTCAAATAAAATGCTGCCTGTATAGCTCAAAAGCTCTGTTTTTTACATCATAAAATGTATATACACAAAGGCAAAAACAAATATATATACACATATCTGAAGAAATTATAAGAGCTATCTTTATTTTTCATTAATTTCAAGAACACTGGATATCCTAGAGCTGCATTTTTATAATAACTATTGATAAAAACCTTTTTTGGTATCATGAGCATCATCTTTGCTACTACTGGTGATGAGAGAAAATTCCGTGTATTATTGTGCCTCTTTTGTCTATTGCTATATCATTTTCAGTATGGTGACACACATTCACTGAAGAACAATAAATGAGATGTATAAGGGATTAAAACTTTTCCAGCAATGCGAATAAAAAATTACTTTGACAATTCCTGCGGTATTGGAAGTCAAAATCAACCAATATTGCAAAGTGAGAAAAAACAGATCTAAGAGGTTCTTATTATCCCCATTTTTTTAATTTTTTTTTTTTTTACTTTTAGTGGTATTGTGTCAAGTCATTCACTTATAATGAAGAAGAAAAAAAACCTATGATAAAACACAACTTGCAGCCATTTGTAATATACTTACCAGCCTTTCAGAGTAACAGCACTGACTAGATAAAAGCCTTTGGAAGGCTGCACCTGCATAAATTCTCTGCCACTAATTTCTGAAAATATGTCTTGCAGAAAGTATCCCTTTTTAACACCTTCAGTTTCATCTTCTTTTCAGAACTGCTTATTGTAAACCTGTGGATGTGTTTTTAGGTTGCAGTAGTTGCTCAGCATGGCAGCAGATTTGGACTCTTTTGTACCAGCTGCAGGGCACAAAGACAGGGTCTCTGTCTTTGCTGTGCACAGAAAGAGTAAAAGGGTCCATAAAAATAGGCTCTGTGAACTGATGGAGTTTGGCTGTTCCTGGTGGCACTTAGGGTGCTTGTTATGGCTGCAGAGGTTAGTCCATGCTGTCCTAACAAAGAGCTAGGAAACACAGTTACTTTGAGAATCCCACAGAAAGCTTAACACTGTGGAGAAGTCAGATGAAAATTTTCTAAAATAACACAAATGAGTACTTAAAATGTGATAAAGACTTTTCTCAGAGGCAAGCACACCGATATTAGAGTTGCACCTGCCTGCAAGTATTGCCAACTAACATCCCTAGTGAGATTTTGGAACACAAGAGAGTGCATTTCAGACTATGCCACTCTTTTTTCAAGCATGATTCCAAAATACCTGCTCATACACCTAAGTAGAATGTGAAATACAGATATAGAAATGCTGACCACAGAAAATAAGTCAAAAAAGTGGGAAGGAAAATTGTATATACACAGATATAATATGCAGTAATAAATATATGTACAAAATCAAGCAGATCTATAGGTGGAGGCTGCTGAGGCCAACCATGTGAAAATTTAAAGGAATGTCTGTCTCATTTAAACACCTTGCTGATGCCAGGCAGCAATTTGCAGTCTCAAACTCCTTCCCAGAGCTAAGACTATTAAAGGAAGATCATCATATTGTGTTATCATGGAATTTGACACCCAGACAGGACCTGCTACCTGCACACTTCTCCAGCAAGCAAAAGCTGTGGATTCAGTGTCCACATGAGTTGCAAATTCACATAAGTAGAATTTTGGCTTCCAGTTCCTTCCCTCAGGGATTACTAATTCTGCCTTGTATCCAATGGCTCTTGGAAGCATAAACAAGCTCCTTCTGCAGCATCAGAGCAAAAGTTTTAGTTCTTACAACAACTCCCACTTCCCTGCTAAGGACCTATTGAAGGACAACCAATGTATCCTTGACTGAACCTCTCTCCAGTTCACTTATTAATTACATTGTCTTGCATACATCTTCACCCGAATATTATGCTAGGGATAGTTAACGATCAAGATACTTAGAGGATCCCAAAATTTCCTTGAGATAAGTAATATCCATGAGATTGAATAGATAAGGTCTACAATTTATTCTTTTAAATTACATTTAGAGCAAGACAAGCAGTCAGTTCAGCTGAAGTGCCACAGATCTGGGCAAATACAGATGAAAACCTTCAGGAGTCTTAGAGACTTTTCAAATAATTACATTAATGATCAGAAAGGGAACCTCAGTTATTAGCAGCTGCTAAGTGAGCACAGATGCAGATTTCACTAAAAAGTCTACCCGGTTTCATTCTTGTTGCCTATGTCCTTCTTCAAACCTAGGTGTAGATGCCTAGTTGTTAACATCTAAAGCCTCAAGGCAGACAAATAGAGCACCATTAGAATTAACTGATACCAGAAATAATATTTCTACTCAAAGTTAAGCATTTTGTACACAATATCTAAAATGTTTTACTAGATTGCATTTGCATTTTTGCAACAATGTTATATATATATATGTAATATTATACTGCAATAATAATATTATGCCATTTCAAAACAAGATAATCATGTTGACTCATGAATAGGAACAATAATATTCCACTGATTCTAAGTGTCTTTTGACATACTTCTAAAAATTGCCTACAGAGTGTTCTTATGATGGGAATTTCACACTCTTTTCAAGCTTTGCAGAAAACAGTTGTCAAGGAAACTAATTAGTTCCACAATCATAATTGCAGTAATGATTCATATAAAGAAGACCAGAAGTTAAATAGTATAACAGACTTCTTACAACTACTTAGAGGTTATGGGAGAGCACTGAAAGGAAAAAGCCCCTGAGTACCTATAAAACTGTTTAGAGAAAAATGTTCTCTCTCTCTTCTGAAACTAAATTAACTAAGATGCTTTTTACTTGATTGTCTAGAGACCATCATGTTTCTCTGTTACAGCTGCCATGGCAATTACATGGAATAGTTTATATATTAGGCTGAAGTTAGATTGCATTGCAAAAATAGTAGGATTTTTGTTTCAAATATGCAAAATTGAAAAATGGCTAATCCTTTCAATTTTCCTAAATAAGCTTTTACATATTTTTCTACTTGACAAATATTTTTATAAGCTTTCCTAAACTCTTTTTTGCTTTTCTTTATCAATCATGTGAAATTTTATTTCTGACTGATGGCAATCACAAGGCACTGTCTGTTTAAAAACAAGTACACAGGACCTATTGAGACCCTGAATTTCAATCAAGATGCAAATCAACTCTACTGCGTTTCAAGTGCATAAACCAAATATTTGTAATAGAACTGGATCTGAACATATGAATGAATTACAAATGCCTCTTCTTTTCTGTAAATGCAAGTAATAATGCTTCCAGTATAAAAAAAATGCTATGGAATACTTAAAAATGTTGCAGAGATCTTGAGATAATTTTTATGAAAATATATTTGAAGAAAAGTTGCGACAGAAAAAAAATTAGCCAGTTATTTCAAACTTTTCTGATGACACAATAGTCCATGACTCATTCAAACTCATTGCCACTGCACTACTCCAAATGATCAGACTGAAACACAAGTATGGATATGGTTTATATTTTTATATATTTTCCATTAAATTTATTTGGTATGTTTTTTTATTTGATTCCACTACTCTAATAGTTTGATATACAACAGACAGAAAATATTATATTAGAGGATTTAGCACCAATTTTTTAAGTGGGAATGATGACACTGACCTGATTAGGAATTGGTTATTAATGATAGAAGCTCATAATTTAAGTAAAAGTTTAAAATCTCTTCCTCATAACATTTGCTTTATAAAAAATTAAAATTACTCACATTACTTCAGAAATTACTATCTTTTAGGTTTATTCTGAACTAAGTAATTTTGCATTGTTGCATCAAAATATACCTTTATGTTGGGAAGCATTAAAACTCTTACACTCAGTCTTAACTACAATGTCGTTTTTATAAAAAGAATTCCAAACCTTCCTATTTACACACTTAAAAATACAAACAGCATTTCTATAGATTTCAAAGCTTCTAAATAGGCCTCACAGAAGACTATATGGTCACCATATTAGGGTGAATCATTCAGACAGTATCTAAACAAGGCTATTTGAAGTATTAACCTCATCAGACATGAAAATAAATAACCTTTATTACAGGTGTAGCTTGAAGCACATGTAGAGATGGAACTGAAATCAAGAATTCTAGTAAATAAACTGCTTAAAACAGACAGTAGGCAGTACAAGACAACTTAGGAACGAACAGCAGGTGTATCTTAAATACTATATTTCTTGTTAACTATCAACATCTGGGTTGAAGATTCAATCTTTCCTCTATACTTACAAACTATCTGATTAATAAAGGGGAGACATGGTCTCATTTAAGGTTTTGAATGGAGTCCTTGATGGTAATAGAGTCTGGGGTCTCAGGTTTTTTCAGTTACCTTATGTTCAACCACAAAAAATTAGTGTAGTCTGAGTGGAAAGTAATTTGCAGAGAGAAAACACTATGAAATTAACTTACCTGTAATAATGTTGGGCTTTGGTGGCATGCTGAACTCATACAATGTTGGTTCAGAATAACCCAGTCTGTTGGCAGCTGTAATTTGTACTTCATAACCCATGGTCCATTGAAGATGCTCTAAGATGATGTGGTCTCTACTACCCTGCACTTTTTTCTCTAGCCACTGGTCTTCCTTATCTTTCTGTAAAGATGAAAATATTTGTTTAAATTCTCAGAAAACTCTTGTATTATTTGTCTAAAGTCTGTATCTACACAAAAATATGGACTCTCCTTTACAGCATGAACATTAAAATAAACTAATTTTTGAGTTCTGAGTACTCAGGCTCTTTGCAATTTTGACCACTCCTTATCAATTTTACAAAATGTGGATTTAGAGAATTTTGTGGTCAACCCTTTTTAACCTTTTGGCTTCAACTTTTTCTTTGCTCAAATACTGTTTTTTACCTGGTAGAACAGCAGGATAATTATTTACAAATGCTGCTAAGAATAGATTATGTAAAAGGTTTGCTTTATATAGATGTTTCAATTGCATTTTGGTCAATGTTCATTCAAAGAAACTTGCCATTAAACCCAAACTTGAATTGTTCCTGAGTGCAAGCTGTGGTTATGTAATTCATTAGTTAGTTAATGAAAATTGTAGCAATATGTGGTACTATAGGAACATTTTGCATACCAGGTTGTATGCAACATGTGAGAAAGTGAGAAAGTACAAAGTACTACGTCTACCCTGCTGTGAGGATACACATAAGTCATTGTGATGGTGTTCTAGAGCAAAAAAGGATTTTCATAATTTCTCATAATTTAAGTAATTAAGACATCTATACACGGGGAAATAATGAGGACTTCAGTTTGAAATAATTCTGGCATTTCATAAATTTGGAGTGCTTACCCTTGTATTTTCTCATTTGAGTGCATAATATATTTGACTATTCTTTATACAAGTAAAAATTTCAAAATAAGTAATAGATAAAAAGATAAAACAATATATACCGTCAAACATAAAAGCTATATTGTTCAAAGGACTACCAGTAACAGTCAGTAAGAATACTTGCAGTCCTATTTTTACTACACACTGAGGTACAATAATGGCAAAAAAATATGGCTAAGAGACAAATCCTGGCCATCCAACCCATACAGCAACACAGACCACAGTGGATTTAAACTTTATGGGGAAAAATAAAGCCAAACAAAGTTATAATACATGGAAGTATAATTTATACCTGCACACTATGTTTCTCAGCAGCTTCTGTTTAAGCTCTTTGCAGAAGCATCTTGCTCGTCACTGATACACGTTTCAGAGAAAATAGCATCTAATTAAGAGAGTTCAGTGACAAATCATGCTCCTTATGCCTTTTTGTTTGATTTTTTTTTGTTGTTCTCAGTCTTCAAAAAAGAGAGGACAGACTAATGTCCCTTATGTGCACTGCTGCAATAATATATTTGTTATCAGATGTGAGTGTGATGATTTTTCCATACTGACTTCACCTTTTTATAAACTTCCTTGCTTTTTCTGCACTACTATTGGTATTGTCATGTAATAGTCCTGGGAATTATTAAAATCCAGCAAAACATCTTTTCAGGAATATTTCCAGTCAGGGGAAAGTTCCTACTTGGTGCAGCCACAGACCAATGAAAAATATCAGAATGGTACGTCCCATTTCAAATCATGAAAAAAACCCTAAACACACTGGAGTAAAAATAGTTTGCTCATCATACAGTGAAACTGGTATTTTCTGTAAAGGATATTTTCCCATATCCTAATGGATAATTTCTGTTCCAATCGTCTGACCTGCCACTGAGTGAATCCACTTACATTGTCACTATACCAAATACATTTTTGCATAGCACCGCTGAAATAGAAGGATCTAATACGGATTGCAATATGCCATTGCAAATACTCATTAGTATTATTAGGAATAGCAATGTTACGTAGCACCATATTTTAACGGATGTTTCAACTGGTGAGGTGTGGGAGGAGTTAATAAAAATACAGGTAGATTCCGAAGAATATCAACATGAGAGAAATCAGAAGTTCCATACATGACCTTGGTGTTATGCACAAATACAATGTGAATATACTGGGGAATTCCAAAGGGGTTCAGACTCACACAAGGAGAAAAAATATACAAAAGAGAGCACTGCAAACAAATACATGACTAAATTTTGAAAACAAACTGTAGAATTATGTGATGAATAGATTAAGCTGAAGAGTTGGAAGGAAAACTGTAGGCTGTGATTCTGCAGACAGAATAAGTGAAAAAACAGATGTTCCAAAGTTTGGCCAGGTGAAAAATAATGAAAACACTGAAATGTAACAGGATACCTGCACGGTATTCCAGAGAAGTGACACCATAAGTTTAGTTGAACCTGAAGTCAACTGGGTGAATTGAGATAAATGAAACAAAGTCCAAGCCCTGAGTGCAAAGACACAAAACATTTTAGGAAGAGTGACAAACACAAGTTAGGAGGAAGAGGAATAAAGTATCTGGAAAGCAAGGTGTGCTTTTCTAAAGACAAGCAGATGAAGTCTTCCACAATTCAGTCTGCTTTTGGCCTTTTAAAGAAATAAAACCAAGAAAAACAACCAAGAAAAAGAACGCAGTGTCCTTCTTTATAGTTGTTATTTCAGCTATAATGCATTTTCAAATACTTTTTGCTAAGCAGAGCTCAGTACTGTGTCCACATTTATTTTACTATTAGTGTAGAAATGTAAAAAGAGGGACAAGAATTGAATCAAGAGTCTGCCAGGTAAATTTTTCCACAAATCTCTCTGTTTATTTTAAGACTCTTTAATCTGTATCTTAAGGATCAGAAAACAGAATCACAAATAATCACTTTGTACCTTATTAGGTTGTTCTATTATTAATACCTCTCAAAATTTATAGAAAGCTCTACATATGCACAGTGTTCAACAACAAATGAAAGAAACTTCTAAATTACAAATTATAGTCTAATTTTGGGGGTGAGTTAATAGAAATGTCTTTAATAATCATTTACTATCAGCAGTTGTATCATTAATATCCACCAAAACACTGACATTTTCAGAAACTGCAATCATATCTCCAACTCCAGAGATTAAACTGCTCCTTTATTTGCATTTCATTTTGTTTCATATAATGAAGAAACACTCCTTTACAGAAGGTCACTGACAACCTGGTCAACAACTGGCAACTTCTGCCCTCTTCCACTACTCTTGAGCCTTAGATTAACACCATCCTCTTTCCAGTATAAGTGCTTGGTTGAAACGGACCTGCCACAATGCTACAGACTACTACACTGAAAACAAAATAAATCAAAAAATCTACCACAAACCCCTCACATTGTTATTTCTTATTTGTGTAGATATTTGCTTTACAATACGAACATCAGGCAAATTTATTTAAGAAGTGTCCAAGGGCTAGATTTTTAAGACAGCTGTAACCTAAACACCTAAGTACCTTGGCAAAAACAAACAAATAAAAACAACAACAAAAAAAACCCAACCAAAAAGTAAACAAAGCAGTGTAAAACTCCAGCCTACCATGATTTGGCTGCTTCTCAAAACTGAGGGCACACCTGACAACAGTGAAAATAAAGTCAGTCCAGAGTTAAGGCACCAGTTTACTAGAAAATAACATCCCTCTCTTTAATGATCATTCTACAATATATCCAAGATCACATTCTCTGAGACCTTATACAAAGTGAGAAAAAGTGATTAACCCCCTTCAACTCTTCCATTATTCTCTGTCCTCTCTAAATTGTTGAGCTGAAAGCTTAGCTCAAACAGACTTCTTATTATGGTGGTCCCTGTGATACAAAAGGACAGAAGATGCCATACTATCTCAAAGGCTGGCAGGAAAATATATAAATAAACCCTCACAGAAGGCAGTCTGATAGTTCAAAGCAGTGACTTCACAAAAATTGATTACATTAGGTTGCTGCTTTCTAGGTCTGGGTGAAATACAGGACAAAGCACAAAATGGCTGATAATGTACATAGTGTTAAAATGTAAAAAGTACAAGGATCTGGCAGGTAAAGTGTAACCTAGAGATACAAAACCAGATAATTGTTTTTTGGTAGGTAACTCAGAGTGGGAGCAAATGAGAAATTATCTCTTTTTAAATGTTTCATATTTATAGAGGCTGGTTTTAGAACCTGTCATAAAGGAACAAATTGAACACAGAATAAAGGAATAAAATAAACATAACCAAAACAAGAGCAAAGCACATAACCTATCAATCAAACCCTTCTTTGCCAAAATTCAGAGCATTGATAGTAACCCTGTCACATATTAAGATGGTGAACAATCTTCAATCCTGCAAAAACTAATCATTCCTTTAATGTTTTTTCCAAACATCATTATGGACATAAAAGGCAAATTAAGTACTGTTACTGGTTTACAAGTCAGAATTTTAAGCAATTTTTCTCACTTCTACCAAAATGTTTATAAGCATAAAAGAGTTTTTGGTTGGTTGGTTGGTTGGTTGGTTGGTTGGTTTGGGTTTTTTTTTCCTAATTCTAAGTATTTACTAAAACCTTTCCTGAGGGAAAAACAACACCTTCTGTGGTATGGTACTTGGTAAACAATGCAGCAGATAATAGTCATTTCCAAATTCAGTACACATTTCCACAATGTACATGCATAAAGCTTCACATTCACTATGAAACATCAGCATTTCATCATGTGTGCCCCAACCGACTTTAGAAGCACCATAAGCAGGAATAACCAAAGGGGAGCTTGAGTTGGGCCCCATTAAAATTACACAGTTACTTTGAGAGATGTGGTCATCTCCTGCGCCAGACAGGATGCTTCCCTAAGGAATTCCTATCAGTGTTTTTCACAGCTGGTGCTGGGGAACAATTTTCCCTTGTTTTTCTTTCTTCCCTCCTATTCTTTCCTAAGGTAACTTTGAAGCCAGTGTGTGCCATCAGCTCCAGACATCATCAGTGAAGTTTTCTCAGACTGTCTTGCCTTAATGCAACAGCATGAAAAAAAAAAATTGAGGCTGCTACTCATAAAAATTGTATTCTCTGGAATACAGAAGAAAATGTGAAGCTGCTTCTTATCTGATTGTAGTCAGTACTTCCCACCCATAGTAAAAAGATGATGTTAGAAAGCAATATTTAACAGAATGATTTCCAGAAAAATAAAACTTACAAATTGCCCTAGACCAGGCTATAATACTGCTTTAATATCTTAAAGGCTGTCTTTCCCCCAGTTAGAAAAAAAAAAAAAATCAAAATTTGTATCAAAGTTAAACATGAGGGAACTGATTTTTAAAAAGACATGAAGAAAAAGCCACTGATGTATAGGTTGTTCTTCAATATGCTCTTTAAACATGCAAGCAAATACAGTGGTCTGGGTGCTAGTACTGAGGCTGGCAAGAGTTATAGGAAAGTTAATTAAATACGACCAATGGGGAAGATAGAAGAGAAGCAGTCAACAGATATTATGAACTTTAAATAGCATTCATTCATATTGATTAAAACACCAAAAAAAAATTCTGCTTCTTTTGTTGTAGAAAGGTCTTTAATTTAGTCAAATTGCTTTTTCAATTGGAAGCTTAAGGAGATACAGACTTGAAGTTCAAGTAAAAGATATCTTCTTCAGTAACCTATTAAGTTTCCATTTACTGCTTAAACTGCACATTTACCTTACAACACACACGAAAAGTCATCTTTTATACTATAATATTGTACCTTACTCAAAATACTAGGTCAAAATCAGATTTACAAAAAAATTTCAGGATAGATCCAAAAGCGCTTAGCTTATTTCAGTCATAAAACCAGAATAAATTCCTTATGCTGCATGCACATATTATATACAAGCAGTTCATTTTCTTCTAAATGGTAAATACTTAGAGGCATTATAATCTAACTAAGAAATTCAATCCCACACAACTGCACTGTATCTTTTATTGCAGATTTTCCTACTCCTGTCTTCTTTGTAACTACTTTTTTCTTTATGCCAACTGTATTCACTGGACTGAAAGCCATTTAAGGAGGTTAACTAAGATTTAGGGATCAGTGATAGCAGAATAACTCCCGGTCATTCCCTCAGGCTGCTCTTAAAAGTGCTACCAAATGTTTCTCAATTGATTTGGAGCTACCAATTTTCTTTGGTTTACTCAGCTTAGGAGAAACATTTTACATACCAGGTTTAGCAACTGGATAATCCCAGGACTATCATCAAAAAGTTATATTATAGCAAACATCAGGAAATGTGACAAAAATTATTACAAGTTAAGGAACTGTCTTTTTGGGAACACTAAAACATTGGTCCTTTCTGTTAAATACAGTCCTCACTACATTCCATTTAACGTCTACATATCTGATGTCATATTCCCAGTCTTTCAGACTCTCAAAATGGACATGTAAATCTGCTGTAACACTCTGATAAGATGTGTTTTTACTGGATTTTGTCAGATAAATGTACTATAATGTTTCTAAAAGAACACAAATTTTTTTTTAGAAAATGCACACTTTGGAATTTAATTAATTACTTTTGCCAGCTCTGTAGCTACTTATTCAGCCCAATTATTTCTAAACTTAGTACATCAGGAAATTAAGGATATTTGAGCTACTTTAATGACAGAAGAAAACAAACACCACTTTTTTTTTTGTTTTAATAAATTATACATTACAGAAAAGCCTATTTTCTAAACTTGCCAGATTTGTTCTTAATTTACCATATAACAAAACAGAGAATGTAATTTTCTTGCTGGAATGAAATTTCAGTTGCATCTTTAGGAAGGGATTTTCTTTTAATATTTGATTTTATAATCTGGTATTAGCAACAAAAGAATACTTACTGTATCTTCTTTACTTTTCCTAGTGGAGGAACATTTTTGTTAAATTGTTAAATTTCAAATAATATCAACAGTCTTCTGTGCATTAGAAGCAGGTATTAACAAGCATAACTCACTTATTTTGATTAACTGAAATACTTACACTTCTGTATTTAACAATATATTCCAGTATGGGGGCACCTCCATCATCTTGTTTAGTTATGCTAAGTTTAAAGCTCTTGCCACTTTCTGGTTGTCCATGAATTGAAGGGGGACTAGGCTCCCCTAAACAAGGAAAAGAACAGTACATAATAATAATTCACAGAGAGATAAATCTTGAATTACAGCTGGGAACCTGCCCATAATAATATTAATCAAAATCTTAAAGTCAATATGATCCTTCCAGGCAATGCAGAACAACCTTAATAAAAGTGTTCAATATTTTGTTTAAAATGTATTCCAATGCAGATTCCTCATACAAGGAAACAAAATTATATGAAGTATGAAACAAATATTCATTTCTTTGAGACCTTCCAACTTTTTACACTTTGAAATGTAATTTCCTTCAGAAATCATTTAGCCATCAATTCAGCAAGGCTGGTAGGCTGCTACTCACACTGAATTTTAAGAGTAACACTCTCTTGCAGGTAAGAATCCTTAATTTTAAGTGTGAGCTTTAGTCTCGTGCTAAATTGTAATTTAAAGTAAATTTACTCTCCAATAAATGTGTCAATGCAAATTAGATCGTTTTAGTGTAGTCAATATAAAGAATAAACGTAAAGAATAAGATTTCCAAAACCAATTTTCTTCATAACAAAAAGATAAAAGTATTCTTAAACATACAATCAAAAGCAAGTTTAAGCCACTTTGCTAGTCAAAATTCACAGACTAAATATAATTTCTATCTGCAATGCCTATTACAATGTTTTAAAACGGATCCTAAATGAAGATGTCATACTTAAGTCTCTAATCTTCAAAATAACTTTAAATTTGCATTCACCCAGAGAGATAAAGTTCTTTTAGAAATAATTCTATTTGTGTTTATCCCTTATCAAAGTAAGAATAAACTGACTTATATCTCAACATAAAGCGTGCCTATCATTTTATCAGATAACATAGATAGATAGATAGATAGATAGATAGATAGATAGATAGATAGATAGATAGATAGATAGATAGATAGATAGATAGATAGATAGATAGATAGATAGATAGATAGATAGATAGATAGATAACCTCTATGACTTTCTGCCATTCCTCCATCAGGTATGCTGTTTCATAGGAATAATAGCACATTATTTTATCTGTCCTTCAATATATTTAGAATACGCATATGCTTCAATGAAAAAGAAAATTAAAAGATACCATGTTACTGGTTTAGGACAGAAGAAATGTATCAGTAAGAACATAGTACAGTATAATAACACAGAAATATTCTGTGTTCTTTGTAGCTGCATGACTTTTATTTTTCATTCCCTTAGGGCCAGTATTAACTACAGTGACTAATGTCCCACTCAGGAAGCAGTTTGGTTGCAATAAATTTATGAGGGACTGGTCTGGCAATAGTTGCTGATGTATTTTGGTATGTCTGTTTGATTACTGTACACTGCCATCTGCTAGATCCTTTATTTTTCTGCTCCCTTTGTATTTAATTTATTTATTGTTGTTCTTATTTAAGAGTAATTTGAGAAAAATATTTTTTCATTAGCCTTTACTATTTAACTCTGCTTCTCTTGCCTATAGATACTACAAACATAAAATTGGCTTCCTAGAATTTCATTTGCATGTAATCATAGTTACAACTATTTATTCTCACCATTTTTCCCATAGCTTAGGATTTCTCTTTGAGGCATAAAAATTGCAAAACAATGGCAGCATAATTTGATGAAGAAGTGTCTCCAGAAATGGCCAATTCATTTCTCAGAGATGTTGATAAAATCAGTGTAAATGAGAAAAACCCCTTAATCTAATATCTTTCATGGTTTATTCTCTCATATATAAAACATAGATTTTTCTGAATCTCAAAAATATAAGATAATGGCATAAATTCTCCAATTTAAATTCATTCATACTTCTTGGAAGGGGGAATAAGATGAACAAAGCATGATTTCTGAGAAACAATTACTCGTATAATACACTGGGGAGTAGAGTATAAATATGAAATATTAGCATCAGTGAATCATAATTCAAATTATTAGCTGATCTAGAGAGATATTTTAATAATAATTTTCATTTAATAGCACAAGTGTTACTCACGGACAGGTAAGGTCTGAAAGATCTCGATTTTGCTATACTCTCCTTGACCTTTTCCATTTACAGCAGCTACTTTGATTTCATATGTTGTATTTGGTTCCAAATTGCTGAGAACAACCATTGCTAAAGGAAGGAGAAAGAAAAAAAAATAAAAAAAATTGATGAAGCAGTAAATTAAAAAAAATCAGGCAACTTAATAATTTGTTTGCTTCACTTGCAACTTAATGAGTCCCATTTTCTAAGAGTACAGTGGTTTCAAACATGGTTTTTTGGTTGAGTGCTAATAGTCCCTTTTATTCATCTGCATAAAATCATTGTTGTGATTGAGCAAATCACGCTTCTACAGAAATGCAAAGTCAGTGTTTCAGAGGCCACAGACAACAATTAACAACACTGATGGGTATCGATACTTTATGTTCAGATTGTGAGCACAGTGTATTATCTTTGTATGGCCAAGTTTTAGTAGCTGGGGGGACTACAGGGGTGGCCCATGAGAAACTGGCAGAAGTTCCTCCCATATCCAGCAAAGCCAATTCCAGCTGGCTCCATCACTGGCCAAGGCTGAGCCCATCAGAGAAGGTAGTAACACTTCTGCAACAACATATTTAAGAAAAAAAAAAGTAATTGTACAGATGTAATTGTGCTCAGAGAAAAGAGAAGTGAGAATATGTGAAAGAAATTGCCCTGCAGACACCAAGGTCGGTGCAGATGGAGAGGCAAGAGATGTTCCAGGTGCCAGAGCTGAGATTCCCTTGCTGCCGTGGTGCAGCCCATGGTAAGCCAGCTGCACTCCTGCAGCCCATGGAGGTCCACAGGGATGCAGAGATCCACCTGCAGCCCGGGGAGGAACCCACACTGGAGGAGGTGGATGCCAAAGAAGGCTGTGGCCTCATGGGCAGACTGCACTGGAGCAGGTTCCTAGCAAGGACCCAGGGACCTGTGGAGAGAGGAACCCACACTGGAGTAGATTAATGGAGCAGCCTGTGCCTGACAGACTGCACCCCACAGAAACGGACCCATGTTAGAGCATGGACCCATGTTGGGACTATGTCCGGTGAGAAGGCCCACTTGCTGGAGCAGAGGAAGGACTCCAACTCCTTTCCCTGAGCAGTGGCAGAAACAACCTGTGATGAACTGACTGTAAGCTTCATTCCCATCTCCCTGTGCTGCTGCGGGGGAAGGAGGTAGAGTTCAGGAAGAAGGGAGAGGTGGAGAGAAGATGTTTTTAAGCTTTATTTTACTTCTCATTACCCTGCTCTGATTTTGATTGGTGATAAATTCAATTAATTTCCCAAGTTGAGTCTGTTTTGCCCATGACAGTAATCAGTGAGTGACCTCTCCCCATCCTTATTTCAACTCATGAGCCTTTCATTACATTTTCTCTCCCCTGACCATTTGCAGAGGGGAGTGGTAGAGTGGCTTTTGTGGGTACCTGGTATCCAGCCAGGGTCCACCCACCACACAGAGGAGACATGAATCTGTTAAAAAAATTAGGGAATTTTCCTTCCTCCTAGATGGCCACAGGCACCTAATGCATGTTCCAGCCGCCTTAATACAGTTGCCATTCCTCATTCATTGAGATCAGCATCAACTATCCTTGGTCTACACTCCAAAACACAGTTATGTGCACAATAGTGGTGAATTTCTGGTTTTACGGTCTGCCAGCCCAACAGTATATTCAAAACCTAAAGTGACAGATGCCTGCTGATCAAAGGAAGAGTTCTGAGTTATCTACTAGGGACCTGAAAGTAAACTATTCATGTTTGTATGTATTTCAGAGGAGGTGCATGGAAATGCATATTGTTATAACAAACAAACAAACAAACAAATGGGATTTGGGAAGCCAAGGGGTTTGAATTTAGGACAGGCTTTCAGAAATCAAGACTGAATCCCTGACAGCAATCATTCACACAACCTGCCTCTATGATTCCACCTGGAGATGCCATCGGAAGCAGAAAACAGGGGAAAAGCTTCCCAAAAAGCAAAAAGAATATTGTACAGCAACAAATCTAGAAACAAAGTCAAGGGAAAAAAAATACTGGAGTCCAGGATCCTTTATGGGAATAAATAATACATAATATTTATAAGTATTATGGTACTGCATTTACTAATAGCAAGGTTGAATATGCACTTGGAAAATGTCGATCCACAGAGAGTTCCAGGAGCATTACCCTGCCTTTACAGAAAATATTCCTTTTATTGTCTCTACAGCAATTGCCTGTTTGCTGTTTGCCAGCTCTGTGATGAGCTCTCCATATGTCAGGTTCATATTGGGGAATGGATGTAAATGGACTTGACTAGAAGCACAGCAGCATTTGTCCTGCCCAGCAAAGCAGGGGCTGTAATATTTTACAAGAGGAAATAGAAATGTAATGTCTCAAGAAAGAGCCAGTAGTATCTTTCTCAGTCTCTAAGACAGCCTCATTTTTTCATTATAGAGTACTTTTATAGTGCATTAGGTCTGTTTTTCAAGTTACATATTCAATGAAAGCATAATTATTTCTGCCCATGCTCTTTGTTATTCTTTTGAGTCCAAATTTATAATGAAAAAATTTCTCATGAAAAACTAAAGTACCATAATGAGAATGAGGATACAATTTGGAGAAGAGAAGGACTATGGTGTGTAACATTCAGTTCTATTAAGATGAAATTTAAAACCTAAACCAAGCAGTAGCAGTGCTTCACTTGCCTTTCAGCACTGACTACTTTTCAAGGCTGAATAAGTTCACTGAAAATAAACCCTAGGGCATACTAAAAATTAGTGTTACTGTAAATGTATTTAAATTTTAAACAACATAAAAGCATGACTATGAGTCAACACTTAATAAAACACAAATGTGTTAACTACATGAAACCTAAGGATCCAATTCCATAAACATTTGAGTAACTCCTGGGGCCTATATAACCAAAGAAAATTACTTGCATATGCAGTATTTAAAGAATCAGTGTATACTTTAGAATCCCCTGCACAGCACTACAGGTCTAGATAAAATGACTTTTATAATTACATTTATGGAATTTACCCAACTCTTCAAAAACTGGACCAACTTGGTATCAGTGATGGTAGATGTGGATATATTATATATATATGGGAAGAAAAATACAACTATTTCCTCCTGGGAAAAAAAAAAGCCCCACTACAACAACAACAAAAAACCCAAAAACAAAACAAAAAAACCCCAAACCAATGTTCTAGATTAGAATACTTTATGTACTCCAGTTCTAAGAGAATGTTGTCCCACAGTATGTAACAAAAAGACAGGGCTGAAAAGTACTCTAAGAGTAGTGAAACTTTCACTGCTTGCTCAGAGTTTCATTTAAGTTAATTAATACATTAACATGATGCACAACAGCTCAGACCTTACTGTTATCCACTTATTAGAAGAGGGACAGGGAGACTGCAGGTCACAAGGTACTCTTGGAGGTGATTATGACACAGTAAGTTACTAGTTATTTTGGGTTTGGTTTAATATGCTATATTAAGAGTATAAAACAAAATTATAAATACCTTTTTAACAAGATATGCCAGGAACATTGGTTTGATTTTTTTTAAAATGTTGTTGACCAGAATTTAAAAAGAAACACAACAATAAAAAGGAATTAAGCCTTATTGTACAGAAAAACTCAGTTTAACCTATTCTGTGGCAATAATCCTAAAATTTAAGCAACATAAAAAATAAAGTCCTTATTTTTCATTTTATATTCCTGTAATTTGTCTGCAAATCTAAAACATTAAAAACATGAATACAGTAGAGAAAAAAACCCACAAAAATATACTAGATAGACAAAAATGCAAAATTTCACACTATTTAAAATCCAGTGTGCAAGAATTTCAGCTAGAAAAGTTCATTTTATTGTCACAGAATTTTAACTGCTGTCAAGAGGAAGCACAGGAAAACAACATCTGACACAAGATTTGCCGTGAAATAAATTGTGCCATAAATCCAAGTCAGTAAAATCAAAACAAAATTCCCCAGCTTCTTTTTCTGGTCCAGAGTAGGTTGTTTATGTTACTTTATACCAGTAGAATGAGAGGGAAAATGTCCGGCATATTAAATTTTCTTTTCATCAATGTAATCTTCATCAGAAACCTTCTAAGGACTGTATATATTACATAAACCATCACCAAAGCAAAGAAGGTTAGGGGAACTAATAGTACAGTTACACTACATTAATCCCAAAATAGATCTTACATGAGGTTAATTAACAGAAATATCACATCACTGCATAGTTCTCATTGGAGAGGTATCTCTTGCATGGAACAGTGTACTTCCAGTTCCAAATTCAATCCCTTGAGGATGTCAGATCTAATCAAAGTAGGATATAAATTTATTTTGAAACAAAGTAGCTGAGACATATCGCTGGAATATCATTTTTGCTCATATATATTTGAGATCATGGCAGAAGTGTTAAATTTCTGTCAAAGTAGCATTATAAATTTTAGGACTTTTTTTTTTTCCCTACTTCTTTTCCTTTAGTCTCAATCTGTATTACTACAGAGACTGCAGACTGAATACAGTGCACATTAATAACTGGAGTGGTTTGATTTAACAACATTTTGCTGCACCAATTACTCATTATTTTACTACCCTCAAGATAAAACTGAGTCCCCTGGAAATACTCAAATCTCTCTCAGTTAAAAAAAAAATAAAAAATAGCATTTTTATGAAGCTTAAATAGGTTTCTCTTTGTGATGATGACTCATGTTCTTTTAAGGACAGAAAAAGAAGGGAGCAGTGAGGAACCTATGTCAGCAGGACATATGAGAAGGACAGTGAGGAACATGAGCATTAAAGTTCTGTACAAATGTCTGAGACCCTTGTAGATGTCACAGAATATGAGGAACTTCTCCCAAAATGTCAACACTTTTATTTATTCTATGTCTTTGCACAGTAGGAGGAAGAGTATAAAAACTCTTTTTTTTAGCTGAGCCTCACAGTCAGCTCATAGAAATATTGACAAAATGAAATTAGAAATTGCCACAGGGGAGAAATACATGGGGGGGGGGGAAACATAAAAAAAGGATTTTGCTACAAAATAGACAAAATGTTAATTCATATGCAGAAACAGACAGACTGTTTCAGTTCCATCTGTCTGCTTTGCCCAAATAACAATTAATTTCATAAATACTGATTCAAGCATCTGGCTATAAATGTCAGAATTCAACTAACACAATTAAATGAACTTTAATAATGAAAATATTTCAAGTTGCACATTATGTGAAAAAACAAAACAAAAGAAAATGATAGCAAATCTGACTACCAGTGAAATCACTGCCATAAATTCCATTAAATGCATATGGAGACAATATCAAGCCTAAAGTCATTCTCTCAAATGTATACATATACACAGAAAAAAAATACAACCATTTTAGTGATCATATTATTAAATGGCTCTGTCAGGAATTTCCATCATTCTTTGCACTATGATGTACAATTATTGCATTATTTTGGAATAAAAGTTGCAGTGGCTTAATTAACTGTGAATACAAACAGTCACCTATGAATAAAGATATACAGTGTGATAGATCAGGTATAATTAATATAATCCAGTGATCAATAACATGAATAATTCCCTTACAAAATACTTCTCTGTAGCGGACATTAAAATTCATTTTGCAAAAATAGTTTTATTATTTTTTATTAATATTAGTATATAACAGCCTAAAATATGTTTACCATGTTAATATACTTTATTCCAGATATTTAATTTTTAATTTTATTGGATTGGATTCTGAGATATCACTACACAAACTGAACCAAGAGTAGCATCCTCATCCTAGAGTCATTCAGGGATTTTTCTCTGATACCTGTTTCTATTGAAATAAATCTAATAAGAAAAGATTAAGTAATCTATGGGACAATTATACAACACAGAGTGCTGTATATTAGTGAAAGGAAAGAAAGCAGGAGTATAAACCAAAGCCCCTGGGAAAGAGGAAATTTGTTGATTAACAGTATAGTTTACAATAAGCAGAATCAGCATGAGTCAAGGGTTTTCTCATTTAACAAATGTCAGGTATAACAATGAATAGATTTTCTTTAGAAGTTCATTTTCTAGTTTATTTATTTAAAATGTATCCTTAGTTCAATCTGTATTTAATCAAACTAACAGCAGAGCATGCAGTTTAGGAAAAAAATCCTGGGAGAAAAATTCTGGGAACAAAAGCAATGTGCTGAGATGGATCATTGTAACAATATACTGTTTCCATAACCTTATTCACAACACAAACACACTTGCATGAACTGCATATAAAATAAATAATTTATGCAAACTAGTGTTAAGAAAAATGAAAAGTTATTAAAGTATGCAATATTTTTAGGCTATAGGCTTACAAAAGATATTCATACTCCCAGTGATAAAAGAAACCATGTTATCTTGACATCATCATCACAATTTTCTGTTATATTTGACAATAACATAGAATATTTCATGAACAAATCCAGCCACTTGTACTGATTAGTGTCTTATCCTATCAACAATTCTAGCAACTAGGATCTAGCTATGAGAGATTTTGTTTCTCATCATCATTAAAATAGAATTTATATTTCAAACAAATATTCTCTCCTAAAAATAAATTAAATAATTTTACTTCTATAACTCTCTGGAATACTTTGTATTTCTCCATTGCTTTTAGTGCATGGCAAAATCCTTTTGGATTACTATAAAAATATTTCTTGCTAATTAGAAATAGTTCCCTCACGTATCTGTTGTTCACTTGTTTCTTATATAAGGTTTCTTAGCTGCTATTTTCTGTAGTTCCCTGAAGTGGACGATGACTTGGATAACAGTATACCCTAACCAAAGAACAGGAATGTAACAGCCAGTTCCCCTGGTTTACAGTACTGTGTCTGCAAGGTGGAGTAGGTTAGGAAAAGATATTATCTTTAAAAATTATGGTGTTTTTAATCATAATGTTTTTAGTGCATTTTTAGTAAAAGAAAACCTTCCATAATTAAAAATTGCCAAACTTTCTAAGAGAATGTGTGAGGCTTCACTATTAATTACAAGTTGTTATGCTTCTCCCCCATACAGAAACCTTCTCCCCATATCAAATGAGAATTTACAAATATACAGAGAATTTATCAGAGCATGGAACGGATACACTGACTATACATAAAATAATACTTATTTTGTCCTAACTTTCCTGATTTTTCATATCATCACACTAAAACTGACATAGGTGAATTTTCCATTTTTCTTTACTCTTTGATTCCTTTAGCTTTAATATATTCTTCTATAACTCAGCACTTTGCTCCACAGGTCAGTTTCCCTTCCTTCGAATTTGATACCACAAAGCTTTTATTCAATTGTTTCTGTATTGCCCTTTTGCAAATACTGTAGATTGATATTTTGATTACATTTTATTTAACTGCAATGTACACAAACAGAATTAGGTGTTGGTTTAGTTCTTAGTAAGGAAAAAACTATATCATCACTTAAAAAAAAAATATAATTTTCTCACCAGAGAACAAAGTCAACCTGTGTTTTTTACCATGCCAGTGAGAAGTGCTTCTCTCTCTCCACTGTAATAACACATATTAAACACACAGATACTCAAAGCTTTAATGAGTATTGGCATGATATCTTGGGAAAAAAAAAAAAAGACAAATTAACTCAACCCCCAAAAAACCTCCCTTTACTATTACTTTAGTATCCCTTTCTCCAAGTTTTTAGTTTAAAATTTTCCTATACTACCTTTATGATGACCAAGACAACTGCTTAATACCAGTTCTTTGAAAATGAAATCATTTTCCAAAAAAGATACTTTTATTTATTAAATGAAAGGAAAATGGAAGTGAAAGAATAGGAAAGGGGTAAGTGAGAAGGAAATGGAAGAGGAAAAAGAGAGGACAAAGAATGAATGATCAAAAATTTACTTGGTACCCCTATATTTAAAGTTCAGGAGATGAAGTCCTTGAAACTGTTGGATATTCCCTGTAAGAAGACCTTGTTAAGCTAAACAAAGGCATATGGAATGAACCAATTCTCTACACAGTTCAACTGGCTAAAATGGAAATACATATTAAGCTTAAAAACCACAGAATTTAAATGCACTTCAAAAACAAATGCTCTTTGAATAACTTAACATTTAAAATGTCAGGTCTCCTCCCAGTACTCATTAACCTTCATTTTATTTATTCAATAAATAAGTCTTTTAGATCAAGCTTTTAAGAAATACTTTTATGAATTTTTTTGTTGTGTGCATAGGATTGTCAGTGTTCTGAAATGTTGCAATTAATTTTAACATTTAATTAACCAACTTTCATTGACAGCTAATCGTTTGCTACCTTAAAATGTAAAAGCATTAAGTCAATCAAAATTATGGAAGTGGATCCCATGGAGACTGATGAACTTTGTTGCTGTCCTTAGAAGAACTGATCACACTCTTGCAGTTTAAAACACACCACCCAAATCCCAGCTAATTCAATAGAAGTAAAAATAGCTGCAGCAGCACAGACTGCAGAATCCCATCTGTCTTACCCTATTCATCGATGTTCACCCACGCAGGCACCAAGATGTCCAACAGAAACCTTGATTAGATAAAAGGCAACTGTCTTTGGGGCAGTAGTGAAAGGGTCTTTCTGGTCAGGCTGAAAGTTTCAAGTAGGAAGAGCTGCATGCAGCATCCCAACGCAGACAGGGGTGCATAGCTTGGAACCAGCAGATTGAGGGCAGTTTATTGTCCAATTCTAGTTAGTGCTGGTAGCACCAAACCAGGATTTTATGTCCCAGAAAAAAAACAGCCTGGAGAAGAGGAGACTGCGGGGAGACCTCATTGCAGTTACAATTTCCTCATCAGGGGAAGAGGATGGGCAGGCACAGATCTCTTCTCTGTGTTGACCAGTGACTGGACCCGAGGGAATGGCCTGAAGTTGTGTCAGGGGAGGTTTAAGTTGGATATTAGGAAAAGGTTCTTCACCTAGAGGTTGGGCACTGGAACAGGCTCCACGGGACTAAGCCTGACAGAGCACAAGAAGGATTTGAATGATACTCTCAGACACCTGGTGTGACTCTTGAGGATGATCCTGTGCAGGGTTAGATGTTGGACTTGACGATCCTTCCAACTCAGCATATTCTGTGATACCAGATCAAGTCCAGCAAAGAACTACCAAAAGGAGTCTGGGATGTATGAAGAACACATAGTGCTGAGTGTTACTTTGTCTGCTGAAGGCCAAGGGGGGATTGAACAGCGACCTCCACCCTTTCCCAGTGGAGACACAAAAAAATTGAGACTCTTCTCAATATCAGTAAAGAGCATAACAAGGACAACAGGTGCAAGCTGCAACTTGGCAAGTTCAGAGCAGATATTAGAAATTGTGATAAAGCAGGAGAGACATGAAGCACTGAAATAGGTTACACCAAGACAAGAGGGTGAAGAATCTCCATCCTTGGGGGTTGAGACTGAGTTAGAAAAAACCATGCCTGGCCTGATCTAGGACTGCCACTAGCCCTGATTTAAGTGGGAGGTTGGACCAGATAAACTCCAGATGTTCCTTCCAATCAGCCTTTCTCTGATTCTCTGAAATTTAAAGATGGAAGTTCCTAGAATTCCATTTCCTCCTCTGCTAAAAAACTATAGTGCACTTCTTAATGCAAGGATTTGAGAGTCTACTGCTTGAAGAAACAGCCAGCCACTTGGAAAGGACTACATCTATAACTTTTTATGAAATAAACCAATATGATAAAATCAATGGGGATTTGGATTCCTACAAGATATTCCCCCTCATCATGCAAGAAGAAGGTATTGTACAAAACATTTTCTAACATATGACTAATGTTCTCAGCAGGGTTCATTGTTAAATATTTATGTGACTATAATAGCTGCAATTTTAGTAGTACAAATTACAGTGCTAGATATAAAATCTGATTAAGTTAAACCTTTCCATGAATCATATTTACTTTCTGTAGACATTAGTTTTTTAAATTCTCCCGCAAGAAAAGTTTCTAGGACACTGAATACACCTGAACTTCCACTGGCAATATGAACACATAAAGACAGTAGAATTAAGTCTTCTAACTAAGTGATGCTTTACTGAGTGAACATACCATACCACAATATGTAGAAAAGGAATAACGGTGTTAATCTCATTGCAGAAGGCCAGGTAAGGCCTTTATTATTAAGACCATTTACACCATTTCATTTATCCAATTTTTTTCTTCTTTGGAACACTGATCAAGGCTAAAAATAATGCTTGCTGGCAGACAACTCAGAAAATAAAACAAGATTTTCTAAGGGATTCTGTTTATTAGGAGACTACAAAGAACATGCCCGTTGTTAGACTTTAGCAAATGCAACAATGCTTTATATCAAGGTCTGGAATCCACCCTGTATTACTGAAGGAAGGAATGTAATTTGAGGGGAGGTGTCTGAGGGTTAGCTGTGAGTGCATTCTATGCTTGTAACAGCTATACATCTTTCTTTCATTCTTAGTGGTATAAATCAAACTGTATCCTATCCCAGTCTATCTGTATAGGAATCTAGCATCTCTTACACTGCCTTATAGGGCAGAAAGAATGACTTGTATTAAGTTTTTCCTGCCCTTTTTTCTGCTGTTCCTACGATGGACATCTTGTTGTGACCCAACATCCCCTTTGAAAATTGCGACACAAAGTTGGAGTTGAAAAGGTCTCCTACATTCAAAGCTCTACCCATGAATTCTTTGTTACTGAGAGATCTTGGGGAAAAAGGTGAGGCAGGCCTCACTTGAATTCATAACAGACAAATGCTGCATCTTCCAAGTATGAAGCCCACAGTAGTTGCCATGGAATTCCACCTGGAATACATTAGGTCAAATGTGTATACACTATCTAATGCTGTGGCAAGTCCACATGGATTTGAGGACCACATTACTGTTTGAGAAAGGCAGGTATGGGAGACTTTGATGCATATTCTTGCAATACATTGACATTTGGTGGACCTGAGCCCTCCCATTTGATTCAAGACTTGACTCTGCTCTTCTGCATCACCAGTCACTGGCAAACAAGACTTGTCCATGAGGGCAGAACTGTGCCCAGGAACACAGCTTTACCTGGAGCTGTTTTTTGTTTGCCTGACTTCACAGAATGAACTCAAATCTTTCTTCCAAAAGGCTGAACAGGCAAGTTTTTTCAGTGTGATACAACTGTCATTTGAAGAATGGGCAGGATGCTGCTGACTGCTTTTAATAGAGCAGGGCATATCTCAGATGTGAACTATCAGCTTATCCTAAGTTAATAACTGATTACTGGTCCAAATATCTTTTTATCACAGAAAAATTCATCACAGAAAATTACTTCAAAGTCTAAGAAAATATTGACAGCAGTTTACTTTTAACAATTTCTTATTGTCAACCAAGTTCTGCAGAGCTAATTTTTTTTTTTCTATGCGACTCTGCAACAGATTTAGGATGTTTTGTGTAAATCCCACTTTTTTACGTATCATGAAATTCACTAGTTTTCCTACAGCGTTACAAAATTGCACCATAATACAAATAAGACGTGGCATTCCTTAGCCAGATGGATCCAAATACCTAAGGGAATTAATTACTCTTTACTCATTACTACGAATATACCATTACTCTTACAATGCTTCAAGACAGATGCCAAGAATTCAGGAATTCTTAATGGTAAACCAAAGGAACATCTGATAGCAGAAAGGAATGAAAATTTCTAATATCATGCTCAGAGAAGCAGAGAATTTTTCATAAACAAATTCATATATGTTAGCAAGCCTTGCCTCTCAGTTAAGGCTTCTATTTAAAATTCCATGTTCAATTTAGTTATGTCTGCATCCTAATAATAATAAACAGAATAACATATATAAAAACTAAATGTCTTTTCTCACATATGTTGCTGTGGCCTTGGAGTTACCTAAGAATCAGGTTCTTGAGCAAGAGTTCTGACTCTAAGCCATGCAACTTTCAACTCTGGAACATACAAAGTGTGAGAAAAAGAAACTCTACTTGCTCTACTCTGCTCCCCAATGCCAGAGGCAGCAGTGACCTAACCACCACCATTCAAAGTGAGAATAAACCAGATGCTGGTGACTGCTATCATCAAAGCAACCACCCTCACAGTGGCAAACAAAGGGACCAAAACATGATCCCAAATGTGTCTTTCATGGCATTCTCTACTGTGCAAAAGGAAAGATCTCAGGCCTGATATGAATGATGATTTCAAGAACTGTCCTTTTTGCTTCTTGCATGCAAAGATAATTTTCCTTCATAGCTTTTTCTTCCTCATCCCCATCATGTATACTTTAGTTCTTACCAATGAAGAAAGAAATGGGGAGAGAGAAAAAAGGAGGTAGAAAGACGATTAATTTAAAGACATTGTGGAATGTCATACAAATAGGGCTATGGTATCGCTCTGTTGTTCATTGTTTGATGTGGCAGAAGAAGAGCCCTGTTCATAACTAATCTGTCATTCAATGACCTTGAAAGTACTTCAAGAATACTCTATCATCCAGGAACACTTTTCTGTTTAGTATTACAAAATGCAGCAGAAGCTTATATACACATAAATATTCTATAGATGTACTTTACCTTTTCTAAGTAGACTAGCAATGTAAAATAAGTGTGGATAAATATAATACAGATTTGAAAGGGAAAATTTGCAGCTGCACCATGAGTCTCATTTATCAGTTATTACTCAATATTGCACTGCATCATTATTTACTTAACAAGATTTACCTTTATGAGCCAGATTAGCAAGACCTTTACATCAGATCAGCATGTTCTCTGCAAATTTACTTGAGAACTTGCCATCATGAAAAGCCTGAAAGGTCTAAATAGGGAGTAGGCAGGAGTTAACACAACAGAAGTGCATCAGGTGAAACATGTTTAGAACATCCAAGTCTCCATTTAATTGCTTGTTAAAATATTTACTACATACTTCTTGCAATCAAAGTATCTTGTATTTTCTACAGATTTTCAAGTCTGTGCCTTAAAAAAAATTCAACACACATAAATCCTATTTTGCTATGAGCTGTGACTGGCTGACTAAATGCAATTACAAACACAGAACTACAAGCTCCTGAAAAAAAGAGTAAGCTCAGATATTGGCAGTGGTTCTATCTGCATAACAGTTTCTTTTAGTTATGAACTCAGGCTGTGCAGTAAATTGTCTGGATTTTCTTCACTTCTCATGACATTATATTCACTTTTGAATGTGAAAAGTACATCTCAGTCTCCTGGTGTTTCAGGTCTGTATAATAACCTGAAATATTTAAACCTGGTTTTCCCTTTACATTTCTCGCTTTCCAGTCTCTCTAATCCATCCATGTAATTTAGTTTAAGACATTTACTTACAGTTCAACCTTTCCACAAACATGAGACTTTAAAAGCAAAGATTAAGCTGGATGGAGGCCAAAAACAGTATAGAGACAGAATTAGAGGGCTGAATAATTTCCTTACATGCAGGTATTTACCCAAATCAAATTGAATAAAAAGTGGTCTTTGTTCTACCACTTAATTCTAATCTGTATTGGTTATAAAACTGCACCCCTTCTTTCACTTTCCATGCTTTTAATGGCAACTTGTAATAGAAAATTTTATTGGCAAATTGTGTTTTGCCAATTTATCCCAAGAATTTAGATTTATTTTTTTTTAATGATGGACTTTTTATTCATATTATTTGTATTGTGTCTTACATCACTATAGCTTAATAACATATATACAATTCCTGCATTCTTCAAAACTGGTTTAAGTTGAGCAAATTATTTTTGAATCAAGCTAAATATCCAGTTTCTTTTGGAAAAAAAAAATCACATGAGTTTAGGCTTAGCAATAGTATCATCAGTATATCAACTGATAACAGGAATGACATACACGGGGTTTTTTATAATATTATCAATTATTGTCCATTGGCAAAACCAATTTCTTAAATTAAACCACTAATTCCAATCAATTTGACAATGTGACAATCAATATGACACAATACACAAGTTGGATGAAAGGGTAAATGTATTTTTTGGGTCTAGTTTCACAGGGTCTTTTCATCCATTTTTTCACCGTTCTTAAACTGCTTGCCTAACAGCCTGCTACATGAAGAACCAGACTCTAAAGCTCAATTCAAAACCCAAAAATGTTTTCTGAATGGTTTATGGCATCATTTAAGAGGTACAAAAACCTCTGAGACTTCAGGTGCTTCTAAATTTGTGGAATATATACATGATTTTCTAGAAAGGCATAGACACTTCTCAGAAACCGCAAGTCGGATTTCATAACTGAAAGGGATTGCAGTTCATGTCATAGGGAGACAAATCTGACAGACATGCCAAGGAATTAAATGTCTCAAATACTTACTAAGGATGTATTTTCCCTCTGGAACAGGCTGATGAGTGCATTTTTCCTTCTGTTTTTCAGCTTGCGGTAGAAATTACTGAATTCTGCCTTGAAGATTTTCAACTATTAAAGTAATTTTGATTGCTGACTTAGTCTACCAAATTATTTGCAAGTTATTTCTGTTTTTTCTACAAATACTCAGTCACTGAACTCATTTAGAAAATTATTGAATTATATGGGGTTTGTATCTAACAGGAATCCATTTCAAAGTCTTCCCAGTTTAATGGTGAAGTATTGTTACACTGGGAAACTGCTTTAGTAATCAATGGGGTACCTACTTTCATGCTACAGTACAGCAGAAGTAGTAAATACAAAACCTACAACCTGAGGTAATACATGAGAATTCTAGCTGATCTATCTATTAGATTTCCTTTCAGCTACAATATAAGTAGTTCTTCCGTATGCAGAAGTTCTTCCATGTGAGGGCGGTGAAGCAGAGGAACAGGTTACTCAGAGAAGTTGTGGATGGCCCATCCCTGGAAGTGTTCAAGGCCAGGCTGGATGGGGATCTGAGCAGTCTGGTCTAGTGGAAGCTGTCCCTGCCTTTGGCAATGGGGTCGGAATGAAATGATCTTTAAGGTCCCTTCCAACTCAAACCGTTCTGTGATTTTATGATTCAATAAAATTCTAAAGTCTTCTGACAGAGTGCCTGTTCATATGATATCTATCAAAATGTCTTGCTTAAAGATAGAAAGTGAAGTTTAGTAGAAAATGGAATGACCTTATTTTAAATTTACTGATTTATTTCTTTTACTAGAAGGTTTATAATAAGAGTTGCCTACACCATGCATACATTCTCACTGGTGTAGCCAATTATACTTATTACTTCTCTAGGTAACCTGTTCCAGTGCCTCACCACCCTCACATGGAAGAACTTCTGTATAGTTTTCCACGGAGATTTCGTAAACACCATTATGCAAACAGATATTCCTTCTTATGGTAAAATACAGCAATTGCTGTAAGTTATTACTTATTATAGCTGACCCATTATTTCATAAAGCTTCTCCCTTCTGCCATCAAAAGAATTTCTAATATCAAACAAGAAAACGTTGTTGACTATTGAAACTCAAAACACATTAATAGATTTAAAAAAGCAACTTTTATAACATCTTCATTTCCTGAATTTTTTCTTCCAACCAATGATTTGGGAATGTATAACTTAGCTGATATAACTTTTCTATTGTAGCAAATGTTTTTGTGTTAGTATACCACAAATGCTAAATCGCATGGATATTTTCTCTGAATTGTTTGTAACTCAACAGAATATCTCCTGAAACAAAACAGGACCTAGAGATGCCAGTTAAGTCTAGAGATTTTAGTTTGTGGGGTTTTGGGGTTGGCTGTTGCGTTGACTTTTTCAGTTTGGTAGGCTTTTTTATTGGTTGATTTGTTGGTTTTCTATTTTTGTTTTGGGTTTTTTTGGTGTTTGTTCTCAGAAAAATAATTTCTGCTTTTTGTGATCCAAAGTTAAGAAGCATGTAAGGTTGTCATGTTCAGTAGCTTCTTGAACTTTGCGTATTAAAAATTATGTCAGAGGACCTTATCCTTTAAGTAAGTTATTTTTAGGGCATCACTACACATTAACATCCTTAGATTCAACAGTCTCTAATGTCACTACACTTAATTTTATGTTAATATACCACTAGGCAAATACTTTAAGGAAAAAAAACACCATAAAAATGCAAGTTTATTCAAAACAGGTCCTGTATCTTCTTCTACCATTATTTTAGGAAAGTTACACATGAATGATTGAAAAATACTTTTTCCTTCTAAACTGTAATTTTATCCTCCTTTATTAATTTTATGGGTTATAATAATATGCTTTGAAAGGTGTAATTGTAAAGATGATGCATCTTTACCATCTGTAACCCCTGTTATGTGCACTTCTTCAGTCATTTGATGATACAATTTGTTACCAACATAAGAATTTCAAATTATCTAGGCATTATTACTTTAGTAATTTCCTTAAAAACTCAGGAAACATATAAACTTTTTCAAATTTTGGTAAACAGAAGAGATGAATAGACTTGCTTTATGAAGTTGCCTATATTTATTGATGTTTTATATAAAATAGTAATAATTTTAAAAATTAAAAAACACATTAATTTACAATTTCATCAAACCTTTCCTAAAAAAATATAAAAAACAATAATTAAAAATAGACATGAAAAAAAAAATCTGAAATCTGAGAATTTCCAAACACAAGAAGTTCAGAGGAAGCAAAGGAGGTGTGTGTGTGTGTATTTGCTACACAAATCCCCAAATGTATATCTCTCTTCTGTAAGAGTGCCAACCATCCATATATTCCATAGGTGAATTTCCACAGTAATCTGAATATGGGATTGAGTTGTTCTATCGTCAGCAAATTGAGCGGCACTAGAAATACAGAAACTGTTTTTCCTTGGTATTTCACTCATATGCTCTGACAAGAAAGATCCATTGACATGTTTCCCTGTCTATTTACCTACCTGTAAACAGAACAATAAAGGAAATCAAGTTTCGATGTTTTGTTGTTTTTTGGGTTTTTTTTGTATTCTCATTGAAGACATCCAAACATTTTCAGAGAGCACGTTTTTTGGACGTTTCAAACACACCTCCACAGGGGTTTGGATTTGTGTATAAGCTTTCTTTACAAACCCATTTATTTGCTGCCTGGGAAGCAGAATTCCTAATGTCTATAATACTATTAAGACAAAACAAGACCTTGATGGCTTCCCTATTAGAGCTATACCAGTGGTGCTTTCTGAGGGACTGAAGGGATGTGAAGAACCGAATCCCACAGACTCTATCTTGTTTCTTCCTTGGAAAACTCAATACAGCTTGATAGGAGAAAAATAATGCAGGCTTTTTCTTATGAAGTCTTTGTTAAAATAAAATTGCACAGACAATCATGGTAAGGCAATTCTGCCCAGCACAGGTATCTTACAGCTTCTCACTGGTTTCTTTGTGTCTACAGAAGCAACCCTGGCAAATGCTCTTCACCAGTGGCTATCCCCTTCCTGAGAGTGGGTGGGTGGGTGACATTCCACACTCAGGGACTTACCAGTTGTCTGGGTAAAAGAATGCAAACTCTCCTTGGACAATGAACCTTGCCACATCTGCTATTCAGGATTAGTGCGTTTCTTTGCACTGCTGTCGGGGCCATAAATGCCTGATCTGCCCATGCATATCCAGCTCCACCTGGGACTCTGGTCTACAAGGAGACCCACTGTAAAGTGAAGCTACACAGAGATTTGCAGGCAGTCTGCCACAAAGCAATTTTCATATTCAGAAGAGCACCTACCAAGAGCAGAAAAATCTAATGCCATTTGCTCACTGATCTCTTGGTGAACTATGACAGTGTTGATTAAGACTTTAAATCCCTTAATGGTCTGAAATTGCTATATCAGAATGATTGCTTCACTTTCTGTGCTCCCCTTCAATAGCTGCAATCAGCACAGACTTTCAAACGAAATCTTCTTCATTATAAAAGACAAAGGGGAGGGAATGGAGAAACAGATATTCTTGGATACAGTTCCAAGACTGTGATTTTCTCCTTAATTTGATCTGAAAACAACTCAGTCTAGTAAAGTTTGAGACAAAAGTCACCTTTAGAGAGATTCCTTGAAAAAAATAGCAAATGAAGAGAACTGTAGGACTGCTTGAATAGATTTGCATAGAATCCATTTCATACTGCTTAATTGTCCTAATTAAACTTGTTTGTATTTACTGGATGATTGATCACCAAAGAATGCTTAACAACTTTGGTAAGCATCTATTGTGTTTTCATATAAATAAAGCAATTATAGTCTTAATTGTAAAAGGTTTTATACATAGCTATTGGATCGTAATCAGATGAAAATTAATGATTTGTTAGCATTAGTAGCAATTTCTTTCAAAAACTTTTTTAAACCTCTATTAATCATTTATTAACACTTTATTCATAAACTTTCTTCTGTAGGCACATTTTAATGATGTTTGTTTCATTTAAGAATGCATTTTTCATTCATTTTATCAGTTTATGGCTGTTCTGTGTGACTGTATAAAAACAACTACACTATTCCTTTAGGTCATAGCATAGAGGGAGCAGAAGACTCAGTTTAGCCTTGAAAAATCTCTGTATTGAAATTCTAAGTCTCCCAGGTACAGCGTTACCCTGCATGTATGTTTTTCTGTCTAATTCCCTTGAAATATGTTTGAAATTTACATATTACGTAAATGTGGCAAGAAAGGTCTGCAATTTTACCACTCCCAAGTTAAATCAGACTGATAAAAAAAATCCTGTAAAATTTCAGAAATTGGGGAATAATCATGACCCATGTATTATGTTTGCATCATCACTTGAGATGTGCAACTGTCCTTGTCTAAACAGCATTTATATCTGAATCTTAGGCATAAGCCTGTCCCTAAAATATGAGCATATGGAAAAAGTGGGTTTGTTTCCATTAAGGCATACTGACCAAGTGTGGAAATTATGATGACCCAGCTACAAATCATAATACAGAAAACTGACTTGTCTGCATTCTAAACATCCTCCTCACTCAGCTGAGATGTTCAGACATAGTAGGAAAGTGGTTCTTAACTACTTAAGCAGAATGAGAAACTGTCTTGAAAACATTTCATTTTTATTACTATTCAGAATATTTTAAAGTATCCTAAATATCTCAAAAAGTATAAATAAATAAATAAATAAATAAACCCTTCACACTAATAAAACCTTCTTTGAAAATTCTTGCAGGAACTGAAAATAGGGATTTTGGAGAGAATACCTCAAGGCTTTCTTACCATGACACTCTAAGTAGGCTAAAAGAGAAATGGAGGAAAGTTTAAAGAGGTGTTTTAGAAAACTTGCTAAAACCCTCTGAATGCTCAGGAAACAAGCAAAGTGTGAATATTCCAGAAAGTTCCAGTTACATTTAGCAAAATTATCTTTTTATAAAATGACATTAATATTGTTTTTTGACATCTCCACTTGCAAAGACTCTTTCTGTTTCAGATGTTCAGTGTTTTGGTAACATATCTTATTTTTCTGGTTTGGCCCTACAGTGCCTCACAAATAGAACAAGTTTTTAACTTATTAAAAAATACCTACAAGAACTTATAATAAATGCAACCAGGTTCCTTTTGACTTCCAAATCAAATTACATAATTTAGCATCAATGAGATTTACGAAGCCAAGATTTTTCCTGTTTAGCAAATATTTGATAATCTGCTTTTTGGTTTCTAAAGCAGTTCAGAGAGAAATTCAGAGGATATGAAGGGGTATAACAAGAGAGATTTCAGAAAACACCCTGAATTAATTATTAATCAAGCATTAATTTTTAATATTGGCCATTGTCTCCTCACTATTTATCTATTTATTACATAACTCTCTGTAGACCAAGATGGCTTTTCAGGTTTTCATATTTCTTACTTTTTGTCATTCCTTGGAGTAGTCTTTGATAATACATGCTATTAAGAGGTTTCTTTAATATTTCCAAAATCAGTGTGACCTATTTTGTTTTCACAACAAAACCTTTCAGCATACAGTTGGGGGAAAATTAAATGAAGAGGAAAATACATGCCTGCAAGATGGTATACCACCTGAAAACTTTCAGATGAGAAAGCAGAATTAACTAATCAGGCAACTTGCACAAAAGGAAGACATGAGGGAATAACATGACAGCATGTAGGAATTAATATAGCCTTTTTCTTGAAAAAGCTGCATATTTAATATTAGTAGGATTGACAGCAGAGATCCTCAATATTCACAGTCTACTTCATGGTGGTAGTCTGCATAATGGCAGCAGGTATTTGTACATGTTTACTCTGATTTTAGAATAGATCACTATAGAATTCAAATAGATTTTGGACTAAAATAACTCCAAGATCAATTCATTTATACAGAAACCTCCAAATTATTGGTATGCAACAACTTAAAAACATGTAATGCTGAAAGGATGTTTCAAAATCAAAGTGGAACTTTTGAAAAAGACAGCTCCAGTCAACTCTGATAGCAACAAGGGTCTTTCAAATTACACATCTTTCCCAGTATAATCCATCAATATTTTCATAAAATTCATATCAACAGAAATAATAGGAAAGAAAGTTTTATGGGGAGTAAGATAAATACGCTTTTGTACAAAGTTAACACCACAGACTATGTTTTTTGTTCTGGCTTTACACTTAAATTAAGCATCTGTGTAATTGACTCTGTAGTCACTGGGTTTGTACTCATTTCAGTCCATTGCACAATACCACACAGACTAGTCACTTCAGGTTTTAGTATTTGATATAGTATAGTTCCCATCAGAAAAAAAAAAATATAGTCAATTCATTGAAGGAAGATACAAGAATAAAAGCCTCAAACTTGGTCTGAAACATTACATGAAAAGAATGGAACAAGTGCACTAATATCCATTAATGTCCTGCACTGCAAACAGAGGAAACACCTTGTCTTCTTTAGATCTTCTAGTACTGAAAGAAATACAAGCTATACTGGAATTAAATGAATGTTACTATGATTTACAGTATTACATTTACTGTGTTTGGTTGAGAAAAACAAAAGAAAAAGTCATTTTATGTTTCTTTGTTTACCTGTTAAATATAAATTCATTATACGTCCCTTTGAAATAATTCTGTAATTCAGAACATGTTCTGTTTAGTGCAGATTTTTTGTCTATGGATTATGGGATGAGAAAGGGAAAGAGATAACACATAATGGATAACCTGATGTATTTTTTGTTCCATGACTGTGCTGGTAGCTTCAAAACCATTCACCTCCTGCTGTATGAATCAGAAGAATGTCAGGGCTGCTTTAACTTGCACTAAAAATACCAAAAGGTAAATTTAGATGCAAGGGCTTACTGATCTCTTGAATGTATTTTGATAACATTACTCTGTATAAACGCCCCTCATGTACCTAAAGAACTTATGTCTTTGGGGAGGTTTATTCTCTTTTGGGCCTAGAGAAGTGCAATTAAGATCTGTTTTTGAAATCATGAATGTTAACAGGTATGTAGAAAATTTACTAAGTAGCTCAAAATCAGAAATTAATGCCTAGGATTAAATATTATGTAAGAGCTTACTTAAAATAATTAACTGTGTGCATAATGCATGTTCTCAAACTAACTCTGATTGCTACTCTCTCTGAAATTTACAGCTTCAAAAGTATTCTTCTATCTACTTGGCTGGGCAGTGAAAAATGCAAAATATTTGTAAACTTTTTTAAACTCAAAAGTAACAGTTGACTTTTACAAAATTACAATAAGATTTCTAATTGGTGTAAAGAGGTCCGCACTCATATTAAAATACAGCTACTGAATTAAGACAAGAAAAGTATTTAATATAAACTTGCAGTCTTTTCCCTGGACATTCTTTTCAGTTAAATTACTCCCATTTATTTCTTTTTATACTTACTTTGAACTCCATGGGAGCGAACTATTTTCCAAGTTTCTGAGGCCACCTCTTTTACATCCACTTGGTAGTGGTGAATGGGAACACCTCCATGTGAGTCTGGCTTATTGAACGAAACCTTGGCAGTGGTTTGGGACAGCTCTAAAACCCGTACTCCATAGGGATTTGATGGTACATCTGAAAAAGGACAAACACTAATTTAATAATCAGCAGCACCTACACAGACTAAACCAGTTGATAACCTACTTGCAAAAGTCTCCTTAGCATCTTCAAGGGAGAAAAAAATAAATAGTGAATATGGCATAAAAATGTTTGTGTTACACAAACAACTTCTGTTTTCTACTTCAGAGCTGTAAGAAAACCACATTCATTTCCTTGTATACTAAAGTAATGCAAAAACATTTTCCATTTTTGCCTTTCTTTATAATATTATCTTTTTCAATAGCTAATTTCATCATAGTCAAATGTAAGAGATCAGTTTGTTGACTGCATAATTATATAAAAAAAAGAATAACAAACTTTAAATCAAATTTAACAAAAGGAACAGTTACAGCTAAATAGATCATTCAGAGTCTAAATTCTTCTAAATGAGATTATGACAAAGAACTGTATAAATAATTTGGCCATTTTATGGAACTCTGAAATACAGCTGAAAACATGAATAATTTTTTTCTTTTTTTGAAAGACTGCATTTCAAGCTACTAGAAAGATACATTAATGCATGGTTTTTATTCTCTGTTCAATTTAAGAACTAATTCACAAAACAGGGTGAAAGAAACAATTTCTCTGAAATCAAAAGGAAATGCATATCTTTCAAAGTAAAAAAGAACTATGAAAATAAAGCAGGTGTGTGTAGACATTGAAATGTGAGATATCAAACAAAAGCAATAAATGACATCGGGATAAGTACAGCTTTAAAAATAGAAATGTTACGTTACTTTTACAATACATGATCAAACATACAGAAGAAAAAGGACTAACGGTTCTAACTGTCCTACATTTTAAAGTGTTATAATTACAAAAAAGTGGTATTTAAAATGTTAGGAAGAATTTTAGTCCTGTGGACAGAATACCAGGGATGTGAAATACCACTATGAATGTCTCTTCTGATCCATCTGAAAATTATCTGCATAACTGCTTGCACATTTGAGATTGCGTTTGTCTCCATGTTATGGAAGATACTTTTTGTAAGGATATGCAAGAATTTGAGCCAAAGCCTGTAATTTTGTTTGTGGGTAATGAACCATTTCCATAAAATATTGTCTGTATTCAAGGGCTGTCAGACAGTTGGGAATAAAAGGATAATCAATCTGAGCTTCATCCACTACTGGTACTTGAATGAAAATGAGACAAAAAATTTTAAAAATTATTAAAGAATGGGTTTAAGGACATACTTAGTCACAAATTCTCTGGAAAAGAATGCCTGCCAAAGCTGGTCTAAAGGGACTGACTTGTATAACCTTTCAACTATCAGAAACCTAAATTTTTTTCAGAAAAAATCTCTAACACTTTAATGTCTTAATGCTAAAATGGTATCTCTGTGAATTCATACAGTTAGCATTTCTGACTATAGGTCTCCTGAACCCTCCAATAGTTGGTAGTCATTGGGTTAAAGCCATCATAGGTTTATTTACATGGATGGGCAATTGTAGTATCTTGTACTTAAAGACACAACTATGTGAACTCATGACATTAAAGACTTTAGTAGAATGCAAATCTCAGCTTGAGGGATTCAAATCCTCAAATACTTTCTTATTCCAGGAAACATTCATGAGGATATGGGATGCTGCAGTTAATTTTCACCCTTCTTAGTGGAGCTGTATTACTCTGCAGAAAGGGATTCAAGATTCGTGATCAGGTGGAATACGACCGGATGAAACCAGTCTGCTATACATCCATGAGAACACAGACCTGGGTTTTGAATCTTTGTCTAAATTGATGCAAAAGTTGAGTTCTTTCAGAAAAAAAAGAAAAAAATAATCAAAACCCCACATATTTTTATTTTCTGTTAGCACATGGAAGAATGAGTTATACGAGTTGCTTGCTAAGTAAGCATTGATCTCAAAATTAGAGGATGAAGATTAGAGCCACCTTGTGACCAACCCCTTTCCTTCAGGTTCTCATCATAGCTGAGAACAATATTTGCTTTTTCCCCCAAAACAGTAGGTTAAGCATTGTTCTGTGATTCCCTCTCTCTCTAGCTCAAATGACTGTTCTGAGAGGAGTGGGGAAAATACAAGAATTGTATTGCCAGCAAAGCAATCCAGGACAGCCATACCAAAGAGTATGGCACTGTATGAGTGATGTGGATACCAAGCATTTAGGAAGTGAATACAGCTCTTCACTACTCAAGATAAATACTCTCTTTGGATTTAATTGCAAGCTAAAAGCTACTGTGGATACCTATAATATTGCAAATAGCTTCTAAAGTTAAAAAAAAAATCTTTTTCTCTTGTTAAAGGAGTTGAAAATGAAACAAAAAGAAATATTTAGGGGATAAATGAATATTTAATTCCACTCATGCTATATTTATGCTAGTTTTTGTATGCTATTTAAATAAGGCAATTCACTGGTACTTTTGTTTGCATCAAACCAATTATTTGGGTGACAGTATGCAACAGAGTTATTTACATATCCACTCTCTTCTTGACTTTCTAAATGTTAAGGAGACCTCTTTTCCTTGTGTGTTAATGCCTGTGTATGGTTTACTATAATAAGCATGGCATAGGGAAGATGACATCCTTCAGGAAGAACCTTATGTTCTCTACTGCTGGTTCAAATATAATTTCTGCAAATGAAATATGATTCCTTTTGGCAATAAGCATAAAACAAAGCTCCTGTGAAAACCCAGTAAAATATTTTGCATAACTAGCAAAATGCAATATGTTTAGAATTCACTGACGTGAATACATCCACAATACTGTTTGAAATATGCATCCCACAATCCAAGCCACCCACAGGTGTAGGTAACTTTTACACAGTTTCTTCAGTTGACCTATATCAGTTCTAAGGAAAAGAGTCAATTACCTGAAGAAAATATAGCAGGAGACACATCCCTAGTTAAAACCAAAATCAAATACTAGCAATACCATTAAGATACAATAAAATACCTACTATCTTTTTCAGACTAAGAAAATCTATATCCTTCTTCCCCAAAGAACATCAATAGCAGCATAATGAACTGAATTTAATTCTGTAGTTCTCTAATGAGTATGAATTTGATCATGCAAGGTATACAGCCTTCTGGTCCTGATCTAGGTAACCATTCCAGCATTTGAGCTCTCCCCTGTCAGCTGCAATTACTTGGAGCATTGCTTTTATTTCCATGTTTGAATTGCAACGCTTTTTGCTCAATGTTTAGAAGGAGTGAAGAATAATTTGCAATGTTTCTTGCTCTGAAGTCTGTAGCTGGAAGGATAAAGCTGTGGATGTTTCTTGTTCTTTTTCCTTTTAAAACAAATCAACTAAAGGAATCTCAGAGGAGTTTAGTTATGGACAGTGATCATATTTCATATACTGTTAGGATACAAGCTGAAGGACTATGTAGAAAATGTATGGGATTTCTTTTCTATGATGTAAAGACCACTTAGTGATAGCAAAGATTCTAGTATACCTCCTTAGAAGTTCCACTGCTACCTTTTCTGTCATTATACTGCTGTCAAAAGAAGACATAAAAAACCCCCAAGTGTCAGACATTTAGTCAAATTCATCTTCCTTCCACAGGATCTATTCCTATGTTCAGTATGTGTCTGCATTAATGTATCATGTTACAGAATTCCTTACAAAGAAATTCCAAAAAGTAACCCCACACAGTAAGTTTAAAATTGCACTTGATGTATTTTGTACTCAGCACATAACACTGGTTTCCACGAATGAAATTTGTGCCTAAATAAGTAGCATTGGTTTGGTTCAAAAAACATTAACACAACTCATAGAGAAGTACACACAGAATTATGAGTACATATTTATCTCCACTGAGATGTAAATGGTCTTTCAAGTTTATTACAATTATTACCAAACCTGTTCAATAAATGACCACCATTTATCACTGAGGATTTTCTTTTCAAGCTGTTTTTGTGATAATTTTACAGAAGAAAATAATTTTCCTTCTGAGAGTTTAGCAGTCCTGATATAAATGGAGAAAAGGAAGTGATGCTGTGAGAGTAGGTAGTGGGCTCAGAGACTTATCTTCCAGTCGTCTCTTGTATCCTATCTCCTGTCAGAATGTTCCTTCTGCAGTTCTGCAGCCTTTCCTGTCTTTATATATCTGGAATATGCACTGACTCAAAATAACTATCTCTAAATGCTGAATGTAAGTAGCATCAGAACCTTGGCAGAGAAAGAGATGAGGTTGAGGACTAGACCTTTTGAGTCAAAAATCTCTATAAAACAGCTTGTGCCTGTACATCCTTAGAATGGTGGAAAAAAGTCAATATTACATCTACATATATTTCTTTTACCAAATCACTTGGAATTCTGGAAAAACAAGGATTTAGTTAAGTAACCAGGACTGCAGCCTAGCAAGTAATTATACAAATAATACATTAAAATAAGATAAATGCACACAAAGCAAAACACTGTTGTTGTGTTGGTAGTTTCACACCTAGGCTAATTGTTGTCATTTATTTGTTTTGGGGGATTTTTTAGTAAAAATCCTTTAGCTGATGCTGCTAAGATGTGAATGGCAAGTAGATTTTAGGTTCACCCATTTTTTTGTGGAGGTGAATGGACTTTTGGCAGAATATGATTGCCTTTTTCATTATACTATTCTCCAGAGCAAATAAGTCCCACTTGTTTGATTTTCTTTTGCTTGTGTGAAAATGCAAATACTTGGAGAAAAAAAAAAGAACAATATCCATTAACCAGCACCAAAGTGCCAGCATTGAAACTCCAGACTTGTAAACTTCTAAATTTGATGTTTTCAGTTATTGATCAACCTTATCATATTTTGAGTATGACTTTTATTCCATAAAGAGGTTAGAGGATGCAGTTTCTTTGAAGCTCAGTTATTGTCTTTCCTATGTCTTCATTTGCTTTTGTTGCCATTATTTCCCTTCTTCACTGACTTTCTGTGTATATAGGATGCTTAAAGAACATTTAATTCAATAAACTAGTGTGGGAGTTCTCAATATCTAACGACATCATTGGAAGTTTACTTTTTAATTCCATGTAATATAGGTTTAGAAAGGAAACAAATAAATCATATGGCTATAGCAGATGTAGCTGCTGGAGTTCCAGGCATGATGTAGTAAGATTAGAACCTCAGCTTTAATCAAAAATGAAAGTATCCTTCTAGGTACAAAGACTGAAAGGCAAAAAGGGGAATCAGACTATTTATCTGAACTTTTAAAGCCTTTGCCAACCCAGAACAGACAAAAGAAGAGGAAAGGAAAGTCTAGGACGAGTATGGCCTTGAGAGCCTTAAAGGCTTACTTTTTAGGGGCTCTAGATTCAGTCCAGCTATCCATTCTTATGTGCAAAACACACGTGAATATTAAAAAAACCAACCCCCCCCAAAAAAGTCCACTCAAAAACACCTTGAAAAATCCAGTTTCGCTCTTTGTCTCAACCTTAAGTTTTACCATTTTAAGATATTAAATTACCTGTTCCAATAACATTGTCCTAGACTACTGATAGCCACATGATCTTCTATTTATCCATAGAAAAACATTTAACTGATACTGTGATCCAACAAAAAGGAAGAACACTTTTTGCTAGTTTATACCAGCTTCCTGTATATTGATATTTCACATAAACTATGACTAAACTAGATCTGGACAAATCTAGGAATATCTGTGCTCACCTCAGGCTCTGAGAGCTATTCAGCAACCTGCAAAGATCACCTGGCTTGCCAAAATCTGAGGCTGTCATAGATGAAAACCAGAGTATAAGCAGACTTCTAAAACACAAGCTGTGGCTGTGACATGAAGGAATAGATTTGAAATGGCAAGAAATGGCTGAGGTTCTTTTGACATTCTACATGTTACTCACATAACACTTCAAATGCTTAATGACAAGGGAGATGAACCACGTGGTATTTCTAAGAGTTGATTAGCACAAGTCAGGAGAAGACAATATCTCATTAAGCTTTCTAATGGCCAGCACTTCCAGTGTGAAACCTCAAATAGTCTGCAGTTCTTCAATTATTTTGAAAGGTTTAAATGGAATTCAGGCTGATTTAGTAGCTCTGTATAATCTGAGTAGAACATTTATGGTTTTCCTGTCATACAAAATTGTATGGCTGCAAAATGTATCTAAATTCTGAAATAAATATCTTTTTTTTTTTTTTTTTTTTTTCAGTAAGTCTAATNTTTTTTTTTTTTTTTTGTCATCAGTAAGTCTAATTTCTTAAGGCGGGCAACAGAAATAAAGATAATGGCATTGTGACCGTATGATCACTTCTTAAGTAGAAGCAAAGAAAAAAAAAAAAGAGGTTGCTTGATTCTTCTGAAATCCAGCAAAGCAGAAAAATGGAACAAAATATGAAGGAACAAGTAATTTCTGAAGAATTTAAAGAGAAAACTATTCTCTAAAATGATGTTTATTTTAAAATTTACCGCAGCAGCATACTTTGCTTAATACTGTCCCCAAGCCAGGAATAGTATTATTTTTTCCTAATAAAGCCTTTGCAAAAGTTTGCTACACCCCAGTATTTGTATTTACAAACAAAGACAGAAGGCAATCCAGGCTGCATTGAAATGCATGAAATGATTTTATAGGCTTTAACATGGAAAATATCAATCACTAGGTCTTCCTAATCTACCAAAGTAAAGTGACAGAGGTAATAAAACTAGGAAAGCTGTATTTGACATTTTATACTTGTAATTATTATAACGGTTTTATCCCACAACTCCCTGATTGTTTTCCATTTCCAGCTGATGTCAGTTTAAGTGCAAAATTTATAACTTTTTTTTTTCCAAAAAACAAAGTCTATTTAGATGCAAATGCTGAAAATGTCAATCTTTCAAGATACTGAATATTATGCATTACACTACTGTAAGTAGTGCATAGCATAATGAAGCCCTGACATCCTCAAACCCAGGAGTTCCAACCCTGTTCATTTCCATTACTTAAAAAACTGCTTTCTTCCCCCCTATTTTCTGCATTTAATATCATTATATAGAATAACCAGATACAGCTCATTCACTACATATCTTCCCATAATTCTTTATTTACCCTGATTTTCCTTCTTATGTGTACAACTCCAATACATATTTTTAAGTGTTCAAGTTTTCTGAAGAACTCACTGAAGAAGTAGAGAATATTAATCTGTTTGAAAAAAATGGCATCAATAATATTTCTGAAACAGCTGTATTAAAGAGCCAAAACAGGGTTATGGTTTGTATGGAGTTATTTATTCTTGCTTGAATTTCCAGGGGTGCTCCTGTGAATTTGCTGAAATAAAATGTCAAAACATCATATTCTTTTTCAATTAACAATGCTAAATTCTTTGTATTAAAATTAATTATAAAAGCAGGAGAGACATACATAGCTAAAATAATCACCATGCATTGTAATGGGATACTGCTCTGCAAGTCTAAGAGAAAAACCAACATTCCGTAGAATATCTGCTAAGATGCTTTCCCATGTTTATACATATTAATGAAAAAAGAACATAAGCAACAACATTTTCTCATGATTTTCTGTCCTGAGAGGTAAGGCACCAGTGGGATGCAAGTGATTTTCCTTCCCTTTCACATCATTTATGTTCATGACATCAGGAAGGGCTTTTTTTCTCAGTATTTGCATGTAGCTGTCAAGGGAAGATAAGATCACAGCACAGTCAGCACCCTAAAAAAAGTTGTACAATGAAGGGTAGTGAAACTTCTGGATGATGTAAAACTGCCACATAAGATGTTTTCCCAATAAAACCTCATATTTTAGAAAGCTCAACACTTTTGTTGGTTCTTCAAGGAAAAAAATTGTATAGTTAGAGTGTGTGCTAATAATCCATCCATAGAGGTAATGGGAAAATCTTTCAGTACTATGTAAAAAGTCAAAGCAGTTGATAAACAGCTGTTTTTTATAATTCCTGAGACAGATAAAGAAAATAATTACCCTGCTGAGCAAAACTATACAAACTAAGCCACCAGGCCAAGTAAGAGAGCTATGACTGGATGTGCATGTTTCAGCAATTCATCTCCAAAAGTCCTCGTAGTGTGGCTCCAAAGTGCTTATTTTCTTATTAAAAAAACAAACAAACAAAACAAAACAAAAACAAAAACACAACCCCAAAACCATTCAACTAAAACATTCAAGATCATAAATAGTATACATGTCCTACTGAAAACAAAGAAAAAATAATATATATAAGACCTTATTTCTACTTGTCCCCTTCAATATATGTCAGCCAGTCTGATGTTACTGTGTGACCTGAAAGTTATGTGATGGACATGGTCCATAATGACACGTCCCAAAGGGTGCAGAGCTCTCACTGTGGCTGTTCCTTTAGTGCTAAACTGCATTATGACTCCACAGACATCATTAGAGCTGGCATAATTTGCATCATTCAAGTACATAGATCCAAATGCTCAGAAACCTCAAAACCTGCTAAACAAGCATTACTCCAAGAAAATATAGTTGATAGCAAAGCTAAGGAACTCTAATTTATTCTCAGTTTATAGTTATTTCTGCCAAAGAACAAACATACAGTCAAATTTTTATATTTACCCAAACAACAATAGAAGGACCTATAAGTATTCAGAAATCCTGTAACAATAAGCTGTAGAATATTTCAGAGCTTAAATTCATTCAATCTAACACTCCAGCTCAAATTCTGCTTTAAATAACTATAAGTGAAAACTAATATAGAAAGTCTTTGCTGAAGTATTTCAGTCTTTTGTCATCCTTGGTCTATAAAGAAAAAGGAAAAAAGAATTTCCTAATTCTTTCTTACTTTTACTGCGTGCAAACCATATGTCTCCCTGCCAAAGTAATGAAAGTACACTTTTATAAATGCAGGATGTAGTAAGGGTAAAGGGAAAAAAAGTTAGACTAATTTAATTTTTTTAAATTTCAGAAGGCCTTAAAATTAAATCCAAAAAAGAATCATATTCTGAGGGAACTGGTTTATTTTTCTTTATATTGCAATTCAACTTTTAGAAAATTAAATTAACTGCAAAGAGTCCATGGAGTAAAAGAAACAGAGGATAGTGTGTCTGGATTTCATTTTGATTAAAGTAGAAAAAATATTTAAAGAGAAAGAAACAAAATTTTAACTTACCAGCTTGACCAAGTGTATACTCCTGATATCTTGTTCCTATTCTGTTTGTGGCTGTACAATTATACCGTCCAAAATCACTGTCAGATGTGGGAGCAATCTTTAAAATGAATACAGTTTGTGAATATTAGTTGCTAATCAAGTATAAATGTTTTCTAAAAAAATCAGAAATTGAAGTATGTTCTCCTTAACCAATATGTAGATGTGTTCTTACTTCAGCCTATCTAGTATATTCCCCAAATATAGGTCTAAATACACCTTGTTTCACGTTAAACTTTTCTTTCTCAAATTTAAAGGAGGAAATCCAATAGTGGAAAACAGTGATCTTGTTCATCCTTATAAGATCACCTTTAAACAAGAAAAAATATTTCCTAATAAACTCTTTGTATATACAAAGCACCTACCAGGCAGTCAGTTAATTTTTAGTATTAACTTAATGGGAAAGCTTTATGTTTATTTATGTATTTATTTACTTCCAAGTAAAGTTCTTGTTCAGTGTAGATGGAAAACTGAGCTCAAGCCATACAAATAAGGTTTATTTTCTTTCTGCTCACCAGAAGCAGGGAGATAAATCAGTTCATATATAGTTGTTTGTTGCTTTGGTATTTTTTAAAGAGCATTTCTTATTAAATTTTAAGTCTTATCCTTAAATACTCTATAGTACTTGCAATGGTGCCAAACTAAGGACAAAATTTTTTTATGTCACCACGTTGATTTGCATTTTAAGCCTTACCTCTAGAATCAGCTTTCTTCCTGTACTGTAGGTCTTCAGATGTGTTGTATTTTTTATGGGTAAAACTAATTTTCCTCTTCTCCACTGGACTGAGGCAGAGGGATTTGCCAGCACTTCACAACTTATATTGATGGGATTGCCTTCCCAAGAGTAATACATGGTTTGATTTGACACAAATGTTGGAGCATCTGGAAAAGGAAGTAGTGCACAAGTATATTGACTGTTTAGTAAAACAAGCTGTATACTTATTTCCAAATCTTTATGTTCACAGAGAAATTCCAATTAATTGCTGTGTCAGTTTATTATGGACCATGAAAGTATTAGTATCCAGTCCTGAGTTTGTTTTTTTATCTTGTTAAATTTTTCCTCTCCTGAAACTGTTTCAGCCGAAATTCTCAAGAAGAGAATACCTGCTAATTATATTTAACATTAGGCAACATCAGGCCCTTAAAAAAACATCATCTCAGAAATGAGGAAAAACATTTCCTCTTGAGGATGAGAAGCTCTTCGGCCAGACCCCTGTATGACAAAGGGAGGTGACCTACAGAACTTATATAATCTGTTCATATTCTGATTTTAGTGTTTTCTTTTGCTACACAGAAATTATATTGCCTCCAAATTTTCAAAAATGTGTTTCAGCTTCACCCATTTCTCACTGGAACCATGAACTTCTGAAATCATCAAGCTACAGACAAGAAAAACAGTGGTGTTTTCCTTACAAACCTACCTATAAATGGTTACATTAAACATATACCAAATTCTCAGTCTGACACAGAGGAAATTGCTGGTTTGCAAACTAACCGTGATTTTCAGATCACAATACCAGTACCGACAAGACTTATCTATTCTATTCACTGTTTCTCTGGAGAGCAAGAACAGTCAAGTGTTCTTTAGAAAATTAGAGGGAGTAGTTTTTTCCACCTCTACTAATTATGTCTTGGGTAAATAGTACTTTTGTCTATCAAAAGTTGCAACTTTTTCTAATTTCACTCATTGTATTTTAAGAGTATTAAGAAAATAGTCTTTATATTGCATTGGAGGAAACTCTCTTAGCACTAATTCCAAAAGAGAATTATCAGTTATAGCTGTTGTAATGGTATCTCCTTTTAATATCTATAATATGTATATATTTTTATTCTGATAAATAGCTTTTAAATGTTTCTACATGTGTCTCTGAAAAACCTAGTTTTCTGACAAATAGTTTAACTTTAGGCTATAAAATTGCTAATAGGTCTATCAGAGACCAGAACTGAGCACATTTAAGTAAGAAGTGAAATTTAGCTTCAGGCATAGGTGAAAACTACTTCCTTTTTTTTTTTTTTTGATTGTTTTGTTTGTTTTTGGTGGGGGTTTTTTTGTTTCTCAAGTTCACATTTTCAACTTATTTCTGTGTTTGTTATAGTCAAAGAGCATAACTTTTTCATCACATGTGCTGCTGTTGCATGCAGGCATACAGACTTTGACCAAAAAGAATTGCTATCAATAGAAGTTTCAAAGTACATATCACTCAATGCCAGCAGCATCTTCTTTAATAACTTAATTTTGTAGAAAAGCAAGCAGTTTCACTGAAATAAGTAAGGCATGCCTGACTATGAATTTATTTACCAGAGAAAGGAGGTTGTCTTTTTGTTCCAAACATTTTAATAAATAACTAGTGCTCTTGATGTTCACAGACCTTTAAAAAAAACATATTTCATCATCTACACAGCTTAATGTAAAGAATTGACTATCAAAAAGTCTTCAGAGTGTGACATCTTATATTAGTGGAGAATATGAAATAAAAAGCAAACTGCATATGCGTTCTTTACGGTTAAGGATTGTTGGGAAACTCAGAATACCAAGAGTCAGAGCCTTTGGCTTTTCCTCTGAAAATGAAGTACGTGGTGGGAGCCACTTGTAGGAAAAGTGCACAAGTTGACTTCTGCCTGTTCAACACATGGGTTGATAATTTTTTCAACACGTGGATCAGAAATCCCATCATTATGTTCATGAGGCACCAAATGGGGCTACTTCACAACAAATTCTATGTAAGCAGTGTCTCCCAATGCACAATTTCTCAGAATAGGTTCACTCCATTAATGAACACTAGCATTAATTTTGAAGATTGAAAGATACTCTGAAGCTGAGTAACCTTTCATCCTAGGTAACATCATGTGGTTTGATGCTCTCTGTTGATTTAAATACACATATGGCAAACTCATATTTCAAAAGTCTTACAAGTGAAAAAGTAGTGTATACTGCAGGTACAAGCATTTAGGAGAATAGGGACTTCATAATGCTCTCTCTTCTAAAGGTAACTTTTGGATGACCATAATATTCATTTATTTATATTTCAAAAAAAATAGGTGAGTTATGGACTTCCATCTCTACATGGCTACAGATACTAACAAACATACACATAATAAAACGCAAATAGGACTAAAAGTGCATCAAATAAAGGTATATCCCAAAACTGACAACTCACAAATATAAAGGATTCCCAAATAAAAAGAGCTTCACAATTTTCCTCTCAAAAAGTCTGGGTAAAAAGGCTTTGCAGACACTTCCCCAGCAGTGAAAAGCTCCAATACAGCAAAACCAGGAGGACTGTGTTAATGGCTTGATTCAGAGAAATTATCTTAAAGGAGATGATTTTTGATTTCCTAGTCAAGAATAGATTAAGATGCCTGGAGTGATGTTTTACACAAAGAAAATAAGTCTGGAAATGATTTTCTTACAGTGCAAATAAAAGATATTTTCCATTTCTTATAAAACTAAAAAAAAAAAAAGTGTTGGAAGGGAATAATTGGTTTGTAAAGAGAGTTTGTTTCTTCTTGTATTCTCTTCATCCTTAACTGCAGTATATTATGCTTAAATGGTTACAGAAATAGTATTTAACAAACATAAACACAGAATATGCTTATTATAAAGAGCATGAAAAAAAAAAGAAATCTTAAAGCCAAGGCTTTGAGAATATAAGGTTGACCATTATACATCCCTAAAAAAATCCAATCCCTCTAGTTTTCTGAACTATGAAACAAAGTCAATAAGCAGAACATTAAGCAGAACATTTATCAATAAATTCTATAAAATACATAAAGTGAAGTAAAACCAAGCAGAAATGAGAAGGTGAACTTTCTCATATATTTACATATGTTAAGGATCTGTAGCTGCAACATATGTATGGTATAAAAAACATAAGGCTTCAGTGCAGATCAGTTAGAAAATTAAAACCATTAGAAAATAATAATATGCTCTGCTTAGCTCCTATGTAACTCAGAATTAATTTACACCTGAAAAAGATCAATTCAGGGTGCAAATGAACTGTTCTTTTAAGCTTTTGCACATAAAGTACTACCAATTAAGACATCATGCTGGACTTCTAAATAGCTAAATAGAAATAGAAGCGTGAATACATTCCCTTTAAAAAAAAAAATCAACACTAATGGTATTTATTATACCTCAACATTTGGCACTGTACTGAAAACAAAAAAATCCAAAACAAAACAACAAGAACAGACACAAAAAACCCAACCAAACAAAGAAAAATACAAAAGCTACTGTTCATGTTAGTTCATATAGCCACACAATGTCATAGAATGGTTTTGGCTGGAAAGAAGATTAAAGATCGTCTACTGCAGCCTCCCTGCAGGGAGGGACATCTTCCGCTAGACCAGATTGCTCAGAGCCCCATCCAGGGATAGGGCATACTCAACTTCTCTGGTCAACTTGTTCCAGTGCCTTACCACACTCAGAGGAAAGAATTTATTACCATAATCTAATCTGAAACATCCATCCTTTAGTTTAAAACTGCTGTCCCTTGTCCTGTCAATACAGGTAAAAAGTCTCTCTCTTCCTTATAAGCCCCCTTTACTGAATGGCAGCAAAATTCTCCATGGAGCCTTTTCTGCTCTGGGCTGATCAACCACAACTCTCTCAGCCTGTCTTCACAGGAGAGGTGTCACAGCACCCTGATCATCTGTGAGGCCTCCTTTGGACTCTCTCCAACAGGTCCATGTCCTTCCTGTGCTGGGACCCCAGAGCTGGAGGCAGCACTGCAGGTGGGGTCCCACCAGAGCAGAGCAGAGGGGCAGAATCCCCTCCCTTCCCCGCTGCCCACACAGCTTTGGATGCAGCCCAGGATGTGATAAAAGTTCATAAGTACTGTTATAAGGTTCAGCTATGAAAGACAGAGTATTATTATGGAGAGATGAAGCAAGCAAAATGAAAATGACATCCAGAAGGAACAAAGACAATATCACAAAGATACAATATAAAACAAAACTATTCTATGGGAGTAGGATTATATAGGCATTTGCAAATTTAGAATGGCATTTTAGAGTAGCTAATGTTATGGCACCAGCATCAAATAAACTCAAGCTGTTCATTTTCCCAAAGAAGAAAGAAACAGACAGGTCAGCAACCCAATTAGAAGTAGTTCTGGAAAACCCGTGTGAGATTATTTAAGAGAAGCAAACTGTGACCTGAAAGCTGTCTCTTTTATTTAGATATCCTTGTTAGACATAATGTCCAGGAACAGTGATTCGAGAACAGATTAATACATCACCTGTCTTGTCCAGAAGGTAATTAAATTAAGGACTTCAAAGATCCAGCTCTGGTGTACATTCAGTGTAATACACAAAATTAGATATAGCAAATTATCTGATTCAGTGCATGTGTCCAGACAACTGTAATCGAAAACCTGCCTGCAGAATCAGATTTGCAATTCTTAGTTTAAGAACATAGGTTTTCAAACTTGTGGCTGTTTTTCCTCAAGTAATTTTTTTTTTTCCTGGATCAGAATGAAAATATGTGACAGATTGTCAGGTCTAAGATGCTGGACATTTCCTGCAGTATATTATTGGAAGCCTCTCTCTTAGAGGATTAATATTGGCACAAGTTTCCCATCATCAAGGGCTTTAATAAACCACATCCTCTAGCAAATCTAGTACTGTCCTTGCCATCAATCCTGTAAAAGAGCTTCAACTTTTCGTAACTGCCACAATTTGGTTAACAGCCATCTATCTTTATCTTGTATTTTCTCCCTCATATCTCTTTTCCAATAGTTAATATTTTAAAACTAATAGCTTTTCCTTGGATAAAAAGGTAGAATAACCTCCACAGACAACTACAATAACTGTCACATAGTCATTTGTAACAAAAAAAAAAATATTAGAAAGACTTCAGAAATGTGGTTAAGTGATTATATCTATATATCTATTTCTACAATCATGCTGAAAAGGAGCATAGGAACTGAAGAGCTTCAGGCTTACTATCACTTTGCTGCTACTATTACAGCCAGGTAGCTGCAAGGAAAAACACGCCAGATCTGCATGGGAAATTTCCAAATAGAAAAGCAAGTGAGAGTTATCATATATTAATTTTACATTGCCATTATTATTAGCTAAAAACGGAGGGCTTGTGGTTTTTTTCTTTTTTTTTTCTTTTTTCTTTTTTTTTTTTTTTTCAGAATCTAGCTCATCATTTCAAAAGTTTTGAGAAGTACATTTCTTTTATAGCAAGTACAGGAAACACCACTCTCAGTAATATTTCTTTTCCCCTGCCCCATTCTTTTGATTCCTTTCAAAATGCATTACAATAAAACACTGATATTTAATAGCATGATGAACTATCAACAAATTCTCCAGTTTAAGATCCCCCTTTTATTAGCAATCAGTACTAGTTCTTGATAAGCTTGACTAGGATAATATTTTTAAGATCCAAACCCCACACCAATTGCTCCATTTTCAAAAACATAGACAAAAAATTAGTTGTCATGAACATAAGTTATCTTTCTGCTAGACACAAAGCATGTTCTTGATAATGTCACCTTACAAGCAGTGGGCAATGAATGCATGTATGGTTCTGGTTCTTGGTATTGCCAGAGTTGAAGAAATTCAATGTATCTAATTTTCTTCAAATTCCACTTGATGGTAAGGAATTTTACTGGGTTAATCACTTTAAAAAAAAACCAAACCAAAACAAACAAACAAAAAAACCCCCTCCAAACAAAACAAACACCAAGAAATTTTAATTTCATAGAAATATCTGTTGTGAATGGAAAAATCTCTCTAAAATTATCTAAATCAGTTTAAATTAGGAGAAGAAATTATAAAGAATACATAGCTAGATAAAATAAGCTAAGAATGTCAATAGCGATTTTTACAAAAACCTGTTTGCATATGTCAATGGGTCATTTTTTAGGCCAGTAAATAACACTGCCCATCAGATCTGGAACAGGCAGACTCCTCTTTCCACTTCTCTCAGGCTAGCAGTCCTTCCCATTTGAGTAATAAAATGATAAGGTGTTGCCAATTAGTAACACATTATTTTGGAATGATACTAATTTGTATCAAATTTTCAAAGGCCAGGTGCATTCCTGGACAGAATTACTGGAATAATTTAGGATGGCCAGACTTCTGACATCAAATCTTAGATCATATAATTCTCTTCTATCCAGATCAAAAACTGCCATGCCTTTCTCAAATCAGGATCCTAAGCCTATCTCTCTTCTTTTCCTGCTTGTCACTTTTCCAGAACAAAGTCCAATCTTTATCTTCTGTATTTTTCTGTCATCCTTACCTCCACAACATGCCTCCTTTATCACTATCATCCCTCCATTCCGTCATCTCTCTCTCTCATATATTCCCAAATCATAACTGTTGTTGCTGAATGGAGCAAGGGCTCTGAGCCTTGTTATCTCTTTACTTCATTTTTACATAGAGTGATGTCCAGAAAATAATGAAAAGAATCTCTACGAAACTCTAAGGAACAAGCTAAAAATCCAAACAGCATTGCTGAAATTGCTTACTATCCTACACCATTTCTAACATGTTGTGCTCCTAAAGCTACACCTTGTAGCTACACTCTAACCCCAAGTACACTGTGCTGAAACTCACTGAAAATTTAAAAATACCAATTTCAAGCAATGCCAGGTATTCTGCACTTAAGTTAATTAAAAAAAAAAAAAAAAGAGGTTACAAACCTCAATTTAAGGTCTTTTGTTTGTTTGTTTGTTCAAGTTTCAAATTGTCAGCATTGAACTTATCATACCACTTTTATTTACTTCATAATTCTCAGATGTGTTCCTTCTGCTCTGCTGGATCTGTCTTGGAGGTACAGAGAGGGACAAAGGCCATGTTGCCTTTATTTTCATTCACAGGTCACTATTGTGTAATATAATTTACATTTAACATAATAGGAAATTTCTTGTGAAACCATTTAAACTTCACACATTAATTATCAATGTAAGTATTTAACATTTTTAGCCTGCAAGACCAACTAATGAAATAGAAGCATTTTCAAGGAAACATCAGAAAACTTTTCCTTGCTTGCTTTTTCTTTTTTTTTCTACCTTCACTTTTCAAAATTGCATATGTGAAAAAAGCATGTCATAGGTACCCAAGACAGCATAGCATGTCATACCTATTAATGAGTAAATTATTAGAAGTGAAACAAAATAAAACCTATATTATTTTATGAATTCAAAATTCTATTCTTCTATTAAAAGAAAAAATATCCAACATGTTTAAATGATATCAAGTTCATTGTAAGGCAAATCAAAACATGTAGTATAGAGTTCTGGTAGGTAAAAATTTAAATTCCTAACATGAATATCACATTTTAACAAGTCATTACCATACATAGGCAAAGAGCTTTTAAGATAGAATTTCCATTCTAAAGTATTTTGGGCTGAACAATAGGTAGATTTACTACATAGATGAATAAAGTATAATTTATCCATTTTGCTGCACTTACTGTTAGAAAAACAGAAGAAGAAAACGAAAGTGTTCATCTCTGGTTCAGTGTGGGAAGTTTTGGTTGGATGGTTTTGGAAGGTAATTTTATGCAATAAACCTCATCTTTTTCTCTGAATTCAACATTCATATCCCCTTGAAGCCACTGCAATGGCATATCAAATTTCCTTATGTGCAAGCGTACAAGGTAATCAAAGAAGGAAAATGGTAAATCTTACAACTGATATTCATGAACTCAAAAAACATGTCAAAATTATGACATGTAAAATGCTAAAGATTGACCTTTGCTATCTTTGCTTTCTCTTTTAAACTTATAAATTTGACAGGAACAAATGTAACTAAAGCCAATAGTATTTTAATAGAAAACATGCAATTTTTTTCTAGACCATTTCAAAGTTTTGTTTCTCTTGATTGTTTTTCCTGTCATTTGTTTCTTTCCTATGATTGTGTTTATTAGTTTTGTTGTTTTCTGGCTGTGATAACAAGACAGAGCTGGGCCTTCATGACTAATGGGTATAAATGGGAGGGTATAAAGAAATCAAAGCCAGGTCATTTCAGTGGTGTCCAGTGACAGGAAAGAGACAATCCCTTCTGACCTCAAACATTCTGTGGTTCTGTGAGGAGATGCTGCTTCACTGATTTCTTTTAACAGAAACCAAATCTAAAATATGAACTGTTTGAATTTATTATGATTTATGATAGCTACATATATTTTGCAAAGATATAAAATTAAACGGTATGAATCCAAAGCATCTCCATCAATTGCAGTGCAATTCAGGTAACATAAACCAAAGTAAAAGGAAAAGACTAATTAATTCAGGAAATAAAGTTCAAGAGTGTAACAGTAATCACATTAACTACAAATTGTGGCAAGGAAAAAAACATAGAAAAAGGAAAAAAAAGACTATTTCTGATAAGCAGTATAGTAGTAATAAATACTGCGCAAGTTTCTTTACAGGTACATCGCGCAATTTTTTTTTTTTCCTCCCCACAGAGAATTGGTACTTAACTAATAAGCAATATAACTAAAAAATTCAGGTTTGGATGAAAAGATGTAGTAAGACAAAAGCTATTCCTTTTTGGAAGAAACTTTAAATTATTTAAATGCAATTTTTTATAGAAATTGCTTTCTAATAAATCATGTTTATCAACTACTCAAGTGGCTGATCTCATACAAAAGTGTAACATGTTACTCATTGTAATATGTTTGTCATAGATGACTCTATTCCAAAACACCAGTAATTATGCACTGCGACAAAGTAGGCATTTTTGGACCATCCAGCACATCTAATAGTTGAAGTACTAACATTGAAATTGGGCAATTTTAACAGAAATAGTCATGTGAAAACTGGTAATTGCAGCTAGAATGGTCACTAAGTCAGGATGCTTTGTGGGTAGCAAATGGTAAAACAGAGCATATGGTAACACATGTTCCAAAGAACATGTTTTAATATATTTTCTCCAGTTAAAGGAGTATTGTCCAAAAGAATTTGCACCTGGTGATACAGAGCAGTCAGAGGCACCAGCATCTTACACAATGTGTGCACCTGGGAGTACAGTTTGTCAGAATAATGATGTCTCACCTAAGAAAACAAAAAACACCATATAGAAAGGTAGACATCTGTATAGCAAAAGTAAAACTTTTAGAGACACGTGATATTATTATATGTAAAATCAAGTTATAATTCACTGGGATTTATACCTGTAACTTCTTTAGGTGCTCCTGAAAACTTAGAGTATCTCCTGCTTTATCTATTTTTTTTCTATTATGATTTTTATTAAAAAGTAGTCATTTCTCTGCCTATGATAAATATATAATCACTATAGACATCTTAATACCCAATACACATCATATATGCCATCAGAGAGGATGTGTTATTTCCATTATAATCACCCAATACACACTAGGCTTCATGTCTATAATCAAATTTTTCAGCTAATGAAATCCATTAGTAAAGAACATTTACAAATGGTATTTGTATTTTCATGTAATTTTGATTTCTTTTTCATACTTACTCTAAGGAAAATATATTTTAAAAAATTATTTAATATAGAAAAAATATAAGCAAAGATGACTTTGTAGGAAGAAATCCTTATAAATGCCCCTGGGTTTCCTACAATTCATGGCAGCTTAGCATTTACTTGAGATAAAAGGCAGGGTTAACTGTGCCCAATTAGTATCAAACCTGATACTCTCTTCCTGTCCGCCAGAACTGCTCTTATCATCAAGAACATCCCCAACAGAGAATAAGGACAAAGTATGGAAACTGTGCTATCCTACTGTCAGTTTAGGTCTGTGATAGGGGTCAGTAAGTAAAAGGTTGAGACAGTGACACCAGAGCACTCTGTGCCTCCATCAGACCTGTTTGACTGCACTGACATTCAAGGATGTGATGGAACCACATTCCTGTCACTGTCAAATGTGTTAAAACATATAAAGCAAACTGCTGTAGTTTTGTTACTAACTTATAAAAAGGCATAGATGCATTGATTAGTTCTATCTAGAAACTATGGAACAATATAAACAATTAAGTGCTGCTTATTTATACATATTTTTATTTTAGTTAGTTTAAAATGAGAATATTGTTAAAAATAATAAAAATATTCTACTAAAATGGCTTAACTGCAAGAGTCACTTAAACTTGAAATAATTTTCATAACTAACACAACAAAATAACTGAAGAGAAAATTAAAATATTTTGAAAGGTTTTATGCATTTTTTTTTTGTTTGTTTGGTTGGTTTGTTTGTTTTTTTTTTTTTTGTGGGGAACGGTGGTGGTGTGTGGAATCCAAAACCTCTGATAGCAATTTATGCAACCGCAATTAAAATGCGGAAAAAATACCACTTGGAAAATAATGCCAGGAGATTCAAATCATCTATTTGAAACTGACTTTAGAGAATCTCACAACAATTCCGCCTATTTTTACCAGTTTGCTACAAAAACACAAATGAGCTGTTCAGTGTTTGAACCTGTACCTTTTGCCGAAATTCTCTGAAGCTTATGAAGTGCAATAACTGAAATGAGGGATAACTATGAAACCTGCTGTATGAAAGAAGGTATTTGTAGCTGAGAAAAGGACTGTTGGCACTTATGACAACACAGCACTGGATGGAAATGGTGGTAATGAGGTGCTGAAAGACTCTTTGAAGAAGTTGTTTCATTACAGAAGTTTATGACAGATTTGACTGATTGGAGATGAGGCTGAAAAGAAGACACTTCCTCCTGGGAACACTGCTTTTAAGAACAGAAGAATTCTTCACCATTAGACAAGTGTTTTCTTTCCTGGGCAAGACAAATAAGTTAAACTTGCAGTTCATATCCCAGTGCAAAGTTATTTGCAAAGGAAAGCAAAACATTTCTCTGACTAATTAATCAGAATATGAATAGAGACAGACCTGTATTGTATCATCGCAGAAATATTTTCTTTGCATTAAAAAACTCCTGATGTAAAGGATTTGAGGAAATTTATATTTCTGTTATTCAAACACTGTGCTGGAAAAAATGCTTTAAACTTCATTATCAGTTACATATTTAAAACTTAAACATCCAATTTTAGAAATGCTACAATACAAATCTTGTATTATACATTAAAAGTAATCATTACAATGTGTGATATTTCTGATGACAGAATTATATTTCTATGTTCTTTATAAATTGTGTTTTCTCAGAAGATCTTTGAACTGCAGAAATTTTATGCTGTATCAAAAATTGTCTACCAAGGCATAAATTCCAACTTTAAATTATTCCATTTTCTCATACACTATATTTGATTGCTCCCACACATATTCAAAATTAATTCTGTTATATCATAATAAGACTATGTTACTTTTAAATTCTTACCATCTGTTCTAAAGCTTTCACCCTGAAAGGTGTCTTAGATTATAATAATGTGGCGTATTAATGCAGAGATTTTGCTATGCCCTTTGGTATGAATTCTGTGTTGCTAATAAATTCTTAAATTTCAATTGCCTGTGTTTTATAACATGGGATACAATGCATCTCTCTCTTATGAATATAAAATGTTTTAATATTTAACCTTAAAGCACAGCAGCTGTATAATCATAATCAAAGGTTATATTTTATACCACTATGAGTAGAATAGTCAGGATTACACAGAAATTTTCAAGAAACTTCACTGAATTTGCATTTTTATCTAGTTCCTTTTTCTATTACATACACATAAATAAATAATTACCATTGCAATGATTCATGAAACAAATATAGCAAATTAGCATGTTTTCAAAATAATATTTTGCAGAGTTCAAAATACCTTCATATGACTATTTATTGAAGATAAATTATGTTAAAGCTTTTAATAAATACTGTATTTATTTCTTAGGCCTTCTGGGTTGGCAAATCTCTTCCTTCCTAACCATTCTTTGCTTTCCTTTCAGATTTATTTCCCATGTCACAATGCATTGCTCTCCTGCCAAAAGGATGGAGCACACAAATGCATACTGAAGTCACTTTCAGAACTCCCCAGAAAATCACTCAGTGGTTTGCAATCCTTACTTCTGCCACAAATCCTATTCCAGCATCTGTCTTCACACTAGAAAGACTTTTTCTGTTGAGGGACTCTGTTTAAACAGGCTCACTCAGACTATACTGGAAGTGTAAAACAAACCTATCTAGAAAATCTCTACGAAAATGGAACAACAATGAAATATAAATGAAGAATTTTTTTGTTTGTTTTAATTTTTCAGAGATCTTTGCTCATGAGTTTGAAGAACAGTTTGAAGAGACAATTTTCCAATGGCATTTTGTATTTTTCAGATCCTCTGACTGGCTTCTAAAGCATCAGACTCTTCTAAGCAAAAATAATCTTCTTTTCTACTGGATAAAATTCAAGAGCTTTGAATAAAGACAATCTCTAAAAGAGAATGTCACAAACATGAATACTCCAAGGGGGGGTTAAAACAGGGGCTGGAGACTTTTTAGTGATTAGTAAATCAGAGAACTACGTGAGGGGAAAAAAAAGAGACTTTGTTGTATCTTAACATTAAAAGGTAAAGCTCAAGACTGAGCTGCTGCTCAAATCTGTTCTTACCTTATCCTGCTGAATACTTTTCATCCCCAGCAGTCTCAAGAAGCCCAAAGATTTGAAGTTATTAAACTTAACCTTAAGTTAGTGGGTAATACCATTGGAATATGATTTCAGATGAAATCCTGTCCTGCTTAAATCACTGGCAAGGCTCTTATCAACTTCAAAAAAGACAGGATTCCTCCACAGAATAATGATGTACAGGGCATGCTTTCTTCATTTTGCAAGTTTAAACATGAATTACCATGAAAAAAAATGACCTTCCATTAAGAATGTACTTAGATTTTTTTTCTTTTAAAACAAATTTTAAAAAGAAAACAAAATATTAGAACTTACATTCAATATCAAGGTACATGCTCTTTTGGTGCCCACCAATTCTACTTGCAGCTTCACAGTCATATCTCCCTGAATCTGACAACTTCACATCTTTAATATGCAGTGACGATTTTCCATGCTGCCCTTTGACTTCTATACGGCCATCTGGGCTCTGTTCACATTGATTCAGGAAAAAAGAAGGTTTTATATATTTATATATGTATATCAATGTATAATTTATATATTAAACACCATTGATAAGAATGACTGAAAGCATCTCTTCACCACTGGGAAGTTATTACTGACAGCTAGGCAAATTCTAAGTTTTTGCAAGTATATAAAAAAAAATAAATGTATAGGAAAATATGTACTGTTTATAGGCACTATAACCAAGGGAATAAGTACATGCTTAAAGGAACATTGTCAAGGGAAACCACAAAATGTAGCAATTTATGACTTCAAGAGTGAACTCCAAACTCAAAATATTTTTATGATCTCATTGTGCTATGATGCTGCAGTTAATGAAAATGCATTCATGTAAGGTCATTATATCTTAGATTACCATTAGCATTATCTCTCATCCTCAAACATGCAGCTGTGAAACCAGATAGAAATAATCCCTCAGACAAACACAAATCCAGTCATAGATTTATTTTCATTATTCACATTTTACAGTCAGAACTTCACAATTGCTAAAAAAATTTGAACTATAAATGCAACTGGAAACTCTAGATTTCATTTCCATATCTTTGCTTAGAAAAAAGCAAGGGAAAAAAATTAATTCTGGCTTACAATTTTCTACAGCATAAATTTTATGTTTAGCAACATCATAGAAATTCTTATCCATAAGAGCTTCCCCAAATTTATTGGAATTTAAAGTGTATACAAATACTGGGAAAAACTGAATAAAATAATTGAAAAAAAAATCCTCTTCCTGGAACTTCAACCTGTATGCAGTATACCTGAGGGGGAAAAAAAAAGTTATTTTTATTCTGATTCTGCTCTTTACTTATAGAATCATGGAATGGTTTAGGTTAGAAGGGACCTCAAAGATCACCTAGTTCCAAAGTCTCTGTAATGAGCAAGGACACCTTCCACTAGATCAAGTTGCTCAGCGTCCCATCCAGCCTGGCCTTGGACACTTCCAGGGATGGGGCATCCACAGCTTCTCTGATAACCTTTGGGAAATTTGCTGAAATTTGCTTTGGGAAATTTGTTTTTTCATTTTTGTTTGGGAAAAAAAAATAAAAAGAATACAAATGCTGATATTTGCTTACTGTAACTATTAAGAAAGGTGGAAAAAAGGGAGGGAAAACCAGTAAATATTTCACTATATCACATTTAAATGTGAAACAGACTTTAATCTTGAATCCTATAATACACACTGTCAAATTACTGCTTTTTACACTAAATACTCACCAAGTGATAGCTGATACTTAAGTGGCTGAACTTTTAACTCAGTACAACTGTTTCTTGACTTAATACGGGAAAAAACACACACAACTAAGATCTCAAAATATTTGATGCTAAGCAGTCAGATAAAGCATTGTGTTTATCATTATTTATAAGGAAAGAAAAGTATTCTGATCCCATGTCAGAATCCAAGAACACTGAATTCTCTTTCTTGTGAAAACCTCTCAGCATACGTACATAAATTAGAGATATGAAACTCTAATGTAAGTGCAAACAAAACACCTCTGGATTGGTAAAAATTGGTAACTAATCACTTAGCTGTCCCCATATGTCATTTCTATTATTGAAAATTCTATTTCTATTATATGTTTAAAAAAGGAAAAGAAACGTTATGATGTTACTTGTAAACATGTTACAGTACTGAATGTCATGGCTTTTGGAGGGAACTCTTGAGATAATTAGAAAGCAATTTCCTTAAAATATTAATTAGTTTTCTAATTTCCAATATACAAAGTATATCTGTCTGTCTATCTATCTATCAAACAAGTACCTTCTATGACATAGTAACAGCATTGTATACCCATGGATTACTTGCTTATTTTTTCATGCAATACAATGGTCAGTCTACCTTATTCCTACTTGAAATGTAAATACTCTTCAGCAACTTCATTTCTGATTTTACCTTGATGAGAAATACTTCACTAAGACGATAAATCTAAAACTGTGAAACAACCTGTGACTATGAATCACAGATACAATAGCAAATACTGTATTAGTGATTCAACAATTCAATAAAAATACTTTAATTCACTACTCTATATTTCACTATAAATAATTGATAAGCACAAATATGAGTGTTAATTTATGTTAAAAAAATACCTTTGACAGTAATTTCTTAATCTTGTTTTAGTTTATTTAATATTTTCCAATACTGCTGGAAAAACATTAGACTGTAACCAAAATAACTTTCTTATATTTTCCTATTCTCTTATTCAAATACAGATAGTGTAATATATCTTAGTTTTACAGTTAGGACAAAAACCAAACTAATAAATACTCTGAATGACAGGAGATTTTTGTATAACCATATCATTTATGCTCATAATCATATCATTTATGCTCATAATCAAATATATGGCAAAAATCATTGTAAGAGAGATTTACTAAGTTAAAAGTCAATAAAAACAAAGAAAACAATGATTGTAGGCAAGAAAATTTCACCCAAATTATCATAAAAATATGCTTTTACTAAAAATAATTTCTGCTTTTTCAAAGTTGTCTCTTTGAAATTGCTTAATAAATAATACAAAATATGTAAGATGTGTTCTGCAGTGCTCATAAGGTATATTATACTGTGACATCTTCATGAACAGTTTGAGAAGTCTTAAGAACTGTTCCCTGGGCCTGTTCTGCAGATGGATTAGTGTACAACTCCTTTTCCCCCCGCCCTGCAAATATGGTGCAATGCCTGATTAAAAATGCACTGATAGACTGATGTTCCTGAACACAGAAACACATGAAAGAAAACAGTGTAAGTACAGACTAAGAAAATTGCATTAATTAATTAATTAAAGACAATATGTTAAAGCAGTTGTCTATGTCTATGAGAGGATTCCCAGAATATGCTGGAGATTAACACATGGAAAAAATGGTAATTAGTATGATGCAGTTTCACAAGAAATTCAAAAATATTGGTGTGGCTGTATTACATTGCTTTAGGGTACAACTCAGTTAATAGAGATATAGATCCATAATGTCAGTGCTCCTATTATCTTTAAACAGCAAATACACAACTCCAAACAGAAGCAGCATTAACCTTGGGGTCTGCACCCACCAGAACTTTGCAACCATTGGTAAAACGTTTCTGAGGTTTATTTGTATCCTGCACTAATTACGGAGAGCACACAATAGCACTGGTACCTTACACACCAAAACATGGAGAGCAAGAGACAGCATGAATGGGAACACCAAGTACACTGCACCTGCTCAGCAATCCTCAGGAGAAATCCCCACAAGGAAAAAAGCCTTGAAGCTTCCAATAGGAAAAAAATATATATACAAATTAATAATGTCAGTAACTCTCAAGTCTACCTAAAACAACAATGGACACCTGTTACATAGGAATATTCTTCTTTTCCTTTAAAATATTATAGTGGGATAGATGTTGAATACGTACTGTGTTGTTTTCTGTCAGATTGAATACCTGTGCTTTTAATTCTTAATATTAATAAAGAGTATAAAAATGTGCAAAACAAAATCCTAGACAATCAGAAGAGTCTCTGTGGTCCAATACTCATTATTTGTGCTCATTTACTGAATTATTCCACCATCCTGGAGCACGAATAATCACTGAGGTCTGAAAACAAATGTGGACAACACAGTTCCATACAGCTATATATATTCTTTAGAAAGATCAATTAAAAAGTCTGTTAACAGGTACTTACACTTTGAGACATGGGAAAAATTACAGTCTTCAGAAATTACCTTTTCACAGCATTTTAAAAATTGTAATAAAATCTTAAGAAATCAAAATATTTTTCACCATAAAGGTTAATTCAAGAATTTCACAGAATTCATAAATAAAAATGGGGATTTTGAAGCTTTGGTATTGCTTTACCCCCTACACCCCAAAATCTCATCACCAACATAAAGCTAAAACACAAGCTAAAATACAAGTCTTCAGCAGAGACTCTGATAGTGTTTTACTCAGGTGAAGTCACTTTGTGTCTTTATCCACAAAAAAAAACCCACATTCCCTTGATTAAGAACATTTAAAAGAAAACCACTATCTATTTTGAATACTGATAGCAATCTAATTCTCTGTCCTTGTCAAAGAAAACTCTTCTATACAGGTCTCCAAGTAAAATTATCCACAATAACACCACTGAAATATAAAAAGTACCTTCTGAAAAAAAAGGCGAAAGCTTTCTGCACTTTCAATATTCCTGCTTAGAATATGTAGCTAAACTCAAATGAATCCCACACTAATCAAAAAATGGAAAGTATCTCATCACCTGAGATTAGTTCTACAGATTCAGCCAAGTAAATTCAGCCAAGTACTTTTGGTTTTGATAAAATTCTTGTCATGATATATATGTTATTGTACTCCTTTACTTTTTCTGTCATTCTCTTGCTTCCCGAATAGCTCACGTGATTTGTAATTCCATGTGTGAATATTCCCAAAGCTCTGACCAGCTGATGCTGATCTGACTGGCCTTTGCACAGCTTCAAAATTATAATCCCAAAGCAGCATCAGAACAATGATAACTCTGCATTTCAAGGGTTCCACATGCAGAGAGAATAGAGATGTGATGAGACAATAACATCCACAAGGAGAAAAGAACAGCTTCTGCAACGGTATAACTTATTCAGGTACCATGGAATGTTCAATCTTCAAAATTCCATTGCTGTTGTAGTAAAAATCACTGTAATTACTCAGAAGGGGGGAATTAGCTGATTGTGATGATTAGAAATTGTCATTCGTTTACAACTGTAGAAAGCTGTACTTGGGTAGAGGTGGATACTGTGGTTAGTGGATGAGTTTGAATTATCAGCCACTTCTCCAGCTCCCACTGAGGAAATGTAGAACCAAATGAGATGAAGTTGTATGGCTGCCAAAACTTGCTTTTTGAGTTGGATGAAAACAAGAATAGAAGGTGAGAAGAGTTGCAGAAATTGGTGATTCATTTGTAGCTAGATTTTGGTAATATTGCTTGGATGGTTAGAGCAGCTGACTTCCCTCACAGAGTGTACCACTTGGCTGATAGAATACTCCTTCAACTCCTGAAGTCCAAGTGCAAGACTGCAAGCAAAAAATCCCTACATTTAAAATCTAGACCAGTTGAAATATATTTATTTGTTTCTCTTCTATGTTTAAAGCTTATATGTGATCAAAGTGCCATTACTGTCCATAGTTACAATGTTATAGGACAGTTTTGCCTGTCAAATATTTACCAAATATGTCTTCGGACACCTTGTCTACTTTAGTATTATTTTGGATGTGCATGGCATACTTTAACAACAGAAATGATGAAGAAACAATGGTTTAGAACTGAGATTGTTGTTTCTTTTGTGAAACATGGAATACCATACTAAAGAAAAGTCATTAGAAGAACATGTAATTTGAGTGAAAACTGCAGGTCTTTTTAAATTTCCTCCAAAGGATGAACATTGTTGAAGATCATCACATTGCAGGGTGGGGGAAGGACTGAAAAAAATCCTAACTCTTCCTTCTTTAGATCAAATTGCCAAAATTGGTCATGTTCCCACTACATATCACTGAATTTTCAAGGAGAACACAAATACTGATTAACAGAATCATCTTTGGAATTTCATGAATAGGATTTCTTTTTAGGAAGTTTTCTGATTTCAGGCTGTGTTGATATCCACATGAGAGGAAAACTTGAGGTCATATACTTCAGGCTGAAAATTCTTAGATATGAGATTTAAGCAGATCATAATTGCTCATGAAAATGTTTCTTGAAGCAGCATGAAAGAGAAAAACTTCTGCAACCTGACATGCTGATACTAAATGATGATTAAATTCCAGAAGTCTATTAAATGCATGTGAGCAGCAATTCCTAGTCTGAAAATCTACCTTTGATGATGAGAGAAAGGGCTGTTGGTCACAACAGCCATCATCGTGTAGAAGCTGATGGAAGCTCCCTTCTGGATTATGGATGGTATATTCACAATATTTCCCATTCTCTTCAGGTAAATGTATTCTATCCATGCACCTGTTGGAGACAGCAGAAAATTCCAGAGTATTGCTATGTGCATATGCCTTAATGTCCAGTGAATCAGAATTAAGCTACAGCAGTGTCTTGGACTTCAGTGATTTTTATAGGAGATGTGATACTTTTAGAACTGCAGCTTGTTAAATATATATGTCAGCATCCTGCAAATTCCTGAATTTCTTAGGAATTTGGTTTTCCACAACGAAGAAATTATTGAAGAACCTATTGTTTGTAGATCTATAGTATAACACCAGGGAAGTCACAAAAAAACCCCTAATACTGAAGAAAAAAAAATACTGTTGTTTTGATTTTCTGTTGAATTGCAGACACAATAGTTATTTTTAAAGAATTCAGATTGGAAATAGTAGCAGGTCCTATGCAGGTTGTTAGCAGCATGTAAAATCTCAGGAAAAAATGAGTTCTTGAATGCTTCATACAACTTTCAGAAATTATGAACTGATATATCATCGATTCTTGATGGCATTTCTTTCAAACTTAAGCCATTACATAATGACATGACAATACATCAGTGATATCCAAAAAAATTAAGTCCAATACATCAAACACTTACTAAGACATGAAACAGAAAACTGAACTTCTTTCCTTGATTGTTTTTTCCTCATAAATGAGTATAAAAGAAAAATAATAAAGATGATGATCATCCATTCAAGATTACTTCTGCTGAAGATGCAAATCACAAGAAAGAAATTATTGATGGTTTTTAATGGCAAAAATAGTAGCATCATATTAAAAAAAAAACAAAACAACCAACTTGTAGAGGAAAATAAGCATTAGTTGGTCATGAAAAATAACAGTAACCGCAAAGGAATATTTATAACAGAAGTATTACACCTGTAATAATTACATATGCACTTTGTAATTAGAAATTCTGCTTCACTCATAAATATTGTATTCAGTGTTTTTTTCCCTAAGAATTCTGATGATCTGAAGCTACTCCAACACTGCTATAATGCCATTAACACAGGTGACTCTGATTCAGACCAGCAAAAACCTCAGGAATAAGCCCATAATGTATAATATTCTTATTCAATACAGACCTCACATAAAATAGCCACTTAAAATAATGGTTTTACTACACAATTACATCTTAGTTTTGATAATAAAATCTTACTGTAACTGTACTCTTTGAATAAAAGACAATGGGATACAGGTAATGATCTTCGTAAAGCTCACAGCTTTGTAAATCTTTAAAATGGTTGTGAAGCTTTTTTAACTGCAGTGCAAATTGGAGTCACAAGGTCTTTCTGCAAAGGATAAATAGGGGAAGACTCTAGCATAGCACAAGGCTCCAACACATTTATCAGTATGGGATTCAGGACTGCTCAGACTAACAATATTATGATTTGCCAGAATTTAATCTTTATTCATTACTCAATCTCTGTGCATCTAGACAAGAAAAGTCACTATTAAATATACATAGCAGCAGCAACAAGTATGGTTATCCTGACTAGGAACTTCAACCTGGTCCTACGTCTGTTTGAGTCAGTTCAAATCTGAAGGAAATATTACTTCAGCTGTAGAAATAACTAGCATGGTGAAATTACACCCCACTGCCCAGACAGAGAGTTATACAACTGTGAAAGAATGAGATATCAAGCACTAAGAACCCAGCTTTTCTTCAGGCAGGGAGTATTGCCTGTAAGTATGATTGTGCTCCTACTAAGAAAAGCTCTGCACTGGTACAGTCCAGGTTCTCGGAACTTGCCAGGAGTTGCCTTAATCTGAGGTAATTTTAATTTGGTTTATGATTGCAAGTCCCTTGTCACCAGGTAAATACCCAAATTTGCTTCCACTTAGTGCTAAGTACCGTATACGGCAAAGGTCTAACTAGCAAACGAGCTCCTGATTTTAATTGGGACTGGAGGATGCAGTCCTGTAACTTTAGGGACTAGCAGGTGAAAACATGGGGAAAAAAATAAAAAGCAAAGAAACCAAAACAACCTGTGGCTGGACACACATGAAGACAGAGCATGTAAATAGATCTCCAGAGAATACTGGAAGGGTGATTATAACAAGGAAAAGAAAACTAGGAAACTTTTGTGTAACAATTTTAACTGTAATGTTATTTTCCCCTCCCTTTAAGCTGAGTTATCTAAGTAATAAAGTGTTCAAGTCATTGTAATGGACTAAGAATAGTTGCTTGGTTAATTTTATTTAAGCTGAGAACATATTAGACCAATAATAAATTCTTATGTAAATACAGGGTATATGCCCCTCTTGCTCACAAAAGTTTTATGTAAGAATATACAGCAACCATTAAAATTACTCCTACTGTGAGAATTTCAAACATAGCTAATTCATTTATTTACATTCATTTTATTTTCACAGAATTCAGGTGCAAACCATGACAAAGTTTAGCTTCAGCTGCAGGAATAACTAATATGGGGAAGACATGCAGATGTAACACAGAGCAGCACAGCATGTGTTTTGTTTGGGAAAAGAGAATAATCATGATTTCAGCTTCTGATTTGTTCAGTAGTTATATGCAGATTGGGATCCTTTCCAGTTTACTGCAAAGTTGATGTATATTTTATTAAAATTACTATGGCTAGACAGCAGATAGGAAGTGTCTCTGGAAACTGGGACGAGGTGGAGCCCTGTAGGGGCATATGTAAGGAACAAGGCTCCCTTAGGGGAAGGAAAGTAACAGAAGGCCAGAAATGCACAACTTGAGTCGTGAGGAGAAGGGAATTATCAGCACGACACAGATTCTGACCTCACAGATCAAAAAGTCTTCACTCACAAACCCTGATAGTTCTGTAGGGCTTTTTGCAAATGAAGAAACAGAAGCAAATTATTGCAGTAGCAAGCAAAATGGAGAAAGTGAGCTAACCTGGACATAAGTGAAAAGGCATTCATTTTCTAGAAATTTTATGTAATTGATATCCAATAGAGTTTCTCTATTTACATTTCTAAATTTATTTATGACTATAAATAAAAGATTATGCTGGACATATCAGCCAAACTGGATGGAAACTATTATGGGAGAATGTCCTGCTACTAGTGTTTGAAACAAATTGGAAAGCAGGGACAGCAACATGGCAGCACAAAAACCCGTATGTTGTGCTACTGGGAAAAATATCACTGGGAAACAAAACCTTTGAGCCAATCTATTGCTTATTTTCAGTCAGCTTACAGCATTTCCTACGCAAGTGCACAGGTTAGGAAACTCAAGGAGTATATATTATTAAATTAAATTACCAGAAGTTATGTATAGTATATCACTGAAGAAACAGATCTGTAACAACACAAACTGAAGAGACTATAAGGATAAATTAATCTCAGCTAAAAAAGTCATCACAGCTTTAGGATTCTCTAGTACACAGGCAAATTGGAAAGGGAGATTGGGACCTGAAGGAAAGTAGTCAGTTTCTGGGTGAGGAAGGGAAGGAAAAAGAGGAGTGAGGAAAAAAGTGTAAGAAACAGCCCTGCAGACACCAAGATGGGAGGAGGAGATGCTCCAGATGCTGGAGCAGAGATTCCCCTGGAACCTGTGGAGAAGAAAGACCATGACAAGAAAGTCGTCCCCCTGAAGCCCATGAAGATAAGTGGTGGAGGGATGTCCATCCACACTGCAGCCCACAGAAGAAACAAAGTTTAGAAACAAAGAAGCAGGCAAATAATATTTTGACATTTGCTACAAGATGAATGATGCATATGTAATATTTTATAATCACACAATCTAATTTTGACAAATATGATGACAAAGGTAATAAAGACAAAAGAACTATTCATACAGAATTTGGAAATATTTTTAAACATTATTATGGCATATTTGCTAAAGACTATGTCCTGAGAGCTTAAAAATTCTTAGAGAATATTCATGAATCTGAAATAGAGGTCTTAATTTTAAATGCCTACAGTATTATTTTTGGTTAAGACGACAATCTTTTTACCTCAATAGAAGATTGTTATAAGTCTGGTGTTATTTAAATCACTCTGAATTTGTAACAAGGATGCACTGATAACTGTGGTATAAATATCATCACATGTTCCATATTGTAAATATTGTGTTTGTCCAATTAGAATGTTGATTCTTTTATTATTGTTATTTGTCCCTACATTTAAAAGCTCCAAAGGACATCAGTGTACTTACAGATGAGATTCTGTATTTATTTTCACATTTTCTAAATTTAAGCAGAAAAATTAAAACATACTTTAATTAAATTTAAGTATACTTTGATCAACAGACTACAGCACCAAATGAGACTTCCTAAATGGTAAAATGGTATTTACTCGGTTCGGAACTCTAAATATTCGCAAAACCACATTCTTAAAGCAAATTTCTATATTAAATGTCCACTTTATTAATTAATTTTTACATTAATAATATTTATAATATCTAAATATTTATTAATTATTTTCTATATTAAATGTCCATATTATTTTAAGAAAGGAACATTTACAGAATACTATGATAATTCAATCAACTTTTATCAAGTAATATAACCCTGAGGGCTTCAATGTTATTGTTCCAGAGAGGGTCCGAAGGGATGCAGAAGCTGAAATTGTGACACCTCTGAAAGCTTAACCCAAACAGTAGTTTTGTTACCAAAAGTGGCCAAGTAAACAGGAGAAAATGCAAGAGAAAGGGGAAAAATAAGCCCCCAAGTATAAACACCCAAATTACCCAGGTGTTTCCCATGGAGTTGTCTTATCAAGCCCTGGAATGCCCCAACTCCCCAGAGCAGTGGCTGCATCCTCAGTCAGCAGGCTCACAGGTGAAGGGGGGCATCCCTGCCAAAAGGCAACATTGTCCTGTCATGTGAAGCAAGCAAGCCCTGAGGCCTGAGCCATCTGCCTTTTATCTAATTGGCCAAATGATGTTTACCTGAGCAAATATGGCTGGTACTGCCCAGGTAGAGGTCCCTGGCACCTTCTCTCTGTTATATAACTGGTACTTCTCTGTGCATATGTGGGTGTCCCTGTGCTTGTGCAGTCCATTTCAGAGGGTCTTCTTTAATTGGGTTTGGGAGTTTACTTCATCCTGCTCCACTCTTTTACCTTCAAGTGCCCTTGAAGGGCCATCAGCTAATTGTGAGAGGCCAATTAATACTTTACACAGAAATGCCTCCTTCAAGGCCAGAGCCTCTTTATCAGCCTGTTTTCCCATAACTTGGCAGGAGAAGCACAACTCGTCACAGGTGGCTGGGCCAAACACAGACCAAAAATATTAGCATCTAATTCCACCCCAATACAGTTATGTAACATCTACCTAAAAGATATATTAAAGTATGCAGATGATCAGCTTGCAGTAAGGTAAAGATTGCCCCATGCTACTAATTCTTTGACATAACTGTCAAAACCTTACTTGCACAAGCAGGAATATGTAGAAAGACAAAAAACATCTTGTTGTTAGTAACATTAGTTATGCAAGATTTGGAAATTTTAATAACACAGGTTGAGTCCACATGTAGATGGGAGTTATTCTGACCAAGAATCAAAGGTAAGACCTATTGCTCATTTATGCAGTCCTAAGAAATACTGTTTGCTGACCCTGTCAGTAAGGGATGCTGCAAAGAGTCTTCACTTTGCACCTCATCATTGTCATGTTGAAGTGCCATAATCTGAATGTTTGAAATCTGAGAACTGGTATTAATAGCAAAAATAGTTTATGAGTAGATGCACACAGAGAGATGGTACAGTAAAAATATGACAGGAAAATACAGGGTTTGTTTGGTTGGTTTGGTTTTGGTTTTGGGGGGGATTTGTTTGTTTTCTGTTTGGTTTGGGTTTGATTTTTTTTGTTTTTGTTTTTTTTTTGTTTGTTTGTTTTTTTTAAAGTAAACTAAGGATGTTAATAAATTATTGAGAAATAACACAGAGTTTAGAGAGTTTATTAAACAAAACAATCACCAGATTGAAAAACAGAATCCAGGCCACTTGATTTAATCTTGATTTTGCCAAAAGTCTAAAGATTTATTTTCTCTTAATATATAAGTGTACCTGAACTGTCTTTCAGGTCAGGAAAATTGCTGACAGGTTTTCATAGTGCAAAGTACATTTTGCCAGGGTTGCACTGCTGATTGTGCTTGTTATCTATGTAGGCAGTGTATATAAAACACCGCATTTCTGAAGTCTCTGGAGAATATCCTATCAGTGAATAACAACTCCAACTGGCACCAGCCTATAAAGTGTAGATGTATCACTTAAGGTTGCATTAGGTACAGGAACTCTATTTCATCAGACAAGTAACAGCTCTCCAGAAGTTCTTAAACCATCAGCAGATAATACAAATGATACTTAGGCAGAAGCTCATGAAACAACCTTTTGTGTTGTGGAAGAAATAAATGAATATGCAAGTCCAAGCCACACTGGTATGTAGGAAACATTTCATTCTTGATATTCTTCAAACATTCCTGATAATTTCATTCTTCTTTGGTGTTAACAGACTTAACATCATCACTGATGACTAAATGGAAAACACTAATACTGGAAGGGAAAGAAACGTCATTTCCAAGCCTGTACAACTGTATTTCATCCAGTAAATACAGCACCACAATACACAGAAAGTAGCCAAAAATATCTACTTGATGCATATGTAATACATAAGCAAATGGATTAAATGGGAGACAATTTTTAAATATAAACTTGGTAGGAATAGGATTGTCCATCTACAGAATGGATAAAAACTTTGTACTTAATTTAAGGCATCTCATTAAACAACTGATTAAATTAGTCATGTTCCTAAATAAGTCTATTTCTTTCCCTAGGTTATTTAAGCTTTTAATTCAAAAGTTACTAAATTTTATATTTTCTTGCCTTTCTATCTTCTTTAAATAACTAACAAGTCAGTCTCTTCTTACCTAATTTTTTCCCAGTGAAAGGTGACCTTAAACTTTTACTGAAAAGAAAAATCTAAGAAATTTACGGAATTCTGAGCTTCTGTAATACCAATACAGCCATCCACACAACATGTGTCTGCATGTATGTACAGCCATTTGTGTCTGTTCTAGAGTAACAGATAATTTAATTTACCTGCCAAAAGAGGAACAAATCTGAAGGGCTGCCTGGTCAGGTGGCGGACATTTAGTATTGAGTTGTACATATAACCACCAACCAAGCCTGCACTGTGGTACCTCAAAATAATTTCTAGCTTCAGTTGTGGCTTCATTTACATAATCACTTCAGATACTGTTACCTAAAGGAGTGTGAGGAGTTCAGATGATTGACTGGGCTACTTAAGAAGCTGGAAATACCTACATTTGCTTGCAGCTTTCCTACTGTACTGCTTCCTCAGGTCATCAAGGAAAGCTGTTTTTCATTCTTAACTGCATACAATCCTTCTCCTCCAAAATCAATATTCCTACTAAAATTCTGTAACCTCTCTAAACTCAACACTTCACTTTTAGGTCCTTCTAGTTATCTAAGAGTGAGCTCCAACTCCACACTAGTGTAGCTGAAAATGCCACAGAGAAGATTTAGGAGCACCAAAACATATGGAGACTTCCATGGATCAGATGGCTCCTGAGAGTCTCCTATTCAGTACATATATGTATGTGCTTCTTTATTTGTATATGTTGCAGGACATAAATCTGTATATTCTCAACAGTACTAATTACCCAACATTTACCTCCTCTTTCTAGTCACAATAGTCTTGCTCTCTAATTTCACACAAAGGCCACTAAGATTCATTTGGGGGTTAAAACCAAAATAAAATAAAACAAAATAAAACAACCTTTGAGGCCTGATAGAATTGTTTGCAGAGTGTCTCAATTGCATAATCATATGTAATTGCAGCTGGCTACATAAATTGTTCTGGCCTGCAGGCCTGTGCTAATATTGCAACAACAAATCTATTCTATGATATTGTGAGTAGAAGCTTTTCACACAAGATGTGTGAAACAGAAGGTGAAACAGGTTATAACAATTTTCTCCAATATAGCAGAGACTTGTCTCTTACATTTTTCCAACTATTCAAAAGAGAATTATTTACAAAGAGCAGCATTTGTATAGCTCAGAAAAAGAAAGACACATCCTGGAATCAATTAAAATACCCTAGATGCATCTATGTTTTCTGTGATTCATTCAAATAAAGACCTGATCCTTGATGGGCAAGAATTTAACAGCACTCTCATTGCTGTCTCAAAAGAAAGGCAACACATTTCATTGACACTATAACACTGTTTTTCTTTGTGCAGAAACAGCATATAAAGGGAGGGAAAAAAAATCATTTGGTATCATTTTTAATAGCTGAAGTGGAGTTAAAAGTCTTGAGGAAAAAAACAGAGTTGACCTTTCAAAGAAAAAGATAAAACAAACCGCAAATTCTTTACATTTGCCTATTGCCTGATCATAATAACTATGAAAAACTCTACAAGTTCAAAATAGTTATGATTTGCATGCCAATATAAATTGAATAAAAACTTGGAAAATAATTTAATTATTGGTCTGAACTCTGCAATATCTAACAACAATGTCACAGGAAATTTCACAGACTGATCCAGGTCGTTACTGCAACAGAAGGTAGATGGGAGAAAGCAGAATTGAAGCTGTACCTGTAGTGTTCATTATAAAGTTAAAAACCAGAGATTTTTTTTTTAACTTTTGAATACAAGGAGAATAGTATAAGGTATTTCAGAGACATTCAGTGAACGTGTATCAAATACAGTACAAATTACAGTAAAAAATACAGTATAAATTTTATCTTAAATCCAAAACCCAAGGTGCAACAGGGGTCTCTCTGTACTGACTTTTTTCATTCCCTGTGTGTGTTTAGATCATAAATTCTTCAGGGTATGCAGCATATGTCTCTTTGGACACTTTTGGACAGTGGAGCCACTGTCTCATATCAAGCCCCATCTGTTATTGCAATTTGTATTCCAAAACAGGGCTTGAAATGGTAATTATAAACAACATTGGTCAGCTTTCATATTTTGGCTAGAATTAGATACTATGATAGTAGAACATTAAAACTCTGCCCTTACAGTTCTGCAGGATTCACAGGAATCAATGACATTTTTCTACCACTGATCAGGATATGCTCTCCTGCATGGACGTGTGTAGATACATATGTGCATGTCCAAAACCCATTTTACAAGTGATTATGCCAAATCAAATCCAATAACTGTCTTTCCTTCTGTTCTAAAAAAAACAACTCTTCTCCTGCCTCCTCTTTTTCACTGGGAGAGAGGCCAAGCCTGCTGGATGCATAGTGGTCTGGAGGAACATGCCATTTCAAGTCACAGCTGGAAGGGGCACGGCCAGGCTGGCATATTAGTGCAAGGACATGCAGTGCAGGGCAGTTGGGGACAAGAAGAGCAGAGGCAGAGTATGTGCAACAAGCAGAGTTTTGGCTTGGCACTGAAACAGCAGATGAAGCTCTGCTCTTGGACTAAACCTCCATTTTCACACCTTTAAGGGTAAGACAAACATCTTCCATCATGCACAGCCATTAATTTACTCAGCTTTACTCACTCTCATGTATTTATGGGTTAAAAAACCATAGCATGATGACAGAAGTCATCTAATGTGACCTCCTGGAAAAATGTTATTTAGTTTTCAAGAGAGCTCAGAAGAAAGGGAAAGACCCCTGTATCTCAAATCACTGTGGGCTGCATTGTTCCAAAGGCTAACTGATAAAAGGAGAGAGGAAAAGGCTTCTTTTCTTCTGGTTTGAACTCACTTGGCTTCAGCTTTCAAATACACGCTTCTGATATACTGAAAATCCTTTATCAAAGCAGTTTTTCCAAAGACATAATTATAGAGCTCTTACTCATTAATATTACCCTTCTTAAACCCAGCTGGGATACTTCTTTGATCTATGAGTTTGGTGCATATTTCCCATTCTTTTGGGCATAATTTCAAAACTCAGGAAAGCCTATGTCCTGGTTATAAGACCTATCACTGGAAAGCAAACATTTTGAATTCATGCAAGAAAGATCTCACACTCAGCCTTCTTATCCACATGAGGTATGTTTGCATTTTAGCAAAACAAGAACAACATGATTGAGGAGGTACATACTAAAATTAATAAAAGTATAATTAAAAAATCAGAACAGCACTTCTTGTATTCTTTAATCATCATCATGTTAATGTCATAGCACAAGCAGTTCTTCCATCTTCTACAAAAAAAAAATATCCCCTAAACATACCCTTAATTCAACAGAAATGTTGAATAAGATGCAGTCTATAACAAGAAATGTTTTAAAATTAAAAAAATTCAAAAGATGAATCCATTGAATGTGGATGATTATGTTTATGCATAATGTAATTTGTCTTGTGACTGGATATTACTTCAAAAGTTATTACATATAAGTAAAAATTTCAATTTAAGGCTATGTTCTATGCTATTTTCTTCAATTCACCTTTTCTTTCTGTGTGCAAAACACTGCTGTAATATTCAACAATCATTGAATAATTAAATCACTGCCAGTTTTGTTCCCTATTCACCTAATTTGGTAGGAAAGCACAAGCCAAGCCTTTGGCACTCCAGAGCTGGAGGACCACAGGGCAAACAGAGCAGCATATTTTATAGTTCAAGAACATATATACAGTACTTCAGAACATTTATTCAAGATTCAGCAAAAACTCTCCCATGAGCAATACACAGAATTCTTTCCTTGGCAAGAACAAAGGAAACCACATAACTGTATTTATTCTCACTCTTTTTTATCTCCCACATAGAGCATGTCAGCACACAAGTAGGAAGCGAATATAGATTTTCATTTGGTTGTCAGTATTATTGAGTTGAACTTCAGTTCACATTGAACTACAGCAACATGTCTGACAGTTTAACCACTTGCTGTTGGAATTAGGAATGTAATACTGTCTTATATAGGCACTGGACAAATTTCAGGTTTCAATTGCACCAACATTTTTAAGCTTGTTTCCTAAGCTACTTTTCTCATTTGCAATATCTGATATAACAAAGTTATTTCAGGACCATTTCAAACATAAGTGAGTGGCTACCTTTCTAACATTTGAAATAAGTGTAGTCTTTGTGTTTTAAAAAGATGATATTTAAATTGAAATATTTAAGGAAGTAAGAAACTGCTTTATTTATTGCAAAATTATTAGGAAAATAATATATAAATACTGTTATATCACTCCAAAATGGAAATCACAGAGCAAGAAAATGGTAGACAGAGCCTCACAAATTGCCTCTATTCCAGGAAAGGTCAAGTCAGAGATTAGACCAGACCAGACATTCTCCATCAGAACACAAATAATGAAACTACATAATTCCCTATAAATTGAGTAACTTTACTATGTATCTAGTTCTCTCAGTATTGTGATTGCTGCATAGGTTTTCAACTGGTAAGAGGCTTAATTGATCATACTATTCCCTAGGGCGTCCTGCTGTCTGCTGAAATATTGTTTTTTAAGCAATAACTAAGAATATTCAAAAATCTGCAAGAAGACTGTATTTGATTCTCTGGAGTAAAAATTCTGAATTAGTTAGCCAGAAAGATGGCATCTCTTACTCTAACCAGTACAAAGAAATTCTGTAGCTTATTAAAATTAAAAAGGAAAGTTAAAAAGAAAATACTTGTTCAAATACTAAAATAAAATTATTTTTAAAAAGGGAAACAGCTGTCTACATAGTCAGGAATATCATTACACCATGCCCTTTTATTTCACCATTACATCTAATTACAGCTCTTGTTCCCACAGGAATTGACTTTCTTCGTTGTCATACTGCAATCTTTCTCTATTCAACTTATTTTTGTAATAAAACATGAAAACTAGGGGAAAATGGGAAAATAGCCTCAGTTTATTCTCTGTGCAAGGAAAAATACAAGAAAGGAGAAAAAGTAGGAAGAAAGAAAATAGAAGTGGGAAATAAAGAACTCCAAACTATTCAGATTTTTTTAATTTTAGATATCTATAAACTCCATTGCATTTTGAGGATTACTGGACAAAGTCCAAATATACTGAAGAAGGGCTATGTGTAGCCATTATGAAATTGAAACCATTAGTAGGGATTATATAGGAAAATTTAAGCCTGCAGAGATGATTTACCTTTCAGCACCTTAACTGCCCTTTTTCTCTTTTTTAATTTAAAATTTAGAATCTCTTTGTCTCTCTTACTACCTTGAAAAACAGCAATTCCTTCTAGTTCCAGAGGAATCTAGAATTAGTCTATCTCTAAATTAATTTTCTGCTTACAAAAGAACATTAGCCAGACAATACATATTTAGATATTTTATACATTAAAGGCAAATTTACCTGATCACCTTCAGAAAAAGTCATTCCATCCGTGGCCCTTTTCCAAGTAATCTCTGGGATAGGTTCTCCTTCTGCTTCACAGATGAGTGTTGCTTTCCCATTCTCAAATGTGGTTTCATTTTTAAGTTGTATTATTTGAGGCTGCACTGTTAAATATACAAATTGCATTACTGATCCTGCACAAAGAATGTAATCTCAAAATTATCTTTACAATCAACTTTTTTTTTCCATTTTTTTTCCTTTTCTTCCTTCTTTGGGTAGTGTGGGTTGGATCCTGGCTGACCTGCCTTGGTGGCTGTGTTTTTGTGCTCCCTCCCTGCTTTTAGGACCAGCCCTCACTGTTCTCTGGCAATTCAGGAATGAAGCAAATTCCAAAAATTCCATGATGGTCCTGCATCTGAGCATGAATATCCCATGCACCAGTGAAAGCTAGGTGTTGACTGGCTGGAAAGCAGCTCTGCAGAGAGGGCCCAGTGGGTCCTGGTGGTCAAGAAGTTGAGTATGAGCCAGCAATTCACCCTCCAGGATCAGGGATCTTATGCATATCAACACCTGACCAAGGTGAGTGCAGATAGAAGCCAGAATGCTGTCATTGGTGCCCAGTGACAGGACAAGGGGCAATGGCACAAACTGAAACATCTGAGGGTGACTAAATAGCAGAACAAGCTGCCCAGCAGACTGTGGAGTCTCCATCCTTGAAGATATTCAATACCCTGCTAGACTTGGTCCCTAGTCACCTGCTCTGGCTAACTCAGGACTAGATAGTCTCCAGATTTGCTTTCCTGCCTGAGGTATTCTTTGATTCTATGATAATCTGTGTTTGTCTTCAAATGCAAATAATTCAGAAAAAAAAAAAAAGCATTATTACTATTCTTGGACTTTGGTCTTTAGCAATGTTTAACTGCACTACATAAATTACAGAATTTAATAAAATCTCCCAATAATAAAGACATTGCACTGTATTAACACTATTAAGAGTCCTCTGATACAAAGCTTTTCATCAGTACTTACGAATACACTGGTGACAAGATACATTTCAAAAATTCCAGTTATTATTTGCATTCTCCACTTCATAGCCTCAATTACACAGGAACTACAGCTCTCAATCTATACTGTACCTTGCCATGTTTTTTCATATGCAATAGAATTTCTGGTTACATGTGAACAATTTTACTTCAAGGACTTACCTGTACAATATCAAACAAGAACTTTGTATTAGAACTGTGAACAGAATATTACTCTTTTCCATGGCATTCAAGTATCTTCATTAAATATATTCAAATTTTGGCAGCCCTTAACTTCAACTTCCAGTGCATTTGTTGAAAACAATGTATTTTCTATGTGGGTTTTTTGGTGTTTTTTTTTTTTGCTTTTGAGGAAGCACTACTATAGTATACTCCATATGAAACAGAAAATAAAGAGATTTAGCCTATTTTCCAATGTATATGCTATGCAGAAGAGCAATATTGGCTTATGTTAATGGATCAAAAGGGGAAAGAATCATTTGGGTTGAAAGGGCCTCCAGGAGGTCATCTTAACCAACCTTCTCATCATCACAAGGTCAACGGACCCTGTTCAGATCAGATTACTCAGAGATTTGTGGAGCACTGTCTTGAGAAATGTCAAGAACAGAGACTGCACAGCCCCTCTCACCAGCCAGCTGCCGTGCCTGGTGTTCTCATGGTGAAGAACATTTTCCTTATGTCCCATCTCTTGTTTCATCTCATGAGCACTACTTCATTAATGGCCATTGTCTCACAGATGCTGGATTCAGCACCACCAAGAAGAACAAAACCAGATTCAAACTTGCTAACTCTAGATACTTCACCTACCTCTCTTCTATCCATTTCCACCACACCATTCTTGTCTCACGTCTTATCCCTTTTCTCCATGCTCCTCCTGTTGCTTGTCTACTGTCTGCTCACTTTTGACTATTATGAATAAATTATGAATGTGTTTACTTCATAAGAGATGAAAAACAAGTAGCATTTTACCTAAGAAAGCAGTGAACTACTATCCTATTTCATTAATATATAATCTATGGTGAGTGATCAGGGGTTCTTGAAATGTCAGCTAGATCCAGATTTATTGGATGCAACTGAAGGACATCAATTTGCTGAGGAAAATTAGAGTATGAAACACTCCCCTGTGGTACAGGGGATGTCAATGGAAAGAACTAAAAAAAACACCAAAAAAACAACAGAATTTGAGATAACAGACAATTATGTTAAACGTCAACATAATGTCAATTATTACTCTCAGTTTTGGGATCATCCAAATGCCTATGAAATATTTCACCTTTGCACTCAGGCGCCATATTTCTACAGCCATATCACCTGGCTACAACATGTTCTGTCTTTTCATTCCCTTGATATAATATCATCCCTGGTAAGAAAGGAAAGAGCTATGGCAGATATACCACTTAAAAGAAAATAGCATAAAAAAAAGCATTATACGTAGTACTTTATGTCAGAAATTTTTAAAATTTATAATTACATGATTTTCATCAGAACAAGATGATGTCCCCATCTGGACAATATGACAAACAATATCATCTGCTCATGATGATGCATGTTCCAAAACATAAATAATATGCTTTAATTTCTAACCTTAGACATATTCTAAATTTCTTTAAGACCTTCAAATGGATCGCTACAAGACAAAATGTTTTAGCTTGACATTTTAGACAAGAGCAGCTGACATTTAAAGGAATAAGCACTGATTAATCATCAAATATATCTACCTGACAGTTATTACTTGGAAGAAGAAGAGAGCTCATATGAGGGATATTATTTAATTGCTTCATTTTTGTAGGTCACAAGTCATATCTTGCTGTTGACTATAAGTTTTTACACGGTTTGAATACCTTTCAATGACATTTTGGACATTGGAAAATATTAAAATACATTTGTGTACATATAAATAACAATATGTCTTTGAAAATTACAAGACTAGTATTGACAGAAATAATAAACAATTGTTTCATCCTCCCTCCCATCCCCAATTCTTTAACTGTTCTTTCTAAATTGATAAGGTCATTCCCAAGCTGAATTGCTATTTGCTTGTTGTAGTCTAGCAAATATGAGGCATATAAAAACATACAGTCTTGCAGTGCAAATTCAGGAAGCCTCCAGCTCTTTTTCAGTTTCTCCAGTCCAAAATACTGAAATAGTTTTGTTGTGATTTACTTTAAAAATCTGTAAACTAAATCATTTAGATGAAATAAAAATGCTGAATATAGAAAGGACTTATGCTTAAACTTCATTAAAATTATTTTGTTTAGAAGGCAACAAACTTCTTATTACAAGACATGCATTTTATAAATATTAAAAGAGTGATGCTGCAAAAAAAAAATTTACTGGTTGAAAAGTTAGCTCTCTGAAGGTTGGTGTTAAGTTCTCTAACACTTCCTCAATAAACAAGTTTCTTTCAGATTCCTTTCATGGTCTCTTCTGGATTTGTCTCACTGTTGTCCACCTACAGCCTCTCCAAAAAGATTAGGAAGAAAGTGGATAACAACCTGAGGTTTTAGATTTGTTATTGTTTGCTTACATCCACCGTATTGGAAAAGGGACACAATTTATTGAATTCAGAGAGTTCTACCCATATCTTTGTGAAAAGAGTTTCATCAGACTTTGAAAGCAAAACATACATAAAGCTTGGGACAGTCCCGATTACATCTCATCAGAAGAACTGCTTTAATCAGCTTATTATTGATATGAACATGGATTTACTGGTGAGAGGCTTAGTGTGTCTGTATCGCTCCCTGATAGGATCTCCTGATTAATATATCACAGAAGGAATCATAGTTTTCTGCTCTCTTCCTGCACAGCCGCATTTGAATCAGCAAAACTGCAAACACCTGGAAACTGTTGGTACAATTTGAATTTAGTAAACAAACTAGAGCAAAACATGGAAATACCTAAAAAAGAGAATCCTGAAACCTGATTCCTTACATACTAAGGATTCACACATGTATGAAATGTTGTCTTGATTAAGTGCATGATAAACCTGAGTCTTTCTCTTTAGATTGTAAAATTGAAACAGGTTAAAATGCTGTTACTACTTCACACTCCAAGGGATCTAAGATTTGTCTTTTGAGAGAACTGTTATCACTGTCTTTATAGATTGGATATTTTTTTTTAATTTTAAAATTAAGGGTGTCCCAAACAGGTAAGGAAGTAAGAAAGAAGAAGAAGGAATGTAGAAAGCTGTGAACATATTTAAACCCTACCAGAGCTCTGTCGTAGTAGAACCAGTAGTTGTTCCCCAAGGAGTAAATTAGAACTGAAGATAGTGGGTTTGTGAGACAAGTAAGCTAACAAAGTCAGAAAGAAAAATGCAATTTAGTAACTCATTTTAACACAAACTAGCTGTTTGTGTACTATTTAGCTATAATAACCACCCATCTGCCTTGCCATTTTCAGACCACAGGTTACTTTAACATTTAATGGGAAGAAAAGTATAAGTTGTTCATTGTATATATGACCTGGAGTTTAATCTGTGTTGAAAAGACAAGAGAAAAAATAATTTTTTTTGTAGCAGAAATTAAAACTCCACATTTCCACAGTTAAAACAGTGAATTTGTAGAGGCAATATTAGACTAAAATTACACTGAGCTTTAGAGATTATGAATAAGGTAAGAGGCTTAATTGATCATACTATTCCCTAGGGCGTCCTGCTGTCTGCTGAAATAGACTCAATTTTCTTCCTAATAGCTGGCACAATGCTGGGTTTTGGATTCAGGGTGAGAGTAATGTTGGTAACACACTGATGGTTCACTTGTTGCTGAGAAGTATTTGCAGTGAGTCAAGGACTTTCAGCTTCTCACCCCACCAGTGAGGAGGCTGTGGGTGCACAAAGAGCTGGGAGGAGACACAGCCAGGATAGCTGACCCCAATGACCAAACGGATATCCCACACCCCAACTGACCAAAGGGATATTCCACACCATATGGTGCCATGGTCAGTACATAAACCGGGGAGAAAGCTGTCCAGGGCCTCTGCTTGGGAACTGGCTCAGCATCAGTTGGTGGGTGGTGGGCAATTAATTGTACTGTCCATCACTTTTTTTATATATTTTAATTCTATTATTATTATTCACTTTCTGTCCTACTAAACTGTCTTTATCTCAACCCATGAATTTTACTTTTTTTTTTTTCCCCTTCTGACATTCTCCACGACCCCACTGCAGGCAGGGAGAATTGAAGTGAGCTGCTGTGTGATGCTTAACTGCATGTTAGGAGGACCATGACATAAGGTAAACCACCAACATACAGGTTATTATAACCTAAATTAAATATATTCAAGAGTAAAGCAGACAGGAAAAATAACTCTAAATATAAAAATACTCGATGATGTGCTCAAAATTTGCTAAATTAACCTCTAAATTAACCACTCGGGAAAGAGATGGTGGGAAATGCTGCAGAGAGTTCTGTGGAAACACCAGTTTGGTACTTGAGGAGCACAGGGTAAAACAAAGTGAGAGGACACCAAGATCAGTTCCCCTCACAATGCAAATCCTCTGTGCCATTCCTACCTTGCCACACGGAATTATAACCAAAAAGGTACAGCAATACTCTGTTCAGAGATTAATAATGGTTTCCACAAGAAATTGATCAAATTGACCAAAAAGTCAGAGCTCAAAAATAAATGAACTAATAGGAGAGAATATTACATTTGACCCAAAGAACCTACAGAATTATTTTTCACTTTTTATCTTAAAATGATAATTATCAGCCAAAGAGATGAATAGGCTCCAAACCTACTCATTAAAAAAAAAATATAATAATTTCTCATGCAAGAAAGAAATTATATAAGAAATTTAGGAGCTCAGGATGTCCTGCAAATGAAAAGGATATGTAGATTCGAAATGGAATAAACCAAATAAGAGCATCTATTAAAACATTTGGATTTAGCTTTCCAGAGAGTCCCCCGAAAAGTGGTTGCTAAAAGATGAATTTATATAGGAAATACACATACATTATACAGAAAATATATATAATAGAGGAAACTCTTAGTCTGGTGTCTCCCTTCTCCATAACTCTTGCATTAAAAAGTTTCCTTGCTCTAGGCAAAAACTTAGTACATTTCACCCATAGTTAAAATCACTTGAATAACACACACACAATTATTTTTTATGAAACTTCCCTAAATTCATATCAAAACTAGTAAGTAATTTCTATTCCTTGAGTTATTGTGGATTTTTTGGGGGTTGGTTTTATTTGTTTGTGGGTTTTGTTTGTTTTTTTGTTTTGGTTTGGTTTTAAGTTTGGAAATATGAAGGAATTAAATGCTTTGGTTTTTCCCCAAAATCTTCAAGATGCTGTATTTCTTGAGGCTGGGATGAAATTTAAGATTTTTTATTTCATCTTCTTTCCTTTGAAAAATAATGGAGAATAACTTTCAAGTACCTCAGAACAACAACAGCCCAATGGTTAGGCAACCCAGCTGGAGTACAGAGCTCTGGAGACAGCACAGCATGGAGGGCTGTGAAGAGTTTTCCAACCAGGAAAGGCAGTGGGATGCACATGGACACAGCCAATTTATGTTCACCTGACACCATGGCTTCAGCCTCAGGCTCCCAGATCCCAAATGACAGTAAGCTCTTCCAATGCCACTGATCAGACCATCCTCACTTTGTATAAGTTACTATTAGTTTTAACTGGGACTTAATATTTAACATTTAATTTAATATTTAATATTGAATTTTTAATTATTTTTTTTAACTGGGAAGTCAATTTCCCACAGTCCGAAGTATGACCTTTAACTCTTCAAATATAAATGGTCCTTCTCTGTTCTACAAGCTATCATTAATTTGAAATAACTCCAACACATTATTTTTTGTTTGTTTGTTTGTTTTTCATAAGCGAGCTACCACCTTTTTCCTGCACAATGATTCTGAGGGAGGTTTTCTACATTTTCACAGATCCCTACTCTCACCAGGTTATAGCTAAACAAAACTTCCAACAAATTATCAGTTCTATGTAAAGGAGAGAATCATTAACACAGATTGGGTGGTGGAGCATAGAAAGAGAAATAAGAGTTTTGATGTTATTACTTACATCTTTTGAAATTCAGATCAGACAATATTTTCCTGACTACACCTGCAATCATGCACTTAAAAATAAAAGTCAAGAAAGAAGAGCAAATTAAAAAATCAGAAAAATCTTTGCATGGCATCTTATTAAAAACCCTCACTACTTAGAATTCCAAATAACCCATTTTTCCCCCTTTCAGAATTTTCCCCTCTTTCTCTTCTTGGTTTTCTTGCAAGCAGACAACTTCTAAAGGAAAACCAGAGTGAATTAACAATTTAACACTCCATTGTACTGTATCTGAATAGTAGAAAAGCAAACTCCAAAGATAGCCTTTCAAAATTAAATTCAGGTGTAAAGGTTAAAGTAGCCAACAGGGAGGAAAGAAGCTGTAAAATTATACAAAGAGTGGCTTGCTGCATCAGTAGGCACCTTGAAGGAATAGTTTCACTGAAAATTGTGAATTATCACCTCATTTCCCTCCTGTTTATATTTAAAAAGGCAGGATGGAATATACTATGCAGTACTTACCAAAAACTTGAAGGAATGTCTGTTTTTTGTCATTTCCTGCTTTGTTTTTAGCATTACAGATATAAGGACCCGCATCAATATTTTTTATATCTCTTATTGTTAGTTCTGTATTGCTTCCTCTCAGCACATATTTTTCATTTCCTTCAATAAGTTTACCATTCCTAAAAAAAAAAAAAAGAACAATGTATAAATCAACCAGTAGGTTTCAAACTCTGAAATGATGCACTATGGAAGCATCAATATGCTGAAAATAATATTTGAGGAGACTGCTAATATGCTGGCCTTAAAAATGCATTAATTGGCAGCATGTAGAGAAGGGAATGGATTTCAGCATGGCAAAAATTGGTATTCAGGATCACACTGTTCTACCACAAGAATGCACATATTCTAGACAAAAGCAACACATTCTGAACTACATCTTGATGTTCAAGACCCCAGCTGTACAATGTTATTGTCAGGTTATAAAATACATACGTGTTAAAAATACTACAATATTTAATTCTTAAACATTCAAAAATGGCTTAATATTACAAAAATGCTTGTGAATAGAACTCTAACATATGGCTTACACTCAAGGAAGGACATAAAGAAATTGGTTAGATAAATGCAAAACATTTAAAAATGTAGTTTCTAAGTGTAACTGCTGCAGTTCACAGTAGAAACAACTTAGCAAATTCTAAAAAATTTAAATTACATACACATAGAGCCTATTGGCACATCAGGAACCCTTCCAAATTATTTCCTCTCAGTTTTTGCTGGCCAGCCACAACTTAGTAAGCAGGCATGTCTCCAGATGTTAGAATGAGTTCTGACCAGATGGCACAGAAATAATAAAACCTGTGAACAATTCTGAGGGCTGATCAAGGCTTGACCATTCCATTTGAGCACCTTGGCCCACACACAGCTTTTTTTTCAAGACTGCAATTTGAGCTTTCTAATTTTTTTTCTGATTCTACTAATTTCTTAAAGGCTTCTTTGATCTTATTTCTGTTGGTTCATCAACAGCCCCTTCTCATAACCATCTGTCTAAAAATGGCTTGATTTTTATAAGCATCAATATTCCTACTGACAATACCAATTTACTGAAACAGGCTATTTTAAAATGAAAATAATATGCATCATTCAAATATTCTACTCAATATACCTAGTTTAGGACATCTTAATTTATTTCAAGATTTGAGCAACAAGGAAAATAATTTGATTCTCATATGACAAAAATTACATATATTTCATAATCCCTGAAATTATATTTTCTCTAAAAATGAGGATACTGTTTATTTCTTGAGAGCATTAATATCTGTTAATAGGAATCTCCTGACATGTATATAGCTTGCATTTTAGCAACATTTTTTTGTAAATATCTCTAGTCCACTTAGTTATCAACTTCAAGACATTATTATGACTCTTGTTTATTTCCTTTCCAAATAAAATCATAGAAATTGATAATAGACCAAGAAAGGTCTAATTTTCCACATTAAGTGGTCTCACAGGAAAAAAAACCAACAAACTAAAACCAGAACAAACAAACCAACCCCACATAACAATAAACAAACAACAATTAAAAAATCCCCAACAACCAAAAACTACCAAATCACTACTAGTGATTTCCTCTAGGAGACAAAAGTTTATATTCAAGGTTAGAAGCAATTTCCAGATGTCTGTTTACACAAGCATCATTGGTGTCTATGGCACTTTCTAAACAGATATGAGATTACAAGCATTTCCCTGGACCCTTTAGCAAACAGAAGAGATTCAGATTGATTCAGATACCGGATAATAGGAAAACAAAAATAACATATTCAAAACAGATTATTTCTATTGTGAGATAATTCTAACTCCTGTCAGTAAAAACCAGGAAATTGATTCAGCTAAACTTTACCAGTGTAATTTATCTCCACGTTTGTAAACAATCATTATGTTTAGAGCAGGACTATTCACATGAGTAAAGATTTCCAGTTCATGACTTGTATCTACATTAGGGTCTTTATCTTTCAGTCCTGGCTACGGCTAATTTAATTCCATTAGTGTATTGCTTCCTTGAAGGTTATCTTTACATTAACACAATATCAGCTTCAATAGAGATATCAGTTAAATAGTGAAAGAATTAGATTCTCCGTCCATGAAATAACAACTGTATATATATATATGTATATATATATAATACAGCAGCAACTAAACCTTGATGACATTTCTTCCTGTCTAGGTATTTCAAAATGGCTAATTTTTAAGTGAACTAAAGCATTTTTTGAGGAAAAAAAATGACACATTAGTTCAGATGCATCCATTTTAAATTGCCAAAATCTTAAAACACTGTCAGCACCTGGAAATAAAAAGAGTTGATGTAAACAGTTCAAGCTTGACCACTCTATCTACTGTCTTAAAGAGTTTAAAGCTTAAGGCTATTGTTTTGTCCAGCATCTTGCTTACAGTTAACACAAAGAGATATACGAGCCACCTTAACAGTACTGTCATCTAATTTTAAAAATACAGACATTTTTCATGTCCTACCTGAAGCTGACCTGTTCAACTCTTTTCATTGGAAACCAAAAAGGAAACAAAAGAAAAATCAAGATAATTTACTTTTGAATTACAATTCTTTGAATCAATGGATTGTAAGCAAGGTGAGGCTACTTTTGGATAGATACAAATTCTGAGGGCCTTGCCAAGGAAACTTCAGTAGACTGAATAAATGAAAAATTGGCCTGAGAAACCATTTTAAAAGCAACAAAGACACAAGAACACTGAACTGGGTATAAAACAAGGTCCTTAATCCTTACAAACCACCTCCATAGACATGGATATACTTTCTATACCATGTTATGAAAATCCTCCAGCAGAATAGAGTAAAAATCATTCCTACTATTTTAATCAGAACTTTTTTCTCAGCTTGGTCTTATTCTTGAATGATTTGCAATGAAATGTCAGGAAATACTATGATTATTCTCTATTATAATAGTTTTCATCTCTCTGAAGCTATTAGCTATACTTAGCTATTTTGAGAATTCAGAAGACAGAGTTCCATTAAGTCCCTTTACTGCACATGCCCATTTTACAAATGGTTAACCTGAGGCAAATTAAGTAAAGTGACTAAACTCCCACAGATAAAAGGTACAGTTGGGTATAAAACTGAACATTACTTTCATAACTTGCCTTAAATGAAGATCATAATCCTTCCAAAATCAGTTATAAAACCTAACCAAATTCAAGACGCAATTCCACTTGTTTATTAAAAAATACATAAAACTGAGGTTAGTATCAACTTAGAAATTCAACATCAAAAAGTCAACTAAATAAGAAGAAATTGGGAGTAATTGGCCATTGATTCTTAGAAGCTGATTAAATTAGCTTCTCAGTGGATGCCAAGCATATTAATATTAGATAAATCAGTTTTGATAGCCTTTCCTACCACTGACAGTGCTTTCTAGATTTTTCTCAAAATAAAGAAGGATGATGTTGATCTAGTTCTCCAATGTTTAGTTTAATTTCTAAAGAAAAAACATCTAACATCTTGTAGATAACCAAGGCCTTTATCTTGACATATTTGTTAGATAAGACCAAAGACAAGGAAAAAAGATAAGCAGATTCTGAATTCTTTTAACTGGTTACCTATATGTGAGTGAAAAGGAACCTAAACGGTTCAGGACAGAGAATTTAGAAATTTGATGCACAAATTTAGTACTGAAATAAAATTTAGAAATTTTGCTTCCTCCAGAAAACAATTTAGCTGCCTCCATCTTTTTTTCCCCTGTTTCCTCTCAAAGGGATAAGTGGCCTTTCCTACCTGCCATTTTAAAACCTCTCACTGTCAGGAAATATAAAAGCGAGCATATTTTCTACTGACAAGAATTCACAATGTAATAAGACAAAACAAAAGGAGAATGAAAGGGGAAAAATGCAACAAGGAAGGTAGGCACATTAGCCAATATTCCTCATTTCTGAAATGGGAACAGAATACATGTAATGTATTCCACATGTAATATCCAGTCCACAAGCCTGTGAAACTTTTATGAAATCTTTGCACAAAATATTTAATTAACAGTTTAAAAAAGCATCTTGAGGGCTGGCAAACCAAAGGGAAATCCTTCAGGAGGCTCTTGCCAGTGGACATGGAAATAAGTGGCTCTCTCTAATATTTTAAAAATAATATATTATATATATATATAATTATAAATAATTTAAAAAATATGTTTATAAAAAATTTGGAAAAATCCCACACCTGTAAACAGGGGTATCCACAAACTTCAGGAACTTATGCATTCTTTCTTAACAATATATACACTATAATGTTGGCTGTCTTACACCAAAGCCATTTAGGATACCAGATTTCAGGCAACTCTTAGAATTTTTGTTCAGGTAAGAGAGCTAATGTAAAAAAATTACTTCAAAGACACTAAATAAAAATATTAAACCACAGCTTCAATTAAGAATTGGTTCTTTAATTTGAGCTTTACATATTTTGTGTTTCATTTTCCTTCTCTTCACTAAATTTTGAATTCTAATCCACATTAACTCCTTAACTTCACATTCTATTTATCTACATTTCTTAGGATTCAAATTGCACAAGAAAAAAATTTGAATTCACATTTGATGTATGGCAAATTAAGATGAAGGTATCAGTCAAAGGCAGATAACCTTATTCGAACATCGTTCAAAGGTTCCAAAGGAGATTATGAATTGATGAAAATCCCTTCTATGCCCATTTTGAAAATGGAATGACCTTTTAATTCACCTGAAATAATATAAGTAGATGCAAATTATTCAGGTCTGAAATAGAAATGTGCACTGGTATGAGGTGTTGAAATACTTTACATCCCAGGACTAATGCATATCTTTGTATGAATTGAAAGAACAGTGTATAGATATTTAAATTTTTATAAATGTTATATGGTAAGTGTTCCCAAATGACATAGCAGTACTATGCTCATGCCATTGATATAATCAAAAAACCACACATGAGCTTTAACAGCAATTCCATTTTCAAAGCCTTTTACACTTTTAAAATTACATTAAATTACACTGAAACTTATTCAATGAAACATTCTCGTGTCCTAGGGGTGTCTAAAGTCATACCTCCTTCTGAATCTCATTAAAATGGAGATTTAGGGTTATAAACTATTTTTACAGATGCGGAAAATGTTATCTTATTTACAAGTATTGCTGATTTGTTTTGGACATTTATTACACAAATGCCTATGTTTTAACCTGATGCATTCATGTGCAAAAGTTGTTAGATTTTTCTTATATTGTTTTTGAGATATTGACTCATTTCCTCAGCTTTATTTTTTCTGCTTATGTATGAAGAAATCAAGACAATATGGTCTTTTTGTTACTTTTTATGTTTATTTCACTTGCTGGTAGCCTGAGTGCAATTGGATTTGTGCAAGTTCATTCACTTATTAATGCTTAATCTAGCTTTAGCAGTCACAATAGAAACAGACAGCAAATGCTCTTAAAATTCAGTAGAGAAATTAAGGATACACAGCTTAATGGACTGTGGTAGAAAATCGTGAGGCATTGAAACAATCTGCCCTGATGTGTAGCCCTCAAATGAACTTACCTGTACCAACTGATTTCAGGTGGAGGGGATCCAGTGGCTCTGCAGAACAGAGTTATTGCCTCTCCTCGATCTGCAGTGGCATTGAAGGATTTCTGTAGCAGAATAATTGCAGGGGGAACTGAAAAAATAAAACATTGTGTCCAATTAATGAAAAATAAAATATTTAATGTGTTTCTGGAGAAATTTAAAGCACAGGATAGGATCCTTTGCTAATTTGAGAATTCATGGTTATGCTTGGGGATCAAGTTACAATATTACACTGTTATTAGTATTTCTTTAATTTTCTTAAACATGAGAATTTTAATATCATAAGGACATTTGTAATATTTTTTTCAATAGAATAAATTTTTCAAAGTCCTTTTCAGCAGCTTTCCAATTTTTTTACAGAATATTCTAAGATGACTGAAGTTATATCTAACATATAAGACAATACATATGTAAGGCATAAAACTATACACAGATGTCAGACAGTGCTTTTAAGACAGGTGTCCATATACAGGAGTCTGGATTATGAATACTTAATTATTTTTACTGCATACTTACTGGGCAGGATTATCACCAACTTCCAAAGGGAAAATGACATTGAACCTACTGGATGCAATCTATATGCATTTCCAAAAGACTGTAATTGTGTTTTGAAAGTGACAAACGCTTTCTGTTCTTGATGAGTTATTGCTAAAGTTATTGCTAAAGTTATTACTAAGATATTAGTTTCCAGAGATCACCTACCCTACAGAAAAAATAGGAATAATACTAGAGACACAAAAGCTCACAGGCTGATATTTAACATATCTGTTCATATGGTATTTTAATACATCTGTCCTAGATCTGTTTTCATTGACTAATAAACAATACGAAGTGTTCAAGGCCAGGCTGGATGGAGCTCAGAGCAACCTGCTCTAGTGGAAGATGTCCCTGCCACGGCAGGGGGGTCTGGAACTAAAAAGATCTTTAAGTTCCCTTCCAAACCAAACCATTCCATGATTCTATGAAATATGCAAATAAGAATCAATCCAAGCAGATTGGAAGGAAGAGGATATGTGTAAAAGATAGAATGTCACAGAAATCAAGAGGAAAGAGAAAAGGAGATTAGAGCTTCACAAAATATATGTCTCTCCCAGCAGGAGCACCCTGTCAGAATGACTCAGAGTTATCCCTTTTACCTTTATACTACACTAGAGAAATGAAGATGAAACAGGCAACTCCAATGAATTTGCTTTTGGCTTCCCACTGCACTTCAACAGGTTTTTCTCACCAACTGCTGAGAAGCAAATTCTGTTGCTTTGCACCAAATATTTCAGCTTTAGTATTCTACTTCAGAAGCTCTTCCAGCTTCTGAACCTTAAAGATACCAAATTATCATAAAATCATCTACCAGAATTATCAATGATCAGTAAGTCTATGTTGTTATGCACTTTTCACACTTCTTTACAGTGCGTTTTACTGTCTTTCACAGATCACTTCTCTCTCATCTGAAATTGCCTGGGCCATTACTCAGCATACAAAACCACTGTGGTGTGCAACAGCAATCCCTCCATCTCCAATAAAAAAAAAAAAGTTACTTAGAGAGCATTTAATATGTTTTAACTATTTTTCAGTGCATTCTAATGTCTAGACCTAAAAATATACTTGGGAACATAGGGAGATGAACGAATTCTTTTCCAGAAGCAGCAGATTCTTCACTGCTCACAGCTAAGAACTACAGGACTATGACTTGATTAAGCACACTACTTAAGTGCCTCAATCTTCCAAGAGATACAGCAATGACAATGAAATGAAATTATTTTTTCTAATTATTATTACTGGGAAGACATTTGTTTATCTTTGATTCTATTCTTTTCTGTATTGAACTAAAATGGATATTACTCTAAAACCTATTTTGGACCAGGTTTTATACATTCAATTTTATGTAGGAAAACATATTTATTACTATAATTGAAGGAGAAAATAGCTCTAAATTGATGCCATTCTACTTGATCAACCATGTCAGAATCACTCATTTGGCAACTCCTCCTCCCAACAATGAAGGTTAGAGGTGAGTGTTAGAATTCTTGTCTAGAGTCATAATAAAGAACCTGCATTTATAATCCAGCAATACATGACATGAAGTCAGACACCATTTGCAGTATAGTGTTTTAGGTTCACTCTCAGCTCAGCTGCATATAAATATCAGATAGAAGTGAAAGGTGATTAGAAGGTAGATTCATATCCATGTACATAAATAGCAGCAGAAGAAAATCTCATTCAGTATTTTAAATGCTACCATATGCACTGTTGGAATTGTAGAAAACCAGGAGTGGAGGTAAAACAGCACCAGAATGAGCTACCTAAAACAATCCAAAGAATTCTTCAAAGATTGCTGTTTGACTACTGGGATTTAGTAATACCTGTGACAGAACCTGCTCTTTCTGCTGACTGAGAATTCAACTTACATAATGACTTCTGTAAACTGGGGTTTGCCAAGAAGGACCAGTCAAGGGCAAAGCATTTAAGGTTCAGAACATTATAGCCATGGTGGAAAAAATTTCATTGCAAAACTGACATTAAACAGAGGACATAGATAAAAAAATTACCTTTATGAACTGTGTCCTTTCCAGGCAACATATGATTATCTTTTAATGGGTCAACAATGAATTTAAGAGAGATTGAGTTAAATGTTCCATCTTGTCTCAATTAATTCATTTTCCTTCTTAGAGTTTTATTATAAATTAATTAAATGTATAATGCAAAATTTTAGGTAGCTCTTGATACATTTTACCTCTCATAAAAATAAAATTTAAAACATCTATAACTAAGACTTTTAATCTTAAAATATATCTGTGACCTTTGGAACAGTTCATAAAGTATGTTTATGCAGTGAGGGTGAACAATTATGAGAAATCAATTGGGGTTTTTTTTAACTATAAATGACAAAACATTGAAAAATACAGGGTGAACAGAACTGCTATATTCTGCTACTCAAGTCTTGCAGTAATTGTCAATGTTCTGTGAATGATTAATAACAACATGTTTTACATATTTATATTTACTGATATTATGAAATGTAATGAATTCTATTTACACAGTAGAGTAGATTCTTTTTTCAATTTTAAGCAACTACATTTATAGGAAAACAATACTAAACAGACATGACAATTATATTAACTAGCTTAATCAGTATTTTTAGAAGCTGATATATGTTAAAATAGGACCTAATAATCAAATAAAGCAGCAAGTCAATTCACCAACTTTTACTCCTTACCATTCACAATAACAATTATGTCCCGAAAGTCAATTTCTCCTCTTGCTTCCACTCTTCCTTCACATCTGTATACTCCTTCATCACTTTTATTGATGTTAAGAATTTGAAGATTATTGTTTGCTAATACTGCAAATCGACCTAGAAAGGTGAATAAGAGACTAAATGGAGTTAATAAATCAAGACAACATGAGGAACAATAACTTAAACTAGTAATATTCATGTATTTTCTCTGTACAATATAAATATTCATTAAGAAAACACTTGTTGATTTAAAAGTAAAATGTCAGCTAAGAAATTTAGGGTTTTTTCTCATTCCAAAATACATTGCCATTTCCTAAATTTAAGTCTGGATTTTCCATCCATAACTTCCTACTTTGTCATCAATGGAGTCATCAAATTTAAGCTAAAATTACAATTTATTGCAAAATGAGTGGAATATTCATGAGCACCCACATAGAATATATATATATATATAAATAAATGGAAAAATATTCAAAAAATAGATTGCACAATTCATAATAAAATAACAAAATACTGCCTCCCTATCTAGATTAACCAACTACCTTTGTGCCCATTCTACACCATTATGTTTCATGATTTTCAGCTTGTTTGCCCTTCTTCCCTCTTCTTGTTCCTTCCCTCACTCTTACTCAGCCAAAGATGTATCTCACTAAAGCCTAACACTTCATTGAAATGGATACAAAGACAAAACACAAAAAAGAACCACTCTAATTTTTGCATAGCCAGCATAAACTAAAATTCGTTGGCCTTTTTGAGTAGATAAAGTTCATTGCAAAAATCAGATTCTGAACAACCATGCACACACTCTCCTGCACATGTAGCAGCAAAATTATAATCTGTAACAGCAAACTGGACCTGAATTTAATTTTTTCACTCCTTTCTGTCTGAACTAGTGCACTGGGTTTAAAGGTAGATGTTTTCCCCAAGAGAGAGCATGTTGGAGCAGATATCCACCTTACAATCCTTTTAAGACCCCACGTTGCAACAAGTTTATCCTAAACAACTGCAACCCACCAAAAGGACTAACATGGGAGCTCTTATGTACTGACCACAACCCCCATTCCCCAATCTCCTTGCACTCCTTGGAGTCAGAAATGCAAGAGAAAAGTTAAGTCTGAGAAAAAGGAGTGGGGAGGTGTTGCTTTAATCTTGTCTTTGTATTTCACCATCCAACTCTATTTGAATGGCAATAAATTCATTTTCCCCAATTCAAATCCATTTTGCTTGTGCTTGTAATTGATGAGTGATCTTCCTGTTTTTATCTCAACACCAAAGCTGAGCCAACCAGCAGCAGTGGTAGCACTTCTGGGATAAAGTTACTGTGCAAAAGCAAATGCAGCCAGACAGAGGAGTGAGACCGTGTGAGAGGAACAGCCCTACAGACACCAAGGTCAGTGCAGATGGAGAGGCAGGAGCTGCCCCAAGTGCTGGAGCAGAGATTCCCCTGCAGCTCATGGTGCAGCCCAAGGTGAGATAGCTGTGTCCCCCACAGCACCTTGGGGTCCAGGGTGGAGCAGAGATCCACCTGCAGCCTGTGGAGAATCGCGCATCAGAGCAGGTGGATGCCTGTGACCCCTTGGGAAACCCGTGGTGGAGCAGCTTCTGGCAAGAGCTGTGGACCAAGGGAGAGAGGACATCATATCAAAGCAGGTTTTCTGGCAGGACTTGTGACCCATGCTAGAGCAGCCTATTTCTGAAGGACCATAGCCCATGGAAGGGACTCATACTGGAGCAGTTCTTGAAGAAATACAGTCTGTGGGAGGGACTCAATTGGAGAAATTCAAGGGGGACTGTCTACCACAGAAGGGACCCCACACTAGAGCAAGGGAAGAGTGTGAGGAGTTCTCTGCCTGAGGAGGAAGGAGCAGCAGAGACAACTTGTAATGAAGAGACCACAGTCCCCCACTCCTGTCCCCCAGCACTGCTGGAGGGAAGAAGACAATATATGGAACAAAGGTAATCCCCAGAAAAAGTGAGGTGTATGGGGAAGATATTCTTTTTAAGGTTTGCTTTTATTTCTCACTATCCTGCTCTGATTGGTTGGTAATAAATTAATTTTTTCCCCAGGTCAAGTCTGTTTTCCCATAGTGGCAATTGGTGAGTGATCTCTCACCATTCTTATCTCAACCCATGAGCCTTTTCTTGCATTTTCTGTCCCATGTCCAGCTGAAGAGGAGGACTGACCATGAAAAAGAGCAGCTTTAGTAGGTACCTGGCATCTAGCCAGGTCAACCCACCACACTTGCTGAAGATGGGAAGTGACAGAGTGGCTGGATGGGGGCCTGGAAGTTGGCAAAGGTCAACCCACTAAAACTAGTCAATATTAATGGAATCTTTTTGGGAGAATTACTTCCTGCAGTTCATGTATTTGGGTTTTGAAGAACGTGCATACTAATTATTCATCTGCCTTTCTTGTTCTATTTGAACCAGTGTCATCCTTGCAGCATTGGATGATGATGAGATTTAATAGTTTTCAGTTTTAACTAGCAACTAAGTGACTTCTGTTTCATTAGCAAGAATTATATCATAAAATGAAGACAAATGAAAAAAGAAAATTTAATTATGCTTCACCTGATAGAAGCTTACAGGATACCAATCTCCTCAACTTATTTACGCTAATTATGTCTAGTTTATTAAAGTCATGCTGGAACATTAATGCCATTTCACACACTACAACATACAAATTATATAATCTTTTTCTTTTCTGCCTCTACACAATTCCCAGAGAACTGTGCCACCAAAAATTTTCAAAAGGTGAGATCCAGCCCCTTCTTAACCATTGGTAACTGGGTTTTTTTGTTTTGTTTTTTTTTTAACATTTAGTGTGTGAGAAGAATGAGAGGGTTGGAGGCCGTATTTATTCATTTAAAACACTGAAAAAATTCAGGTTCACATAGTAACAAGGAATAAAAACTGTAGTTGTTGGCTGGATATCTTTTCATTTAAGCAAAATATAATGGATACAGCAGTAGATATTCCCATGAGTAAACTAGGTATACCATAAAAAAAACATTTTGGGTCTTTTTCTACCACTAATACTGTCTTCACACAAATAAAATTAGTAATCAAACAAATGGAAAAATAGAAAGAAAGCGGAAGGTGAATGGAATGTGAGACTTTCTTTAGAAATCATTGTCTCCATGTTTTATCCTTTGTTAGGTTTATGAAGGTATAGTTCATGTCACTGTAAAAATGCCACTAAGTATACAACGATAGTATTCTCTTTCAGCAGGAATCAGTTGTGCATGGGGTGGAAGGGCCCTTAAAGATCATCTTGTTCCAACCCTCTTGCCATGGGCAGAGACACCTTCCACTAGAACAGGTTGCTCAGAGCTCCATCCAACCTGGCGTTGAACACTTCCAGGGATGGGGCAGCCACAACTTCTCAGGGCAACCTAATGAGATGGTGCACACACTCATAATATTCAGTGTTCCATGGATATCCTGATAAAAATTGTGTCCTTTACTAAACAGATTTGAGTAGGGTGGATCTGGACAGTAACTGGGCATTACATTCCTCCAGCTCATCACTGTATTGTCTAGACTCAACCCACTCAACCTCAAATGGCTGATTTAGAAGAACAGTCAGTCACATGACCTTTCCCTTCTGTCATATCAGATGTTAAGTGGGATGGATAGCAAAATGGATTTTCTCTGTCTTTATATAAAAATAGCAATTCTTTTTTTTAAAATAATAAGAATTTTAAGTGCATACTGCTACCCTGAGTTTCATTACACACAGAGATAAACCTTGATGAGAAGGTGGATAAGGTCGTTCATTAACAAAGTTAGTTCCATTTCCAGAAAATGTGGCAAGACCCATTTTCCATACAGGTAAACATGACTATGGAGATAGCACTGAAAAATGATTCAGTTTTTGAGGCGTAAGTCAAAGAAATTCTAAATGCCTAAATAATTGTCTCTCTACAGGCTTAGAACTTGTATGAGGGGAAGCTGAGGTTTATCTTCACCTAGGTTTTACCAGTCTAGCCTAAGCAGATTACTTACATCCCTAGTTCCTTGTAAGTCACAGGGTAATTTACCCTCACACAAGGACACTCTCACAATAGTGCAAAAAGCTGCTCCACCTGGAACTCTCTGAGCAACTGTGCAAGTATTATAGAGTCAATGTGGTGTCTGGGCAGTGCCACAGCTTTGTGTGCACAGTGAAGCTCATCTCTGTGTGTTTTGAAAATGTGTTCAACTCCTACATACAAGGCAGACCAGGAAGAGTTCTTGTGGAGAAGCTCTCAGCAACCTTTTGGGCATTTGGACAGTCATGTTACATCTAGACAAAATTTCCAATTGGAAAAAAAAAGACACATGAGGGAAACCATTGTATATGAATACTCTGTGGCCCACAGAATCTGGTTAAATTATACTAATCAAACTCCCCCACTATAACATGATTAGTCTTATTTTACAATAATATTTTAATATTAATTGGAATGTATAACTGAAAGAGTTACCAAAATACTAACTGTCAGCAATAGTTGTGACTTCCTCGTTCCGATACAACCAGCTGACAATGGGAGCAGGTGAACTGGTAACACGGCAAACAACTTCTGCATCCTCTCCCTGCCTGAACTCTTGTGGAGATACTATGTCTCGAAAAGTGAGCTTTTCTGAAAAGGAAAAAATGAAAACAAAACCAAAACCAGAATACAGTAAGTGTTTTACAGTTCACCCAGCATTAAAATTACATGTGGCACCAAATCAGATAAATGTGACTGTTAAGCCTTCTCATTGTGATAAAACAGAATTATTTCCATAATATATTTTTCCCAGATAAGATTCAAATGGTCCTAGACATATGATTTCCACTCTGTAAAAATTACTTCACAATCATATTATGAAAAAACGTGTTTTCTTTACATAAACTATTCATGCTTTATTTTCATTTCATTCATATTTATTTTCATTGTTTTCAATGTCCCAGCACCCACTTTTGAAACTCTAGGTCTCAGAAGTTTATATATTCATGTCAGTAGTCTATTTACTCTCTTTTGTGTTTTATTCCTCATTATTTTGTTATTGAATTAAAACATCATGTTTTTATTCTATCAAAACTCCCATCAAAACCACTAAAATTTGGAAAACTAGCTAAAAAAGTAGAATTTTAGTTTCACTGACAGAGAAAAACATCAGCCAAGTAAAACAGAAATCCTCATAAGCCAGTGATAAGTTACATGGAAAAACAGTACTATTAAGTCATAAGAAATTGTAGCACTATTTTTAGGAACTAACAAGATTTTTTTAGGCCTGATGAGGCTTTTAATTTTTTCAGCTCCAAATAGCCAATGTTTGATTTTATTAGTGGATTAAATTAATTCAGTATTTTTAGAATTTAGTGATGGAAGTCCAAGATAGTATTAATCCATGATCTGATACAAGATCTAATGCAGAAACCAACTGCTATGTTCTCTTAGGTCAAAGATGGCCAGTTATGTTTCAGAGGACACTTTGGGGAACATAAAGCAGAGATGTAGCTTCACCTCCATTTTATTGTATTGATACAGGTTGAAATAATCCACACAGTTCCCACAGCAGGTGGAGACACTTTAATATACAGCTCCTACATACTTTTGTATGAAGTGTTTGAAGAATTTTACCATATGTAAGACACAAAAAAATCTCTCACAGACATCAGTGAGTCCTGAGCCAGGCCCTAAAATGACCAACAGGTTGTGTATCCTGCTTTTTTCTTCCATACATCACAAATATATATAAGGAAACTTCTATATTTATGTCAGTTCTCACAAACCTTGGCATCTCTTGTGTAGGTTTTCAGGTTTATCTGACCTTGGAATTATTAAAATTACCACATGCAAACACTTCAAAAGACTTTCACCTTGCTCAGCAGTTTGTTAATGGACTAACTGGTAGTTTTATGCATTCAAATGAATTCCACAAAACCTGAAATCCTTTGAACTGCCAGCTTTCAAGCCATCATGTAATCACTTGCAACTGCTAGCATCCTTCATATGGTTGTTTTATCAAAACATATTTTCTTAATTGTATGTCTTTTGTTACCTGAGTTATCTGCACCCCTCAGAAGCAGCATTTTACCATTCTACTCTGTATTTTCTGTCTCATTGTAATTCCTTGCCATTTAAAAAGGAAAAAAACCTGTTCTCCAATGAAATTACAGACTAACTCAGCTGAAAGGCTGCTGGCATATGGCCCATCCTTTCACCAATAAAGACCTTGCCTTACATATTCACTGTGTTAGTTTAATGTACAGCTTCTAGGCATTTTTGATTGAGCTAAAGAATATAGTAAAATGTAAAGCTATTCAACTACAGCGAGAAAGAAACCAACAACAAATCTTTCAGAGAATCTCTTGCCACAATAGAATGTATATATTTTTCAGATATCCTCCTCAATTAGTTGCTTGCAATTGAAAAGCATTTTGATTTCTTATCACATCGAGCTTGTCAATGCTTTATTTCCAAATTTCATTATAAGGCCAAGAATATGAAAAGACTGACATAAAAAGTAATTAATTCAGTAAAAAAAACCCCACTCTTTTTTAATGTAATATATTGCACTTCCTGCAATAATAACTTTTATTGACATAATAATAAACATTTATTTATGCACATATTTGTAATATATGGTAGATATATTTGCAGTAAGAATTACACTGATCTTTTTTTCTCATATTTACTCATTTCTTTGAGGGGCATACAGTGCACCCTCCTAAGATGGCATTCTAAAATACAAGGGAACAGTGATCTACAATATTACTAAGTGATCAACCATTTAAGTCTTTGTCATAATATTTCCTTAACCAAACTGCAGGAGATGCAATTATTTGGAAGACAAAGGTCAGAGCTTGGGAAGATATTTTGATAAGCTTTACTTTCTCTATATTTTTAAAATATTTTTATTTGTTAATTGATAGTATTTTACTTACGATAAATTTCCAAAACTACAGTAGCTTCTTGAGTTTGTCCTTTAGCATCTGTTGCTTGACACCGATATATCCCAGCATCTTCTATATTTGCATTGTAAATGGTCAGACGTGATCGAACACCTTCTTTCTGAACAACCACTCTTTGACTAGAAACAATCTTCTCTCCTTGGGGATTGTACCAATCTATGCTCTCAGGCTCACCAATGGCTGCAAAAGAAAAAAAACAACAAACCCTGAATTTAGCAGTTCAGGAGGATATTATCCAATGCACAGTCTATGCAGTTGCAGAAATTTATGCAAAATTCAGGGAGAATGTCTTCATGGAAAAGATTGCCAAACATTGGAATAGGCTGTCCAGGGAGATGGTGGAATCATCATTCCTGCAGGTATTTAAAGGACAACTTGATGTGGCACTTAATGCCATAGTCTAGTTGACCTGGTGATGATGAGTTAAAGGTTGGACTCTATGATCTTGGAGGTCTTTTCCAACCTAAATGATTCTGTGAGACTATAATTTCAGTTAATCATTAAATTATGAGAGTTGTGAGAATGCCTGCAGAAAGACAAGCAAGACAAAACTGCAGGCAGATGTATGATTGTTGAGAGGATAAAAAACAGCTCAAGAATTCAGGAGGGGAAAAAAAGCCCACAGACAGGTACAAAGTCCTAAAGGAAAGACACAGGCTGTTCAGCAGTGACTGGATGAACAGGTAAAGTCATCAGGCACTCTCAGTGTAGCCAGGCCATGTGTCACTGTCAGTGGAAGATGCCAGCTCAGCAACATCAAGGATTCATATCAGGCAGCTGCAAATGCAAACTTTTCCTGCGATAACTGCCTCACCAAAAAAAGTCTTTGGCTCTCTCATTAGATTGGAAAAGATACTGAGGCTTAAGTTAGTAGCTCATTTAATTCATTCATTTGGACAAGTAAAAATATTTTAACTAAAAAAACCATCCTAACAGATATAAACTACCTGTACTGCAATGGAGAACACAAACTGAATGATTCAGAGTGTGAAATGAAGAGATTCTAGACTGGAAATGTGAAGTCAGTGAAGACCTAGTATTTATCACAAATCTCACAAGTCAATATGAATATAAAACACTATGTTAATTTAATATCATAAATTAATTATTTCAGTTTTAAATATGTAAGAAGTTCAAAAACTTACAAAAATTACATAAGTAAAATGAATACATACCTGTGCATGTGAAGAACTTGGATTCACCCACACTGAGCTCAACTTTACTAAGTGAAATTGTAACTTGAAGTAAAGCTGAAAAATATAAAGTAGGTTGTAAATACATTTGGACATTTATCAGTTTAAATTGTATAATGTCAGGTTGTGTATTTTTTTCAGTCTATACATAGATTCTGTTTAACAAATCTGAAGTTTCAGCTAAACGTTGCTACATTTTGAATTAAAGTACATATGGAGGTAGAGAAAACAATCAAAATAAAGATGCTACATGAAGGATAACAGCCTCACATGCCAAACTTGAGGACAAAGTTAAAGGGAAGAAAAAGAAAAAAGTGAAGAAAAATGCATAGAAATACATAAAATATAAATCAAATAAGTATAAAAATATATAAATAAAATAAAAATTAAAAAATCCAGAAATTCAATGAGAATAAAGTGATTCGGAACACTCAGCATAGACTGACCAAGGGTAAATCATGCCTGTCAACCCCTCTAACTTCTAGGATGAAATTATTAGTTTTGTGTGTGAGAGAACAGTGGGTGGCAATTACCTTGCCTTTATCAAGGCTTTTGACACTACCTCCCACAACATTCTCATACTCAAGTGTATTGGGAATAGATAGCAAGGTTTTGGTAGTGGGGGCTGGTTGCAGGGGTGAATTCTGTGAGAGGGAGGTCAGAGGTTGTGCTGTGACAAATACAGCCAGTTCTAGCTGGCTCCACAATGGATCCACTTCAGGGCACAATGACAGAGTTTGAGGAGCTTGAGGCACCTCTTACAACACCAAACAGAGGAACAAGGCCAAAGTATGGAAGGTGCTCAATGGCAGAGTTGGTAACACCCCTTTATGGGACTGCGGACGTGCAAAAGCAAATCACTCCCAAAGGCGTGGCCTGTGGATAACCCACAACAGAAGAGAGGAAATGAGTCAGACAGAAGGAAGAGTGGAAGAAAAGAGTTAAAAAGAAGGAATGGCGGAAATAAACCACTATGTCCTCACTCCAGCCTCCTGCATTACCCATCAGCTCAGTGAAGTGACTGAGTGTAACCTGCATTGGGCGGTGATAATAAGGGGAGTGAAGACTAGGAACGGGAAGGAGAAGTACCTGGAGTTTGGGAAGGAGGCAAAAGGTGTTTTCCCTAAGTGTTTAACTATTTGTCATCCTTATTTCCAAATACTCAAGTAATTAAATATTTCTGTTAAGTTGATAAATAAATTTTCATTCACCAGTTAGAGTCTGTTATGCCCCAAACAGTGATTTGCCTGTGATTTTCCCGTCTTTACCTTGACCCATGAGTTTTCTCAGTCTCAGTCTTCCTGATTTCAGCCCTGTCTCGCTGATGTTAAGGGCATGGAGCAAGGGGCTGTGAGAGTGCTCTGTCTAACTCACCACATCAATCTGTTTTGTCTGACACTACTTTGAGCAGGAGACTGAACTAGAGACCTTCTTAACTCCCTCCCACCTTGAATTATCTTGTGGTCCCATGACCCTGGAAATAACCTACCCAACAGAGACAGTATTATTGGTGAAGGGGTTAATTATGCAAAATAACTGTGTAACTTCAGTAATGACATTTCCAACATCAGCATCATCCTAAGTAGCTGTACCTCTTTAACATCCATTATCTTAAAAAAAATGGACAATAAATGTTCATGAACCAAAAACAAGGATAAAATCAATCATTTTCATTTGAAGGTCTAATCAAGGCAGAAAAAGTCAAACAGGCAAAAAATGAACTAATTTTTTAAGTAGAAAAACAACCTGAATTTTCATTCAGTGTTCTACATAGTAGAGAACTGGGATGTATCTGAAGGTTAAGAAAAAGTATTGGTCCAAAAATCTGTATTTTCAGTCTGGAAATATAGTAACTATGGTCTATTCTATGTATGTGGAAATATTTTACGTTTTTGAAAACTGCAACACAAGTTATAGTTTATACTGAATGACACAGTCTCACCAAATTTCCTTCTGTATAATTGGCATAAAAGTCCAACATCTCTAGAGATGAGTATTACATGCCAAACTAAATTTTTTCTATGACAAATTTACCTATGAATGTGGTAGAACTTCTAAATCTGCTAAAACTCACAATTACTCAGTTCTGTTGACAGCAAAAATTCAAGAAAAGATGAGCACAGAAAGAAATAATTATCTAAGTAGTATCCATATATATTTATATGATAACTAATATAATTAAAACAAAAGTGTAATGAAATAGATTTCCAATTAACTTTAATGTAATCAGCTTGGATAAACAAGAATTAGAAAAGATTTGAATTATTTGTTCAATTAGTGGTGTCAAAAGTTACACCAAAAAAAGGCAGAGAAAACTGAAGATTACTGGTCTGCCAATCTAAATTTAACAGAACGGTTTTGGGGTTTTTTAAATAAAATAAAATAAATTAAAACTCAAATACATATATGGTAAGTAACATTTTTCATGAGATGTGCTGAATTGTGACCAGGGATTTGTATCATTCTCAGTAAAACAACAAGGACCACCGTGAAGGCTCCTTTAGGACACACAGAGCACTGACAAAGAGTAAGCTCATTCTCATTTATGGTCTTTACATCCATGGTACCAGAAGCAAAAGACAAATTTACATGTAGGAAAGCATACAAGTCTCACACAAAGTTTTCTTTTATGTTGTAATAAACATCAAGGAGTAATAAGTCATCCAGGAGGCTACTCCAAACCTCATTTCTTTATTTACTTGTCAGGTAAAGCCTCACTATAACCTCAGGACCAGGACATATGACTGCTGGTTGGAAACCAAGGTACTAATAAGCACAGTGGTTGGGCAATTTCAAGTGCTCAGACATTTCTTTCACATAAGACTCACCTTTTAGGTTCTATGCCACCATTTTTCTGGTACTATTTTTCTATGGAGTTAGCAGTTGTGCAGTTGCTTCAGAAATATATACATTAGCATTTCAGCAGTATTGCTTCAAGGACAATTGCATTGCTTAATTCCAATAACAGTAATAACCGATGTCAAACTATGTAAATGCAGTAGATTAAGTAATGAATGTCAGGTAGAATGTAAGGAACAGCATGATGAGAGGTGAAAAAGCAAGAGGCTATTTTTCCTTCATTAACTATACAGGTATTTAAGCCTGTAACACAGTTTTGGCAAACGGCACAAATGCAATTAAATTTCTTAGCATAAGTGTAACTATAAACTCTGTGGAGACATGCTGGCTACATCTCTGAAACCAAAAGGAAATCTTCTTTCCTACATATGGTACTTTAATATTTACAAAATAGAAAAATATAAGACCATCTGTTCCATTTTCCCAGCCTCATAATTTTCCTAGCTCTGCTTCATGTAAATAGCAAAATATTGCTTCATGCAACTTAGAAAGAAAAATATTGCCCAAGTTATTAATCTAGCAATCTGTGCTTATTAGTCTCTACTAAGTGACTTAGTCAAGTACCAAGCTAGGAGAAGGCTCACTCATCACTTACTGAAGGTAAAATATTGCAAAGAGACAACACAGTCAGAAAGTTTCACATTACTCTCAAACCTGTTTCAAGAACTACAGAGATGCCTTAGCTTATTATAAGCTCTGATGAAGATCGCAGTGACGTACTCACAACTCAAGTTATTGCTGTACACTAACAGCTAATGGATTAACATAAAAGGGATTTGCTTGTAACAGACTGCTCTTATGGTCTTTGCATACACAGGCAAATCAGATCAGTGAAGATGGTCTAAAAATCCAGTTGAGGTGGTATCTGTGTTTCTATTCGAGCCCAGAAGCAAATAGCATCTTCTTGATGGATCTGACAAAATACTGCCTCTTCCCATTTTTCCAAAGATATCACCTAACTACTTATTTAGAAAATAAATATTGAGAAGGGCAAGATGTAAAAGATCTCTTCAAGTAGTAGACTGGGGAATGTAATCCTACTGTAGTACAGCTGTTGTGGGAAAAAGTCAAGTCAGTCAGGGCTTCACTCAGTCTTTGGTACAAGTTCAATTTTACAGAAAAATAAAAGAGCACTATTAGCACTAGGTGATACAACCAATCCCATCCCTTTTGATCACAGTCATTATAAAAGAGTTATTATCAGTTGTAATACACTAAGAGGATTCTGCTGAATTATTCCTTAATGGGTTTAAAAATCACTTAGGAAGATAAGTAAGAACAGTAATGAGAGGTCAATTTGTACTGTTAAATATGGAGACAGATGACTGCATTCTTAAGGACTAATATTTAGTAGACTGATTTCAGTCCCATTAGCAGTAGTATCCTTCATATTTTAGAACAAACATCACACACCTGCCATATCTGTCCACATAGAGGATCACCTGATGCAAGAGAAATGAGGTGTCGTCAATGAGAGGTTACAAAAATTGTAACAATAAGTCACTCACATTTGTACTTCTACTGTCCCTTAGCAATATATTAAAACAAGTTCAAAATGTATACTATACATATGCACTTTTAAACATATCTCTAAGACATAAGATACTAAAAAGGAGACAATATTTAAATAAAAGCTGAAAAATGTTGGGTATACCTCTGCTTCAATTAATAACTCCATTGATCATCTTCTTGATACTTCCATTTCTTGGGAAAAACAAAACAAAACAAAACAAACAAACAAAATCACCTCAAACACTTAAAAAACCTGAAAAGCTTCCTTTGTCTGTATTGGAAAGATACCAATAACAAAACATACCATATTCTGCCCTAGTTTCCCAATGCAAATTTGGTACAATACAGTTGAACAGTTTTTATGCTACATCAATAGATCTGAATGCATTTTAAAATTTGCTTTTAAGCAGCTGGACATGACTCTGCTATGGAAGGGTCTTTCTAAATGTCAAGGAAGGGGAGAGAACATGGAGGAACATGGAGACTGCAAGATAGGGCTGTTGTCTTTGTGAACGTCCTAATTTTATTTAGCATAAGTTCTCTGACAGTTTTACCCCCAGCTATTGGAATTCTTTGACTTCATGTAATTAGCAAACTTATTTTGGTAATGTGGTTTTGTTTTGAGTATATGATTAATCTAGTATTCAATGTGTAATACTCTTAGAAAACCAGGCTTCATTATCCCTTGAGCATGAAGAAATTAGTATTTTTTCAATAGGTATCAAATTCAATTCCAGAACAACCATTCACCCAGTTAATCTTTTTACCCTTTATTATGCAGGCTTCCAAGAATATTCTGTTTCCATGCACTGATTCCCAGATATAACTGAATAGGCTTTGAATGAAAATTGAACTAACATAATCCTTGCAGAAATGGATTCTCTCTTAAATTCCTAATAATTTCTATTTTAAATATACTTGGAAACAACAAAAAGTTTTGTTGGTTTTGTTTCCTTGATTGTTTTTAATTGTATATTTTACATCTATTTGAACTCCCAAGCTGAATTGAGGAAACACAAATTATTGAATATGCAATGAACTTGTTAAGTATCAGAAGGTTAAAGGGCATTTTATTTTAGGGCAAATACTTTTTTAGGTTCTTTTGAGAAAATTCAATAGGTTAACCTGTTTCAATTACTAATTCAGCAAAATCAAAAATAATAATAAAAAAAATATACAAGCCAGACCAATCAAACAATCAGAACTGACATACCTCTGCCCTAAAGAATTCCTTTAAAATAACAGTAGAAAAGAGCTGAATTAAAGTCTGTGAAGCTGTTTGCACCTTAGAGACAAAATGACCCACTGGAAACCGTGTTTGGAAATTTCTTAAGTCCCCTAATGTTTTGGGGGGATTTTATGGTTTGTTTTTTTGTTGGTTTTTTTGTTTTGTTTTGTTTGTTTTTGTAGGGTTTTTTGTTTGGTTGGGTTTGGTTTTGTTGGGTTTTTTTCCACATAAACAAAGAAGATTCCAACACTATAGACCATTGAAGAGGGAGTGGCATGTCCTAAGATGTTAAACAAGAGATGACCTTTAAAGCTAATGACATAGCTACTAAAATTATCATCACTAAACATCAAACCCACAAAAAATGCTAGAAACAAAATAGATTTTTACCACGTACTGTCACATCTCTTATATCCATGAACTGTCTATGGAGAAGAAATCCTATCATTTGTATATCCACTGAAGAGGAGATAATGTTCTTGTTGAGCTTGCAAAGCCTGTGAGACTTGCATTTAAAATCACCTAATACGTTTAAAACCACCAATTTGGGAATAAAAAGAATGCTAAAGATTTTTTTTTTCTGTGAGAACCTACCGTGAAAATTTAATTCAAATAGACTATTCAAATGCAATTCATTCAACATTTTATCATTTAAATGTACTTTTGATTTTTTTACTCAATATTATTAGCAGTTTAATAAACTACATAAAGTTTCCTATTTTGACAGTATTCTAGTACCCCATAAGCACTGTAACCTTATGTTTTTGGTTTTTTTTCTCCTTAGGAGAAAGATATGTTAATGGCCTAATGATAGCCTGTCTTCCATTCAGTGGCATTGAATGCTTGCCTGCAATTTGTTTTGTAGAAATGTCTAAGACAAACTGCATCTGCAAATCCAATAAACAAGAATTTAAATTTTAAGAGTTTGGTTATTTTCCAACTTTGCAGTGGGCTGTCTACTACGAAATCATAAAGTATCACTTCTCCAGGGTATGACAGTTCTGAGAGATGTTGTTTACATTTATAATTGCTTGACAGAAAGTTTTACAATAAATTAAATAGTTCAATATAACTGAACTTTCCATTTCATCACATTAGCCTTAATCTGGATTTGTCAGAACAAAATACAGTTCTGATATAAAGTTCTAAGGTTTTATTTGAATTATTATGGATTTCTTGTTTAATTTATGTCCTATAGAATACAGAGTGGTTTATTTTTGGGTAGACAAAACAGTCCTTGTGTCATCGTGAATTTGCTTCCTACATCTGTTGAAGTGTCATTTTCCCTGATGAGAAGAGCTAAAGTCACACAAAGTTCAAACTGCCTTCTGGGGCATAACAGATGTTAGAGGGGTAAAATGCACAATGCAGGAGCACCAATACAATCCACTTTTGTGCAACAATGGCTCCAATACTAAAGCACAGTCAGAAAATCTTGTTAAATATTCTTTTTTATGACGCAGCAGAAACAGCTCTAAATATCTGAGCAGAAACAGTAAACAAGTATAAACCAGTCTGCTTGTTTCAATTGCATTCAAAAGACTTAAACACATTCAATCACATTCATTATTGTCCCCTCAAGTCAAGCAAACTACAGTTTAGAAATACACACATAAATATTGAGAGTTCTATTGATATTAGGAGCTTAGTTCTTTCACAACTTAAGAGATGCAATATGGATAAATATTTATATATAGATTTACAAGCTCAAGCATATTCAGATATTATAAAGAATGCCTAAAGAATACTTAAAGGATATTTAATATGGCTTAGAAGCTTATTTAAAAAAATAGCCAAAGTAAAAAATTAATAAATAAAAAAAAAAACCCACTTAAAATTTAGTTTTGTCAAGGAAGATGTGCTGTAAGTGAAAGGCATGATGAACTCTGGAGGACTTCTGCTATTAAGTGTCAGGCATGACATGATGCAGATATTTAATTCTATTAAAGTTATTCTAGTTAAATGCAGTAAAGCTTATTATGTATTGGAAGAACAGTGAAGTTTAAAATTCACTGATTAAAAAAATATTAATCTATTTTAACTGTAGAGAAATATACTGGTGAACTTTTATCATACATTGATCTTATACATATATAACTAGATAGATAAGTTGGGAAAAATAATATAGAATAATATGATTATACTTATCAAACCTTAACATCACCTTAACAAAATCTCTTCAATCTGATTTTTTGAGGGGTTTTGCAGCAATAAACAGAAAGAAAAAGTACTTTATGAGGATATGAATTTTAAGGAACATGCTTCCCAAACTGAAAATTACTAAGTCAGGGAATTCTTATTTTCACAATATCTCCTACACACAAAGTAGAATATTCTCAAAAACAAGAAGTAACTCAATAAAGATAAATTTGAACGAAGACCTTAATCTTCAAAGCAATGGTTTTTCCATAACAATAACCTGGATTGAGAGGTATAGAGTAAGTAGCAGGCTGGGCATGTCCTTGGAAGGCAGGCTTAATTTTATTTTATTTTTTTAAAATATTAAACCTATTTTCCCAAGTAACAAGTAACAGGAATACAGGAAATAGGCTCAAGTTGTGCCAGGGAAGGTTTTGACCAGATGTTAGAAAAAAAAGTCTTCACTGAAAGGGTTGTTGAGCATTGGAACAGGCTGCTGAGGGAAGTGGTGGAATCCCCATCCCTGGAGGTATTTAAAAGATGGGGATATGTGGAAATTAGGAATGTGGTTGAGTGGCCGGCTTGTCACTACTGGGTTAATGGTTGTACTCAATGATCTTAAAGGCCTTTTCCACCTAGATGGTTCTATGGTGTTCTGTTTTTAATCTGATCTGAAATGGATTTAATATCATTTGCAGAACTTCAATGCTTGAAGTCAAACTGAGTGATACAGGCTGACAGTGGTGACCAGTGACAAGAGGTAATGTGTACTAAATCAAATATAGGAAATTGTTTTTAAACCTAGAGAAAAACACTTTTTCCACTGTCTTTTTTTATAGAACAGTAAATCAGATGCAATATAGAGAAAAAAAATACTTAAGGATGACATTTATCCAAAACTGTAAATTTTAAGTTAAAGCCACAAATGTTAGACACATTTCTGAGAAGAAGCACTCATACTGTAAGAGTACCTCATATTCCCTCATTGTCTTTCATTTTTGTTTTACTGAGGTAAAAACTTTTTTAAACTGCATTTCTCCATTTTTGTTGGATAGCCAGCACAAATCTGACAACATGCCGAGGCAGTAATTTAGCATGGACATCTAATGGAAAGGTACATACACTTTGCCTATGGAGCAGCAGCAGAAAACATGATACTGGAAGAAGTTGAAAAAAAAAACCAAAAAACAAACCCAAACAACAACAACAACAAAAGCTAAATTACTGCCAAAATTCCTCCTGCAAAATCAGCTAATAGGCCAAGTGATCCTTCAAAGTGCAGAGGGGTATTGGACGGAGCCAGCATTCATCTAAACTACTTGCCCTTTATAATCAAAATCCAAACAACATGTTTCTCAAACTTCAGGCCAAAAGTCATATGGAAAGTTTCTGCTGAATGCCAAACACATTAACCATTCAGGTGGTCACAGAACCAATTCCACATAACTAATCTAACAAAAAGAGGAAAATAAAAATACTGGAATTGTCTTTCTGTATCCATAGATACATCATTGGAAAGACTTTTTCTGAATCTGGCTGACACTGAAAGATAAATTTCAAAATTCTACCCTAATGCCTGGATATTTTGAGACACCAGTGAACCTTAAGTCTCTAGTGTAAAGAGTGGATTCCTTCCTATCTCATAGGAGCCAAGAGTTTGCCAACATTTAAACAATATACTACCCATTCTCACAAAAATGTCTGCTTCAAGCACATTCTACAAAGGAGACATTTATTTGCTTCTAATGTGATGTATATATTAATAAATTTCTCTGAAATAAAGCAAATGTAGTTGTTTAAAGATACTACTCTAATAAAGACAAGGTAAGAAATCAGATCATATAAGTACGGAATCAAGGTATCCTGACTGATTTAAAAATGAGATCTTTGCAGCAAAAACATGTAATAAATTCCTTCCCCTCAATTTTCACCAGAAAAAAAACACTAAAATTAGCCTTAGAGTCAAAAGTTATTGAAAGAGATTAACAAACAAGTAAATGGCCAGATACAGAAATCATTGCAATTTTGTGGCAAATGTTGCTAAAATACAGTAGTCTCTATGAAATGCACCTGTAGGCAAAAAATAAGTTAAAGCAGAACAATACGTAAACTAAAGGCAGAAACAGAAAGAGCAGTATTTCATTCATTCCATCTTGAATAAAACACACAGACTAATCATGTCTGTGTAGCTAAAAGGTGATGATTTTAACCTTGATTGCAAAAATCTCCAAACAAACAAGTGCATTGGCTTTCCTCACAGATTTGTCTTTCATTCTTATGAAAAAGGTGACACATGAAAAAATTACTTGTTTCAGAGAAAGGACTGATCTAGTAAAAATGTTTTGTGCCTTCAAGAATTGGTTACAGTCTCTGTCAGGGGTTTTCTTTAATACAAGCATACACAGTTCATTCCCTTTCTTGGAACTGCATAATGAAATCGGAGTATCAACTTGAACTACACAAAACTCCACATTTTTAATTGTAAGAGTTGACAAAGAGATTGTGGAAACATGACCCAAGGATGTCTGTTTGACATCTGAAGGACATGAACTAATGGCTCAAAGAGATATGAATTGTCCCGTTCACAGTCTACTGTCCTGTTAAGGACAGATGTCATCGGGGCATGGAGAAATGGCTACAGGGACTTCCTGCTGCCAGACATGTACACCATGGCAGTACTGAAATTCAGATTTAAAAATTTTTCATCCTTCTCATTACTCTGTTTGCCTGCATGCTCCTTACAAAACGTGGGTGTTTTCTGAGACACTCCAAGTTGTCTGGAATATGAATTTATGGACTCATCATTTCACTCAGTATGGTTTACTTTGAGCAATGTTTTTCTTTATTTTCTCTTCCATCAAGTCCTTGAAAAACTTGAACCCAAATTTTGAAAGGCAAGGGTCCACAATCCAGTACTTACATTTTCCATTATTAATAACTCTAGACTTAACATATTATCAACTGGGGTTGATCTTAAGAACACAAATAACATCTACATCAGCCAGTAAGCTTCTTTAAGAACATTCTGTTTAGAAGGAAAGGTATTGGAAGCATAGAATGGATAATTAGTTACTTTGATACATTTTTCTCAACTTCCTTTATTTTCCTTTGTTTTCTGCTTCTGGACTTATCAAGTAAAGTAATTAAAAAAGTTATAGTACATAATTTAAAGAGTACTTGACAATCTTATTTTGTATTGATATATATATATGTATTGTATCTTGATATATAATTATTTTTATAACTATATTTTATCTTTCATCTAAATATTTTTAAAATAGTAACATATTTCAATGACATCCAAAACCATAATTATTGTTGCATGAATTGTTATCAATAATTTAATTGTTTATAGTTTAAAATTAGGCTAACATTAAGTCAGAGATGAGTTTGTTACTATTCACTGTTGAAAACCCATTAAAGCAAATGTTTAAAAAGTCATAAATTACATAAACAATGCTAAAAGATACCAGAGGACAGCAAGATAGTCAACATTCAATAAAAATTAAAACATTTTAGAAAAATATTCCTTCAGAACAGTCTTACTCCGGAAAGTCAAAACCTGAAGAAAGATGAAATTTGGTTGAATAAGTGTCTATTCAAAATAGGCTTAGACATCACTGTTACAGAAGTGTGACTGCTGAGGATATCAGAGCTGTTGTGTGCAGAATGTATTTGTCTCTATGGCTGTTAATTCAACATCACAGCTCTTTGCTAAGATAATAGACTTTTATGCGCACAGCTTCTGCAATTCTGAATGTTCCCAATCCACTTTAAGCAAGCAACATACCATGACACAAAGTCTATTTCATTTTTTAAAAAAACTGTCTAGTATATAAATCAATATATTAAAAGGATAGGGATATTAAATTATACTTAAGAAGGGACAATCTATTCATATAAGTAATTCAATTACCTTACAGGTAGCTATTTTTATTCAGCATAAATTTAGTCATTTACATAAACTGCCAGGCTACATCTGGGATTTAAGTGAGCTACAAAATTTGGTATTTTCTTCATATCTCTGAAAAACTGCCATAAAATCATAGAATTATTTAAGATGGAGGTGACCTCTACAGGTTATGTTCTCCAACCTCCAGTTCACAACAAGGCTTACTTCCAAACTTAGATTAGTTCCTTTGGTCAAATAAGAAAATTTCTCTTTCACATCTGTGTTAGTTTAGACTCTTACGTTGGAAGATAAAATGAACAGAAATTAAATTTTAAAGACTTAAAAACTCTCCCTTGTATGTCAATGCATTTAGGACTCACTGAAAGTATTTGTTCATGAGCTAGTCTAAGATTCAATTTAGTTGTAAATTTATGGCATAAAAAGAAATAATACAGAAAAAATATCAAATTACATAAAAAGATATCTTTCTGATTTATTTTAAATTCTCTTAAAAAAGAAAAATAGCTCTTTCTGATGACATCTGAGCATCTACTTAGAATGAGCTCTTCTCCAACCCTCTATTTAATACTGAAGATAATAACTGTAGTACTGTGCCCAATTTTGGGACTCTAGTTCAAGAGGGATAGGGGGAATCTGGAAGAGTCCAGAAAAAGGCTATGATCAGGAGCTCAGAGAAAATGTCTCATGAAAAAATTATGAAGGAAACTGGCTTATTTTGGCAAATAGAAGGCAAAGTATCAAGGTTTTTAACTCCCTACAATTTATTTCAACAGAGTTAAAAAGACATCAGAGCCAAGCTTTTCCTGGTATGTATGTTATTGGACAACATAATAGTTGCCAAGACCACAAACTGTGGACTTAATAAAAATTTTTTTTAAAAAAAACCCTCACTAGAAGAAAAGTATAACATTGGAAAAGGTTGTCCAGAGAAGCTGTGGTGACCACACCCTCTAAGCCATGATTCCATGGAATCTTGTGACAGCGTTAATGTAAAGAGGAGATTAGAAGAGATGACCCCCAAAGATCCTTTCAAATCAAGATTTCTATAATCGTGTGATTCTAAAAGAAATACCATAAACATTAGGGGACAGGAAGATAAATCATTTTTTCCTGACAAAGTAAGGAACAGGCACACATAATCCAGTTGATGATGTGAACAGATGATGGCTCAGAGAAAAACTCATGAGAAATAGAAACAAGAAACAAACTGATTTAACAAACTGATCAAATTGGAAATATCTCGGACAGACTAGGAAGAATCTGTCATACCTGAATACACAAAAACGCTTATGCCTAGCCACAACTGTTGTGTACATGCATTTTACACCTAAGGAAAAAGAAAGCGTTATTATTTAATGTTGACATTAGTCTTTTTACTCTTCCTGTAGCAGAAAGTTAATGTTTGCAAGTAGAGGTACTGTAGGAGAAAGATCACCAAAACGAACCAAGTATGCAATGCTAATATCATATAATTAAAAATGCAGCTGATGAAACCCTGCATGTCAGAGAGTCTCACTGATTGACTTAAGGCGGCTCAGTCCTACTCAAGAAGAATGAGGAGAATATTTGAAGAATACTTTTCCTATAATGCTGTTGTGAATGTCACCATGTCTTCAGCTGATGCAAGTGAAGCATTTTATCACCAATGAGAACCCTCCTTGTGTTCTCATTGGTTCTCATACATAACAAACATTTAAAATGCAGACAAGAAGATTAAATTTCTAATCACACTGTTTCCCTGTTGTCATAAAACTAAGCAGTTCAAGTGAAAACCATATGATAAAGCTTTTGATCTTTCAATAGATGTCAAAAGTATTTCTTACACATAAAATACTCCATTGTAGCAAAGAAAGGTTTTATTTTACATATGAAGTTTTTCTTTCATATATGCTATGGTCTTTCAAGACCCATGGAATCAGAAAGGAAATACCAGATTTGACATTGAATCTTCATGTTGGAAAATACAATTCCTACTGTTAAGTATCTATAGCTGTATTTCAAAGCCTAAAAAATCAATTATTTGGCAGCTAATTTATAATTAGTCTCATTAAGAAAGTGGTTATTCATTATTCTTCATGATCTTCTGGAAAATAAGATTCTAGATATCTAAAAATGATATTCAAGATAACTGTCTGGGTTTGGGTATGAAAAATATGTCTTTTTTTAATTCCAAAACACATTTGCATATTCATTCAGAAATTCAGTAATTTTGAAAGTCAGGGTATAGAGAGGTTTTACAAATCCATTAGATCTACCAGAAGACAGACCTTATTTGAGTTTGGGAAGCAATGTACATGTCTCACAAATTGCTTTATCAATTAAACTTTTTTAGCTATACAAGTATTACTATTGCCTTCAAAATCATCAATTAACTATGATAATACACCACTTTGAAAAACAAATCAGCCATCTGGGAAACAGATGTCATGAGACATAAATGCTATTGGTTGCAACATTTTGCTCTTTAACTGAATATTCAACAGATACCAATGAAAGTACTCAGCAGAAAGTTTGGTTACTTATTTAATATTAAATAAAATTTGTCAGACTTCTTCCCTATATCTTAATGGCTTGGGTTGAAAGAGACCTCAAAGATCATGTAGTTCCAACTCCCTCTGCCATGGGTGGGGACACCTTCCACTAGACCAGGTTGCTCAAAAGCTCTGTCCAACTTTGCCTTGATACATGTTCTGGAACCATCATCCTGATACTAGTTCTAAGAATAAGTCAGTCCTCCTGGCTTTTTATTTTAATAACATCAATTATATTTGGTGGGAATACCAGTATCAGTTTAGACATTGAAATGAACACAGACAACTGACTATCAGAGAAAAGCTAATCATCTACATGTTTTAAAAAATGGCTGACCTGGCCCAACTTGTGAGGATGGCATTTATAATTATTAAAATGCAGGTTTTAATGTTTCAAATACCTTCTATCAAAGATCCAGAAATTGTACTAGAAATTACATGGACACAACAGGCCTTGATGAAGATACAGAATCAAGGCAATTTCAAGTTTTGGTTAAAAACAGCAGCACAATAGAAAACCTTTGGGCCTGATCTCATGTAGCCCATGCTGTATGAGTTGCAGAAGTTTTATTTAGAACTAGCATGTGGTTGGTCCTATAAACTGAAAGGCCTTCAGTGGGTAAGAGTTCCTTAGGTATATTTCAGGAATAAAGATTTCAGTTCAGTCTCAGAAGAAAAGAATCCACTTTGCTTGCTTTGGGATTATTCTGTAACATGAGTCAAAACATGGTAGGTAAGAATATCTGGGAACTTCTAAAGCTCACTGGTGAGCCCTGATGATCCAGTGCTAATATAGAGGCACCCTGTAATTTCACCATTGGAATGATAATAAAGAGAATTGCACAGGTATAGAATTAAAAAAATGGGATTTTAAAATTATTTTTCAAAATCTTAAATAGCTTTTGTTGAAAGTATCTTCACTGAAACAATTTACTTGAGAAGACATAAATGTTTGCAAAGTTTTATGAGACTTTTGTGAAAGGGATGTGAAAGTTCAAAACTTAAATATTAAATAAAGGCAAAAAGTAGATATTATTAACACCAAGTATTGGAAGTATTATGGACCAAGAAAAAACACTTGAAAATCTTGTTAATCTACCTGAAAGGAACAACTGCTTATTGAGGTATTATGAAAAACTTAAAATATTGCAGTTAATACAGTTAAAGTATTCCCTTTGACTTGTGGAAAAATGTCAGAACACCCTCATGAGCCCTGTCTGGATTATAAAAAAGTCTCTGGCATAAATATTCTTTCTGCTTCAAAAAATTAAAAGTTCAAGGAAATGCTTATAAATCAGTGACACTGCCAGAGATCATAAAAATTCAGACTGGCTTTTCAAGCTCTTTCTTTTAACCCTTCAACTCTTTGTTCTTTGAATGCTATTGTATGGGTACTAGCAAGTTCCCATCTTTAATTATCTTGATTTAAGAAACTAATTTTCTCTCTAAGGATTGCTTTGAAAAGCTTTCTAATTGAGAACCAACAGGGTTGCAATTAATATGAAATTAGCCAGACAAATTTATATGCAAACAATCTAATGTACCAGACAATCATAAGTTCTAAAAAAAAATAATAATCCATCCTTTCATGACACCAAATACATATTTATTAAGGTTGCCATAATCTGATTAAATCTTTTACGGGTCAGGTTATATCTAGCTTAAAGATTATTAGTACTTTCTGTATGCAAGCACAAGTAAACTCTGAATTTCAGACTAGAACCCATGCAAAAGGTCAGGTCAGAAGTCTAACTATACAGTATTGCAGTAGTGAAAAAAAAGAATCCAAGAAATCAGCACAAGTTTGCACTGCTAATTTTTTTTTCTACTCCAAGTGCTGACACTCTCCCTCAGTTTGAAACCATTCCCCCTTGTCCTGACACTTCAGGCCCTTGTAAAAAGTGTTTCTTCGTCTTTCCTGTGGGCTACCTTCAGGTACAGGAAGGCAACAATTAGGTTACCCCAAAGCCTTCTGTTTTCCAGGCTCAACAATCCCAATTCTCTCAGCCTTTCCTCATAAGAGATGTTTGTCATCTCTCTAATTACCTTGGTGGCTTCCTCTGGACTCACTCCGACAGGTCCATGTCCTCGCTCTGTTGGGACCCCAGAGCTGGAGGCAGCTCTGCAGGTGGGGTCTCACCAGAGCGGAGCAGAGGGACAGAATCCCCTCCCTGCCCTGCTGCCCAGACTGCTTTGGATGCAGCCCAGCATACAGTCACAGCACCTCCAGTGTCATCTAAGCTCTTAAGATTTCTGGCTTCCTCAACAACTCTTAACAATTAATTATATTACTTAATTATACTTGTCCGAAAAGGAATGAATTCTTGTTCTTCAGTTGGTGCCAGATTCTTTCACTGTGTGTTTTTCCTTCTCTCATTCTGAGTTCATAACAATTTCTTGTTCCCTTCCTCCATTGATCTCCTGATTTTATAGAGTTCTACGATCAGTCTTTAGCTGCAGCACAATGCTTAGTCAGGTCATTATGATTCATTAGGGCCTCCCAACTGACATACCACCAGAGTTTCACGAGAAGATTGAACTGCAATTGACAACTACACTTTAAAAGATGATATTTCATAATAAACTGCATTTCTTTTTTCTGCCTAATGTCACTTTAGAATACACAAGGAATAAACAGAATTTATATTTGCTACTAAAACAAACATTTTCTTATAATTAGTTATAGAATGAAAGGAATAGAAATCAGGATTGTATTTCTATTTCCACTATCAAATTTCCGAACTCAACCTGCATTGAATCAGGTGCTGATCACTGAATAGTTTTGTGTACCAATATCAATATAATTCTCACATACATGTGATGTAACATTTTAAAAACCCCTAAATCTCCAGCTCTAGGCTTTTTGAATTATAATTCCCCAAGGATAAATCTCATGTATTCATATTCCCATTCCCTAGTAGTTCTAGTTTCTCAGAATTTTCTCCATGTTACCAGAAAAAAATAATAAATTACAATATTCTAAACAGAAAACCTGCTGGGAAAAGTTACCTATGAAATTTTATTCTTTAAAATACAAGACATACACTGATTCAGTGGTTTTGATTTTTTTTTTTTAAGAGGCTCATCTTATTAAAAACCAAATAAACAAAATAGATCAGCAAATCATATGATGATGACCACACATACAGAACTTTGTTATTTGCATATATATGGATAAATACTATGGACTACATATGGTTTTACAATGTAAATATGTATATATACATATAGATATATATTTGTTCCAGAAGTGATTTCTCTTTCCTCTGTCTGCAGTCACTCACGTAAACATTTCCAAATACACCTCTCAATAGAATTGTCCCTCCTCTTTCCCAATACAGTCTAGCCTACCTTATTTCAGTAAAAGGGGCACCACAAGTCAGAACCACTGATTTCAGTGGTGGTGACAGCTAATGCTGAATTAAATCAATTATGAAACTTGTTTTAGGTTACACATTACAAGTTGCTTTCATAGGAAGTGAAATTCATGCTTTTGATTCCAACATTAAGAGAATTTAATCTAAATCATATATTCTTTCACAATCAGCTTCACTTCTTCCTATGATTCTGCTGAATTATTTTTCTCTAGAATAAATGGTTCCCTGAGAAAAAACTGGGATAAAACTATATATGAGACCTTCACAGGACTTTCTATACCATCCAAAATTATGGGTGTGTACTGATTGAAAAAGAGAAGGAACCAAAAGACTGGGTTTTTGAGAAATCCTAAGGCGTTAATTCGTTCTTCACAAAAATCCTCCAGTAGAGCCTACCTGTATGTGAATATACAATTATCTCTTGAAGAAAACAAACAAACTTAAATAGCAAGTAGGAATCCCAGCTGTGTTGCCCCTCTCTGAACATGCTCCAGCACCTCACCTCAGTGTCTTTCTTGCAGTGACACAGGATTCGAGGTGTAGCCTCACCAGTGTTAAGTATAGGGGGACAATCTCTGCACTGGTCCTGCTGGTCACACTGTTGCTGGTACAGGCATTCTTGCCACTGGCCTTCTTGGCCACCTGGGCACACACTGGCTCATGTTCAGCTGCTCTTGACCAACACCCCCAGATCCTTTTCTGATGGGCAGCCTTCCAGCCACTCTGCTCCCAGCCTGTGGTGTTGCAGGGGGTTGATGTGATGCAAATGCAGGAGCCATCAGGCATTGAATTCCCCCTGGGAAGACCTTGAGATGTTGGTGACTTGTCAGACACCCTCACCTCCCCTTCCTGCCCTAGAGAGCAAACTATCAAAAAGTGTTAAACACCAAGAAGGTTTTTCATATAATAACTTTGTGGGCTTCTTTCTATTAGTTAGGACTATCAAGTAGTTTCATTCAATGGGACTAAAAAAATTCTTAAGGTCATTTATATGGCATACTCCCTTTTACCCAGAACAAGATTTTGACTGCCAGCACTTAAAGGAATTTAAATTTGGACCACTCATTTTTAATGATAGCATCTCTGCCTCAAAGCTACAGGATAATTCATGGTGGAGTGCTCTCAGTCTGTCTCCTGTTTGTTTTTCATAAATAATTAAAAATATACTGAACAGGAACTGGAACCCAGGTGTTTTCTCTTTTACATGGGCATCAATATACAATAGAGCCATACTCACTTTCAGGCTGAAATTTGCAAGAGAATTCATAGAAATTATCTCTACATATATGGTTCTATCAGTCAGATATGATATGACATCCCTTTAGAATTTTAGGAAAAATGTACTAATTTATCTTTCACTCTAAATATTTTGGTTCACAAAAGAGAGAAAATACAACAAGAGGATTTTGCAAAAATCTTCCTTAATATCAGCTGATCCTAGCATACCTTGTATATAACTCTTGAAAAGAAAATACTGGTCAGGCAGGAAGTTTTGTAGGGGAATTAATTATTCCTTTATGAAATAGCAGTAACTTTCTCATATGATGCTGCAACCTTTTTATGCTGTACCAAACTGAATGTATTTCTTTCACTGATATAATTAATATTTTGACTTACTTGTTTTATGGACCTTTATTTTATGGTGTCACAGCCTTCACACTTTATTGTCCTTCAGACCACCATTATTAACCTTCAGACCACTGCCATGTAGTTTTTGTACAACAGCTCTTTCTGAGCTTCTGACAAGAGGGAAACAGATCACCATTGCCTACTACTAGCAAAATCAATGAAACCAGCACTAGGACCTGGGGGACTACATGACCCAGCAAAGTTTCCCAAAAATGCAACAGAATTAGAGATGTGTTTTGACACAGAACAAAATACTAGGAATATTTGCAGACCAAATCCAATTTATTTGCCCATTTTTAGGTAATCTTTGTGTATCACCGTAGGTAATAAGTGAATTATAAAAACTTAGTTTAAATTTTATAAAGTATTCCAATAATCATCCAAAATACAATCTACAGAACACAAATATCTGCTATCTGCAATACTGTAGTGCACTAGAAATACTGTGGGTACCCATCAGGCCAAATTAAATTACTTATTTTTGACAGTATCCCAAACAACATATAGTCAGCAGAGGAAATAAACACTTTTAGAGACAACTTGTTGCATCCTAATTTACATATCCAAAATGATCTGTTGTCTCACATCCTCCAAGTGCCCTTTCTGTTTTTTTTTTTGTTTGTTTGTTTATTTGTTTGTTTTGTTGTTGGGTTTTTTGGGGTTTTTGTTTGGTTTGGTTGATTGGTTTTAATTAGTTGCAAAAGAAACCTAACATAAATAGGGTAACACCTCGCAGGAACCAATATATCATGATACTTGATATATATTTGTGATGTCTTCCTTGATAAATATTTAATGCATATATTTTACTCAGTATATATTGATAGAGGTATATTTAATATCTATTTCTGGGATAAGTTAAATGGTTAGAATTTACAAAAGTGCTGAACATTCAGCATTGGGGAATGAGATTATGTTGCTGTATATTTTGATGAAATGTGTTGCATTAGAAAATCAAGCTCCATTCACGACTAAATATATTAGGAATGAAATAAAAGATTTTATATCCATACATGTACCTATATTCATGTTCGCCTGACTTTGGCTTTTTAATATCTCACATATTAAAATATTAAAATATTAAAATTACATACTGCCTGCGTATATTCCTCACTATTTCATTAATACAGTTGTCTTTATTAAATATTACTTTGGCCTAATCCATAGCTTTTTTCACATGCGTAGGAACCAGCAGTACTTGGTGTATTTCTGCTACATACTGACATACATTTATATATAACTCAGTACTGAGTTTCTCACATCTCCTCTGCCATATGGTTTACAGAAAACCATATCAAGTCTGGCAGCTTAAGCATCAAAGGCCAATCCTTGGAATATTAAAAAGTCCCATTTGAACAACTTTAAGGAAAAACACAGACTCTTGTTATATATAAAGTCAGAAACCCAGGAGTTCTTTTCTAGTATGATTTGTGAAAATTAAAACTTGAGATATCATAACATAAAAATGTTTACTTCATTATAAAGACAATTCCCATAGATTTTTAAGCATATTTATATTTATGAACATTTATGTTGCCTACTGAACTAATAGATTAAACAAATGATCTCTAGTTTTACTTAGCTGACCTAATCCACTGCGATGAACCATGACATTTTCTTTCTAGATCACTGCCTGAGGAAATATAAGACAGCTAAATGACTGTTTCTTTCCACAATTTAGATTCATTGTGTACTAATTGCTGACATTAATTAATTGAGTACTTTTCCATATATATAATGTATACTTTTTAAAAAAATATTTTCTGGGAATAATGTGATTAATAGCAGTGACTATCAATGGGATTGGAATTTCAGCTTCACTGCTGACATAAAGGAAACTCTCAAAGAAGTAATAATGACAGAAAATAGTTTCAGAAATTACTTTCTCTTGGTTGTAGATCTTAAAATACAAATAATTTGAATTAAGAAACTACAAGAGAAAGGACTACAGAGACTAAAAAAACTCTGATGTTTCTGTGTCAAATACATAAATGGGCCTACATGTGAAACTGTCCCTGAAAAGTATGTATAAAAAAAAATTAATCTTATGAAAGAGAGGTACCATTAATTTTCTCTTGCCTAGGTCTGGAGCTCAGAGGACACATTTACCATTTTAACACCCTAAATAGAAGCAGGTCCTCCTGAGAGATTGGCTACCAACCTTCACAAGGAGTTCAAGCTCTATACAAACAACTCAGTATTACAATGGCTTGTAGATGCCTTAATACACATCAAGTGTTGCTCTTGTGAGTAGGAAATGTCTCTTCCACAGCCTCCCCTGCCCTACAGATGTGATTCAACTGGAACATCACTTCAGTATATCAAATCAACCTGAAGAATATAGTCCACACAAAGAACCCCATGAAAACCCTTGTGTTAGGTGTATGAATACAACTGATTTTAATCCCTTTAGTGTTCAATTATAAATCCACCTTGAAACTATTTATTTGCATTAAGCTTAATGAAAACAATACCTTATAAAGGTAAGAGTTTAGTTAGAGGTATCACATGAGGGAAAGATGTGGTCTTTGATATCAAACAAACAAGTTAATATGGTCCGGATTATGATGATAAAAATCTAGCAGTGAATGAATTTCCTCAAATCCTAATTTTATATAAAAAATTGTTCAATAAAATGACTGTGTTGTTTTATTTCATATTTAATCTTCTGAAAAAAAAGGTAATAAAATCAAACACCTATTTTTCTGACCTCGCAAAGTATCACCACTTGAACTAGTGGCAGGTGTATATCTTTAATTCTGTAGACTTGCCTTAGTCACATGGTAAGCATCAATTAGTAACACTAAAAAAAGGACTGAGCAGGAATCTTAACTGTGAATCCCTAGAAAAACAGATTTTGTTTGACCAACCTTGGCTATTTGCATAAGAGTGCTGGGACTGAATTGAAAATTATTAATTTTCCATTCAATTTCCATTATATATTTATCCTATGAAAAGAGAAAACCTTATTTTCTCCATAAACTACATTATTGGAGAAAATACAATATGTATATCTACTTCACTGATTGTGACATTTTACTAGAGCACTAGTACTTTACAAAAAAAATAGCATAAGCCAGAATACTCATCCCATTAAGCCAAATTATTTTTTCTTTACAACATAAACCAAGATATTTAATTTGTTTTACACAGACTGAATCAGGTTCGGAGACTGGAGGTTCAAAGAACTGAAACTGCTAATCCTGTTTAGATTTGCAAGCCAGCACTGGATTTAGAAAATGAAAAAGCCTAATCAGATTCTGACAACTGATTATCATTTTTTACTTCTGGAGTAGTATACGCAATGCAATCTGCTCTAAGGATTTTTTTCCATAGAAAATAAATAATAATTTAAAAAACCCAACAAAAAATAAAAAATAAATTTCTGTGTCTGGAAATCTAGAATGTTGTCAAGGGAGGCTCAAGATAGTCTTTCTAGTGTCTACTTTTTACATGAATGCTTAATAAAAAAATGGACACAGTTCCTGACAGAAAGCTTTGTATGAATCACCAGACAATTTCTCATCTATAAGTTGGGGGCTTTGTGTCCCTCTTTTGTTAACACTGGCAACCCCTTATATTTTGACTTCCAAGTGATAACTTCAGTGATATCTTAGAAACACTCTTGTATTTCTGGATCTCAATTACCTACAGGTAAATCTAAATCATAAATACAAAACAGTGAAGGAGAAATAGATGGCTTGTTCTGGGTCTTCCCTGCCAAAGAACATAAGAAGACCCGATGACCTTCAGAGGTCCCTTCCAACCCTAACAATTCTGTGAGAGATGATAAAAAGTTTCTGTACTATTGAGTAACTTCATTTGTTAACCTCATGAAATGTCAAGCTTACATGTGCATTCACGGTGTGAATCACTGAGCACCAGAGCTGTTCTGTTGTTTTAACTACTTCTTATGGTCAGGTCATGAAAGTAGACAAAATGAACCGAAAAGCCCCTCTGACCCTCTCATCAGCAGAATTCCAGAGGTAGATGGTCTTGGGAAGGCTTTGAGACAGATGGAGTGCAAAATTAAAAAGACGCATATGCAATCATTGCAGAACTTAGAGAATTTAAGATGCTGGAGGAAAAGCAACTCTGTAGCACTCTATTGATAGATCGTTTACACTGAAGGTGCATCTCTTAATCTTTCATCAAATTAAAGAAAAAAAAATGAGAAGAGGAAGAATATATTCCAGTTTCATTCCTGAATTCGACTGAGGATGACACAAGATTTAATAAACTGCTCATGGAACACCTTGGCAGCTGTCCCATGCATTCCTCAGTGGTACCTCCCATGTAGTTTGAACTCCAGAGAAGCGCCCTCACTGCCACTATAAGCTTGGAGATCTCACAAGCATTATCCAATTAGGGTCTCAGCACAGAGATTACAGCAGCTTTCTAGCTTTCAAAAGAGTAGCTTTAGAAGTATTTTTCAACATTTCAAGAAGGCATAGGAGAAAAAATTCAAAAACCAATCCCCTAAATGACACTGAGTGGAGGAAGGTATAAGCTCTGTATGCATCAAGTCTAGAAAAAGGAGACAGTTAAATTAATCTCCTAGCTCAGCTAGAATTCTCAAATCACCTTAGAAGAGCTGTAAATAACTTCTACAGGGTACTTCATCCAGAAAGACAAAGGGAAATAATCAAAGTTTGACTCTTTTTCAACGTTCTCATAGAAGTAGCTGTAATCAAAAAAGAGCATTTTCACTGACACAGGTAATCACAACTAGACTATAATTGTAAGCAAACCTGTAGTGATCAGATTACCAGAGACATCAGGTTTGGATTCTGTCTTCCACAGGATTGAGGCTCTTTCACTGGTAAAAGCACTGCAACTGACACTTCAAAAAGTTTTGTTACAAAAATAGAGAAATCACACCACAGTCAGTGATGGCTCTTTAACAAAACCGAAAGGTAAATTAAACTTCTTTTGCTCCACAAAATGAGCTAGAAAGGTAGAAAATGTCTCTCATGGTGATGCAGAGTTACAGGAACAGCAGACTCTACTACAACCTGAGAAACTCCCACAACTTCTGTTTTAATATAATCTTTATTCAGGGCCGATCTCACAGGGGAAGGCATAAAGTGATTAAAGCAAAGCAGCACCCAGGCCATGGGGAAGAACACTGAGGAAACCCAGGTCAAAAATCTACCTCAGAAAATCTTTTTTTTTGTGTCAGTGAAAGAGGACAGATGGAGAAAGGCAGCTCATCAAACTTATTGTGCTCCCATGACATGGGACATCTATTTTTTCCCCATTAGTCTCCTGCTGTTTTGAAATGGGTGCTTGTATTATTTGAAACCTCTCATAGTGTCTACCATCATAAAACTTAGAAGGAAAGTAACAGAAACCTGTCTCAAAGCTGAACTCCCTGGGCAGAGTCACAAAGCAGTTAATCCCTTCAGCTTCCAAAATCCATTGCCAGAAAACTGGCTGCTCTGAAGAGGTAATTTATTTTAACGACAGGTCCCACATTAAAAATAAGAGAAATAATTAATTTCTCTCACAAAAGTAGTTCAGAAAAACTGAACTGATGAAAGATACATGACTTTAATAGGCTCAGGTTCCAAATGTGAGGGACAAGGAACAAAAATAAACACATGCTTCAACTGACAAGAGGTAAGTATATGCACAGCATGAATGTGCATGTGACTTTAATTATTTCTTTAAAAATCTAAATTTCTAAAGTATGTATGAATACGTGTTCATAAGTGTGCATTTCAGAAGTATACAGAATTATACTTCTGAATGCAGGTAAAGAATGAACTATTGTATGAGCTGACAAATGTTTTAGAACCTGTTTTCAGTGAGCTGCTCTTTAAAAGAAGGTTGGTTTGTGCACAGGAGAGAGGAAGAAAGAAACTGTGCTACCAGAAGGTTAAAATTTTCTGATATTACATTGTGTTACCTTGGGAATGACCATGCTAAAATCTTCACTGACCTTTCTGAGGAATCATGGATGCATCCAGAAAACCGAGTTGAATCAGATGATTGTTGTCTGAATTACCCCCATTTCTTTCCAACTGACTCTCTAATTGTTACTGCACTTTGCAGTGCAAACACGAAAACCCTAAAGAGACTGTTCCTATATGACATTGATTCAACTTTGTAAGCAGAACTGAAGTCCTAACAGGCTTGAAATCCTAGACTGTGCTGTGCAATAGCTGCCTCAGTCACAACAAGGTAGGGCTCCAGGAGATTTAGAAAAAGAAAGGGCAGTATAAAAAGCAGATTAGCCACACCTGTGCATATTTTGGGTTATCTTCAGCAGAGTCTTAGTCTGACAGTCTTAGGTGACATTTACTTACAAACCTGAGAGTGCAAATAAACAACTCTGAAACAAAGAACAGCTAAATCTAAATGCTAAAGATAAGCAAACATTAAACAAGTTAATCTTTCCAATTTCATATTACTCCTCCTCAGTGCAACACCATTTATAGTTTTTCTAGATTTAATTTAGATCAGTTTTTTGAATCCATGATGAAAACAAAATGAAAAATATTAGATTTTGCTTGTTAATTACATATTTTTAATTTGATTTCCTACAGTAGAATGAAAACACACTTATATTAAGCAATAATAAATGTTAAAATGATTGATGAATGTCCCTATAAACTGTGTCTATAGAAGATAAAATTATATTGAGGAATACATCTAAGAATTGTTTATTGAGTTCCTCTGATTTAATAGGCAAGTTATATCAACTGCTTTTCAATATGTTCACTATATACAAGCGGCTTTTAAATTTGCTACACTTTGAGTTAGTGAATCAACATCTCCCTACAGAAACGAGACAAAGGCTGCTTCTGGAATTCATTCAGCTTGCTTTTTTATTTTTTTATTTTCCCCCCTCTTAAATGAAAATCAATAAACAGAATCTGTATTATTAACAATGATTCATTTGCCAGATCACTGCAAAACATATCCCATTAATCCTACCTTTGTCCTTAATATCTCAGTAAAATAGAAATATTAAAACCACTCTGATTCTGCAGACACAAAGTTCTGCAAATAATTTCCAAAAATAAACATTACATGAAAAAAACTCAATAATTAAAAATATATAAGAAACTTCAAAATTATCATTGGTTAAGTCCCTCAAGACTATTGTGAGCTAGTCACTATCCTTGCTTTAATGTTACATTGTGCTTCAGATAAAAAATAAATGTGAAGATAACAGTGATAATAGAAGACCTAATTCTCTTGATTACAAATGGGAGACATGGGAGAAAGAAAATGAGAAATTATTACCAGCCATTTGATTTAGCTATCAAATTTCTGCACAGGTATGTGTGAAGAGCTGTATACTGTTTCCATTCTGAACTTTCTTCCTCCTACTCAGGCCTAATTTCAATTAGATTTTCCTTACATCCATTTTTTCCACCCATTTATTGTCCTGATGTCAGCATCCACTTCTTCCTCTCCTCCTGAACTATGTTTAGCTTGCTCTTCACCAGGATCTGTAAGTCCTTTTCAACAAAGCTGCTTCCCTACAAATAACTCTCCAGTCTATGTCATTGAAGGTGGTTTGTTCATTCCAGGCACTTGTCCTTGTCTAATTTTGCAAGGCTGTTGTTGGCTCACCCTTCCAGCCTGTTCAGGCTTCTCTGAAAGAAAATCTTGCTGGAGGGCAAGCTGCCTCCTTCTCCAAGTCACTGATACAGATATCAAACAAGATAGGCCAGAACCCAAAGGAACTCTACTTGGAAATAAGTCTTCAGGTAAAATCCAAATCAGTAACTACTTTTTTTTGAACCCTATGACCCTGCCAATTTTTCATCCATCTAGTTGAATAAAATCAACCAGATATAACATCCCAACATCAATATAAGGATTCTATGGGAGACCATGTTAAAAACCTCGCTAATTTCAAAGTGAACATCCACTGGTATCCCCACATCCATGGATCTCATAATTTTATGACAGAGTGCAATTCTAACGGTCAAGTGCAATCCATTCTTTTTAAATATCTGCTGGGTATTCTCAATCATCTTATTCTTCTTAATGTGCTCAGAAATGGCTTCTGAAAGAACTCACTTCAAGATTTTTCCTGAGATGTGGGGATGAATGTCCTGTAATTCCTCAGACCATTCTTCTTGCCCTTTTTTATAGATGGGTGAGCCATTTGCCTTTCTCCAGTCACTGAAACTCTTCCCCAGTGTACATGACATTTCAAATTTTATACAGCACATAGTCTTTCAATGATATGAGAGCTCTCTCATCACCCTTGGATGTAAACTGTATTGGTTAAGATTTCTCAAGATTCCTTATTTGATCATCCTCCATTACTTGTATACTCTCCTTCTTAAACTCTGTCACTTAGGTACAGGCTAGCAGACCTCATCAGTGAAAATCAAGGCAAAAAAGGCATTGATTACTTCCATGTTGGCTGTCTGCTTGTCGTTAAATGGCTCATTCAGCATTCATCAGACCTGCATATTCTTCCCCATCTTTTAATCCGTTACATCTGTTAATGTAACAGCAGAAGCTCCTGCCACCATTGATGTCACTTTTAGCTCTCAACCCAAGTTAAGCTTTGGCTTTTCCATCATCATCACTAAAAATTCTGACCATGGTTTAACATTCCTCTTTTGTAGCCTGTTCATTATGCCTTCTCTTTTGTGATGAGTACTGCTGGAACAATACAAATAAATTTCTACAACAGCACCTTCTCCTTTAAGTCCCAGTTCCTCCTTATATACCTGAATTGCAACAGCTCACAAAATACTCAGGGCATTTTTTGTCTACAAAAGATATCCACATCAAGGACTCCTCTAGGAGCATGTATTCCAGGGGAATGTATTCCATGTATTCAGGGACAATCTAGAAGGTCACCTAAAATAATTCTCCCTATTTTTTTTTTTTTTTCAGCAGAATAGTATCTAGTGGTACTCTAAGTTTCTAAGTAAGAAATTAAGACTCAAGTAAAACATAAACATACACAGATACTTATGTGAACCCTGTATATGTATATTTATATTATTTTCAAAGGAAGTCTAGCCCAAAATGGTTTTAGCACAATTACAAATCATAAAGAAAAATATTTTTCTATTCCCACAGTATTTGCCTAGGACATGGAGAGAAATATAAATTTTCCTCTGTATTATATTATTTTCTTCTATTAAATAAAGGAAAATCCATAATATAAATGAAAATTTGTTAATGCTGAGGGTTTTACTGCCCTTGGAAATAGCTCAGACTTGCATCCAGAGACTTTTTGTTAGACTAGCTTGACCACTAAGGTATTTTCTTTTAAATTCTGTATATTATTAATTTGATAATAATATATGGAGCAGTGGAATTTACCTTCTTGGTATGCCACTCCAATACAACATTCATTTCTATTTGCCTAGAGAAACTGTACTAACATTTTGCTCTAATATCATATTTTGCTATTTCATAAGCTCTGATCTTCAACTCAACAGTTCAAAGTTTTGTTTTGCTACTCGTATATAATCATAGGATCATACAGGTTAGAAAAGACCTTTATAGTTCAGCCACAAACACTGCCAAGTTCACCACCAAACCATTTACTCAAGTGCCACATCTACAAATCTCCAGTGATGGAGATATTTATCTCCATGTCCCTGTGCAGTGGACCCTGTTCTGATGCATCACAACCCCTTCCATGAACAAATTTCCCTTAATACCTAATGTAAACCTCCCCTGCTGCAACTTGAGGCCATTTCCCTTTGTCCTGTTACTGTTCCCTAGGAGCAGAAACCACCCCCTACTTGGCTACAACCTCCTGTCAAGTAGTTGTGCAGGAATGCAGGAGGACAATCACTGTCCTGGTGCTGCTGGCCACACTGTTGCTGGTACAAAATATAGTAGTTTGTATATTATGTATATTAGGTTTTTTTATGATGTAAACTGGTAGTTTGTATATGTATATTCAAATATAATAGTACTGAATATTAAGGAAGACCTTTTCAGCAGTCTTTCCAGTCTTTTAGCTTGTCTTAGTGAATTCGGTAATAAATAGACCTGTGAAGTGGTGCAGTTGATAGTAACCAACATAAATAATTCAGTATTTATGTTTTACTGACAATAAATTCAAACCACTAAAACAGGTTAGAGATCTGTTCCTAAGACAACTGACTCAATCAGCAAGTAACTGTTGGCACAATGTTCACTGTTTGTCATGGTGACCCCCTTCCCACATGTTTTATGTGATTTGAAGTTCTGTGTCATAAATGATTCATTCAGGTGTGACAAGGAGACCTGCACAATCACTTTCCTCCTTTCATATTTAGGAATAATTTTATCAATTTTTTACTACACATATAGAACTGCAGCTTGTTTCCCACTTCCTAAACCAAAATATTTCATATTTTCCTAATTTCATAGCTTTAGAATCTGATACTGTAACTAGAATTTGTTAGGAACAAGTGCCTTTCTGACAGACTGCGAATGTCTGAAGGAGCATTCACGATTTTGGAATAATTATGTAGGAAAGATTATTTAATCAGCCTGACACTGAGTACATTAGTCCCACATCACCCACTGGGAAACAAATTAACTTCATGGACAAGTACCTCTCTAGTTTTTTTCTGCAGTACTTGAAGATATTTGAGCTTATTGCAAACTCCCAAGAGATACAACTGGGCAACAGAAGTAGAGAAATTGGAAAGTCTTGTTTGTTGCTTGCTCATGAACTTATCAATATTTCAGGACTACCACTGGTTTTACCAGGGTTTTCAGGACTGCAGTATCAGGTCTTTGATGTGAAGAACCTAAGGAGTAACAACTCCAAGAGTAATGTTTGACTCCTACAATGCCACTCTGATTTTTCTTCATAACGTGCCAAAAAAGCAGCCTCCTCCATCTTCTCTTGCTACAACAAAACTTAGCATCATTATACAGAAATAAATTGGGAATTCATTACAAATAGACAAAAGCTAAATTAAAATATAAGAAATAAAATAAAGCTTAAGATTTGCACACTATCACTTCTCTCAATGTAAGGTTTTCCTCACGAAGTCAAACGCTTCATGTGCTAATACATAATAGTTCAGAATTACAGGTGCTACAGATCTATAAACTTTTCAAGCAAGAGATGCAACACATACCAGGATAAGAACAAGTCACAATTCCAAAACCAGATTTGGCAAGAACTCTGGGTTTTCAGTCTCATTGATATACTATAGCCGAGGATCTGTGCAGAGCCTTCACTAAATCTGACCTAAATGAAGCCAAGTTTTAAAACCTGATATCCATTATTCAGGAGCTCAATAGAAGTTGTTTAATTTAATTGGTTACCCTCTACAGAGAATTTGAGTGACTACATGGCACTTTATATGTGTGCATCCATGCATCTTAATATGTGCAGATATGGATAGATGTTTATTCTCCTTCTACCTTAAAACTTCATTACCTTAAACCCTTACCTTAAAATCCCAACATTCAACAACACTCACAATTGTTTCCCACATTGGTAAAAGCATTTTACTTTGTAGAAATAAAAAATAAATTGTGCATTCAGAATTCAGAATAATGACTTCATATCTTTAGGAATTTCCCCTTCCCCCCACCAAATTAATAGCAATGAAGAAAACTTAGCCACTCCATTTGTAGATAAATTCTGGATATATCCTATTCATTACTTCTATTTTGAAAGCAGCCAGAACCATTACTCTGGAATTTGAGTCAGATGTGCTCTTTATGAACAGCCTCAAAGGAATGACCATGCCGATGAATAGCACTTTATGTCACAGGAGTGAGTTATAATATTATGCAACTTCAGATTTTGTTCTTCATTCCTCAGTAACTAATTGTTATTGATGACAACTTAGCTTCACAAGAAGAAAAAATCTTACTACATTGGAAGAACAAAAAATAAAACTGCTAATTTAACTGAGAAGCCTTTACAGTTCCTTTAACTGTTTCATTAGTGAAGTCATAGACTTTGTTTCTGAATTTCTGTCCTCTTGCTGAAATAAATATTTGTTCTGCTGCTCAACATTTTTTTTTTCCTACACTCCTGTGAATGAGGGAACATACAGGGAACAGTGTATTAGACACAGTAATAATACCTACAATTACACAGCTACTTCTCCTAGAAGATTTTGTGTAGAAAGTACATAATGAGATTTTATTTTTGCCTATAATTAAAAGATACATATTCTGTGGGCAATAGAGATACAACTGCAAAACCTTCCTGTGAAAGGAACATGAGCTTCTTACAGTGAAAAAAGCTACTCCTGAGCAAAAGAAGACAGAACTACACAAGGCAGGGCTTCAGAACCCCAGTAAAAGAGGAATACTTTCTGAAGTTAGGTCCATTGATGAATGCTGGCCTGAAGACAGCATGAGTAAGTAGATTTTAAAATATGGCAATAAGGACTAAAGAACAATTAAAAGAACAGTTAACTGCATAAATCATCATTATTCTTTAGCACTTAAACTTGCTCATCCCAATTGTACTGGAATGATTGTTTTTTAAAATTTTCCCTTATTTTCTTGATTATATCTGAATATAATTCTGAGCATTATTCCAAGTGTTCAGAACGCCTCTGTCTGGCTGTTTTCAAGTGCATTTCCTTCTACAGCTATTTTGTATACCATTAACTCACTGGCACTTCCCTCTTTTGAACACTGCATTACAATGTTTCACTGACCACTTCTAAGCAACTTTTCCCCATCACCTTCATGCCTTCAACACATAAAGTGAAAGAAAGAGGTTCAGAATAAAAGCTCATTGCTATTGTTCTGGTCCAAATTGTAGGTTCCACTGTACTGATGCTGCAGTGTACTACAGTGCTGCTCCTGCAACTAATGGGGCTTGTTTCAGGATTAATTCAGAAATGTTTTCACAACATAACTGTGATTCACAGAAACTTTTAAGTGGGTTTTCATAAACATAGAATATAAGCAATGTTCCCTCAGAAAATGAAGATGTACCACTGTGCACTCAATACCACCGACCTACTACTAACAGTTATTACAGCTAACCTAATTCTTTTTCCCCTGAAACAGGCATTGTGACTGTCAAACAGGCAAGGAGTCTTATCCTTGATGATCACCAGAAACTAAGTTACATCTCTCTAATCCCTGCTTCAGAGACTCCCTATGCAGGTCAAGAGCTGTGACCCCAACTCTACCCACAGGATTGTCCTCATCTAAGTCTTCATACAGGAAACAAGCAATTTATAAACCAAACTAATTTGCTAGGGCTGGACTAAGGAGGGAAAAAAAAAAAGAGAACTGGACTGTAAGGTGTGCATAGACATCTGGTGATGTTTAAGGATTCAAAGCAGTGTTTCAGGTTTTCAAATCAAAATGTTCTAGGGAATTTTCTCTCAAGAAAGAACATGTATCACACAGAATAGACAATGTCTACCATTTTCTACCCCACAATGGGAAAGCTTTTTGGGAGAAGAAAATAGGGACCAGTGATATAAGTTTCATATCTATATGTCTGTATCTATATATCTATATTAGACTTTCCAGATTTTAATATTTCTCTTATATAAACATGGCGTATTCAGTTCATTATATTATTTATTCCTTGCTATATAGTTGGTGTATTTAACTCTCCCATCCATTTTTTAAAAACCTTGCATACAGATTCAGTATTTCCTAGTTACAGAAGCACTTCTTTAATGAAATACAAATTAGACTAAGCACAAGATGAATAATTTCAAAACATAATCTTTACTGTACTCTGAGTAAAAATCCATGATAACATAAGTTTCACTCATTTTTATTGGCTTCCAGGCCACAGAACATATATATATATATATATATATATGTGTTCATAGGTAAATTTTCAGAGAGGCAATAAATTCAATAGAATATGTTCTGCCTATAAATGCTTTATGAAATAAACAGATCCTTTGCACCCGTAACAGCAAATTCTATTTCATAAATTACTTTTTCTTTCAATTTTTTTTGTCAATTTTTTTAACTGAAATTGTGATGGATGATAACAGCAAACTAACAAGGGTAATTACATCTTTTCAGTCCTCTGTTTAAATGGCAGTTCTGTGAACAGAACTGGCTACAAACCACAGAAACTGAATTACCAAACCAGTCTCATTACCAGATGTACCAGAAAATACTTTGGTTTTCTGGCAGCCCAGCTCATTATCTAATCTATTCATTATAAACTGACTTCTTGTACACAGAGAAGAGAAAAATTGGGAAGCTTAATCCCGTAGTGCTCAATTAGCTTACAGATTAATAACATGAAAGACTAAATTGGAGGCAGAAAGATTATGTTGCTGTGCCTTACTGTGCTTTGTCTGCCACAGTTCAAACAGAACTAGCTCTATGTACCCATCCAGTTTTATGTCCTTTGTGTTCACAGCAAACAAAAGACAGTAAATTGTGTCATGCATCAACCAATATTAAAAGAGAAAAAAGGAGAGCAAGTGCCTTACATAACTTTGAACAAAGCATTCCAAAATGCTGTTAAGCTTAACAGCTTCTCAGGATCAGATTGTCAGTGTGAGGACAAGACAAACTTTCTTTCAGTACAGGATTATTTATGCCATACTATCTTTTTCGTGCATTTCTATGCCTACCAAGAAGCTGTGCTGTTTTACACCTGTTCTGGGAGTGATTCATCATTAAGCAATGTACACACAGAAAACAGGATCTCTATTTTGTTGTGTACACAATAAACACATATTATTAAATACCAGGGATAGGTTTATACATGTAAAGCATTCTTGAAATAAAAATAGTAAAATTAATTAAATATGTCATTATCTACATAATATTGGAACCTATTGTAAATAAAGGGGAGATGTGTCATTTAATTTCTATAAAAATGAAATGCAGTGATAATACATCATGATGACAAAATTTAGGATGAGGCCACTCTAATTTTCATCATCTCACTCTAAAAACATTTTCAATAGAAGTTTAAGAATGATATTATTATTACAGTAATTTTTTAAGCACCACAGATGAGATATACATATTTTAAGGTATTTTCTACAGCTGAAGTTCAGAAAATGGCATTTAGGCTGGTGAATTACTATGAAAACTATAGTGAGTCAAGTCAACATATATATATCATATAGTGAGTCATATATATGTATATTATCATATGTATACATATATGTATATTATCATATACATATACGTAGTGAGTCAACTTTTCTATATTTAACTAGTACATTGTATTTATTGGAATATTCCCTCTCATTATTAAAAGAATGAGCTTTTTCACAACATAGTATAATGAAACACCATTAGAAAATGGAATATCTCCATAAAAAGTATATAGTACTCACTAGTGTTTTTCTCTTTGGGAGCAACTCATTCAAATCATAGTCAGTATTTAAGCAACCAGAAATGACTACTTTTCATTTTTTGCTTCTTTTAATCTGAAGGTTGTCTTGCTCTCTCGATCATGGCTGTCAACTGGAATTTTGATCAAGTAAGGACACTAGGTCTTCACCAAAAGTTCTAACACACCAAACTCGGAGAGCTGCAGGTGCTTAAACCACAACTATTTCAAATTATTATAAACATCTATAGCATTTAGTCATCAAGATAGGAAACGCTTTTTACAACCAAGTACAAAGAAAAGAATTATAATTCTTTTCCATATTAACTTTAAAGTTTTGTATAAATCTCAAGAAATATAATATTCTTTTGATTTAAAATACAAAATTTTAAACAGATGTGGAGTAGGGGAAAATTTTTTAGATCCTTCTTTGTACAGATTTTTAAGCAGCAGTACTTTCTCAGGAAGGCATTTTCACAGTAAGGGGCAGTAGGCAAGCTAATACTTTTGTAGTTTTTTGACAGTTTTCCCTTGGGCTGTATTTTTGAAAGACGTTAGCATATAGCCTTTTATAGCATAAAACAAGGAAGGAATAAGCAATTCACTTGAATAATTTGGTTTACATGAGTTATCCACAAGCTTCATTACAGAAGGAGCCCATAAAAGCTGTCCTATTTTTAAAAATGGAACAAGTGTCTCCCTGGATGAATTTTGTTCCAGATATCCCTTTTTTCTACTCCTCTCTTCCTTTTCTCCCCCAAATGGACTTCTCTCCTCCACTCAAACAAAATGAACGTCTTATTCTTTCACATCTGGTGTCATCAAAGTATAAAAATTGCATTAAATGCTGCAAGACACAGGAGACTCTATATGGCCTGAAATAAAAGCAAAGAGAAATGGTGTTATAGAAAAATGCTAAAAAGATGGGTAAGGAATTGATATTTTTGCACTAGCATGCAGGCTATTAAATTGTACCACAGACACAGCTAATTTGTACTTCTCTCTCCCCTTTGCAAGATAGACTTGAGAAAGACTAAATGAAACAGCACAGCTAATAGGAGAATAAAGATTATTTTTGAAAGCTAAAGGTGCTGCCAAATGGAAAAGATCATAAACCTTGCAAGGGCAAAAGAAACAATAAACTGGAGCAGAAAAAAACAACCAAACAAAAATATCAAAGAGTTCGTTTCAAAGCACCAGTGAGAATAGTTAAAAAAACAACAGAGTGAGCAGGAAGGAAGCATCTAAAATGGAGACTGCTCATGCAAGGTCAGAAGGGACTCAGGGATGAAATAGCTCAGCTAATAACATCTATACATAACCTCTTTCTCAAAACTTCATTAATAGCCACACAACTATCAAACATAGTAGCAAGCATAATACTCATCTTAAAAACTGGGTTCCATGAACACTAGAAAACCATAAAATTATGAGACCTAACATTGGTATTGGCCATACTAATGGACTGTTCAATAAAATACAGAATTGAGAAAATTATTTACTTCCTAGCAACTGCAAGGTGCTGTGCTTTGCACTTGTGGATAACTCAGGAGTGTTTTGGCTGTTGCTGAGCACTGCTTGCAAAGCCTCAAGGCTTTTCCTCCCTCCCCCAGCAGGTTGGCTGGAGGCAGACAAAGGCTTGGGAGAGGACACAGCTGACCTCAGCTGACCACAGAAATGTTCCATGGCCCATGATGTAATGCTCAGCCATAAAATCTCAAGGACAGCAAGAAGGAAGAGGTTTCGGGCATCTCTCTTCACAAGTAACTTAACACTAACAACCTAAAAAGGCTGAGGCCCTGCTTTCCTGGAAGTGGCAACACACCTGCTGGGCTTGCATGTGCAGCTTTTGCTTCACTTATTATGCTGTTTTTATCACAATTCATGAGTTTTCTCCCTCTTGCCCTTCCAATTCCCTCCCTCGCTCTGCTAGGTGGGAGTGAGCAGCTCTTGTGGATCCTAGATGCCTACTGGGGTGAAACCACATTACCAGTATAAATATGAAATACATATGGAGTAAAGATACTCAAAGGGATGCTACATATTTATATTTATTTATATAAACAGAAGATAAAAGTACTATATATCAAAAAAGCCCTCAGAAGTAGCTCAGAGCAGGGATTTCTCTTTTTTTTTTTTTTTTTTTTTTTTTTATCATTTAAAAGCATGCAGGTTTCCAGTTCCATTTACTGTTTCCCATGTTAGGCACTATCCTTGCACCATTACAATCAATTACCAGATTCCCGCAATGTGAGAGCTAGGAAAAACCACTGTAATCAGCAAAATGAAGAACCCAGGACTTTCAGAAAACTGCTTAATGCAATTCCTTAATTACTTAATGTTCTACTGAATTTCAGATGTAGGCTCCAAGAGCAGAAATCCTTAACATTTCTCCTTTTTCCCTGACAAAGGCCAATAAGTAACAGGTTTCAATATGGGCCAGTTTGAACATTTATACAGATTGATTTATATGATTTCAATGATTTATACAGAGGAGAAAGGAGAAGGAAGAAAAAAGGAAAAGAAGATAAATATTAGCTAAGGAAATAATTAAACAAGATAGTGATTACAACCTAGATTTTATTTTATTGGAATAGGCTCCAGTGTGCTTTAAATTAATTCCATAATGATACCTCATGAACAGGAATTATTCTAATAATACAATGACATGAATACATTCTAATGACATAAATTCTTCATGAAAGAGTATTAAGAATAAAAGTTCAACACTGGCTCTCAACTTTTAACAGAAGAAATCAAATAATGGCAAAAGCCCAGCAATTATTCATGTTTCAAGAGTTGAGAGTTTTTGAAACACAGTTGCATAAACCAGTGGAATTTGATTTTTTTCTGAAATTTATACGCAAATCACACAAACCTGTCCTTGTATCCTTTGCCCTAAAATTACAAGTTCCTTATACCTGAAATATGAGAATTAGAAGATTTGTTTTGATCTTCCACTCATATCTAGGCGCATCAGATCACAATTTCTCTTCCATTTTTTTCCTATCATGCATGCATGAATTATTTGAAGTCACAGATACTGTTATAAAGTATTTTAATTTTTCTATATATTTCCCAACATTCTAAACATTACATGTTTTAAATTTTTTACATTATAAGTTTTAATTTATTTTTTTTTCCTTCTCAAGGGAAGGTGTAGAATTGGATCATAAGAATTATATAAGTCTGTTATGAGAATACTTTCTAAAAAGGAATTTCAGTTTCTTAGCTTCTTACTGTAAACCATATTTGTACATATATCAGAATTATCTGTATTCCAAGCTTCTAGATCCTTCTCTGTGGGAACAGATGTTATATCAGTGAGATACTGATTTTCATTCTAGTGCCAGCTTTCACATCCTTCACTTTTCATTTTAAATGGCACCTAATACCAAACTCATCTATTTTTAATTTTTATAATTATAGTCTCCTTGAGTCATAGGCTGTGTGGCTTTGGGTTTTATACTGGTTTGTAAACATTGTGACATTCACAACCATAAACATCCTGTTCAGACTAAGAAATCTGCATGATTTTAAAGCCTCAAAGCAATATGCTACCCATTTATTTTTCTCAGTCTGAGTGCTGAGGGGTTGGAAGTGCTGAGACTGTATCAGTGTTGAGACTATTTCATGTACAATTACCAGTTATGCATGAACATTATTTTTTAATTGTCACTGCCAAAGCAAACAAAAGCAAACAGCAGTATGATGTGTTAAACTCTAATAATATGAACAGGAGGAGAAAAACCACTTCACTGGAAACTTTGTTGAAAAATATAGCTTATTTTTAGTATTACATATTAATATAAGCTAGAATAACTTCAACCGGAAATCAAAAGAAATTACTCAAGTGTGGCAGAACCCCCACCAACACTCTGGTACAGGTATGATTTCCTTAGTTTAGTCATGACTATTCTCTTGGTCAACAAACAGCATAAATGGATTGATTTGAGGTTTTTTTAGACAAAAGGATCCCTATTAATTTAAATTTTGAAATTATGTCCACAGTATTTCTTCAGCTATTTTCTTGTCTACCACTTTGAACAGATGAAACTACAAAGTCATCATAAAATTTGACAAATAATCTGGAATCAATATTCACATACCCCTGTATTATAGACTACGGAATTCATTGCTTCTTATAATTCTTTCTTTTAAATACTTCCAACACTAAAATTCTGACTTTTTTAGTCTTGGTTATGTCTACAAAACTTTATGTCTTTTCACAGGAAATAACAGAATACATACAATAGTCCACATTTCTATATGCCTGATAAAGTCTCAGAAGTTCACATTGCCGCAGATGCTGTATACATGGCTTTATTTTTTCTTTCAGTTTTGGCTGGCTATTGGCCCAATCACCAAGATAGGTACTCAATCCAGTGTAGTGTTTTCACTAGGGAAACAAACCCAAACCCACACACATTAAAGCTCTGAACTTATGTGAAGCCAACATTATTATGCTACCTTAGTTTTGTCAATTCAAAAACTGTTCTTCAGTAATTACTGAATAACATGTAAACTTCTGTTACTCTAAAACTGTCTGGCAAACTAAAAGATGTATTTAAAGTCCCAGTTGAAATCTATAATTGGTAGCTTTGCTCCTCTTGGTGATGAAAGCAGACCAGAAAAAAAGAGTCCCTGAAAACCCCTTTTTTATTTTTCATCTCTAAGTATATATCTTTGGTATGGATTCTCAAAAAAACTATATACATCAGAGTACATGTAGTATGTCAGCGTGCAAATGAACTAGAAAATAATTGAAAACAGAAAAAAAAATTCTGATCATACTTCTCTAGGGTGAGAACATAAGAACAAACATGATAAACGATAATGATAACACTTAATATGCAACTGCAATGTCACCAGATTGCATAGTATGAGTATATAACCAGAATTAGCAAAATATATAATGACCTTAAATGAAAATGTAAGATTACTGATCATATACATATGACAAAGCCATTCAGTCACAAGAAACACATCACATTTGGAGACATCAAAGATGTCAGAAATTCAGAAAACATTACTGCTTATTTATAGTTATAAACTTTGCCACAGAAGACTCATTCCTTCTTATTGTCAAAGAGAAAATAAGCCTTGTTTTTGCTTAGCACGATCATTCTTCTCAGTACACTCTCAAATTCTGTCAAAGCTCTTTAAAGGCAAACACTAAACAGCTAAAATTTTAGAGAAATTCTGGGTCACAATTTTGCCTGGTTTCAAACACTGGTCTTATGTCCAATTCACTGTCCTTTTTTTTTTTTTTTATTTTTAATAATAAGGCCAGAAAGTTTCACCTGACCCATTCATATATGTAGTTAACTAATCTGAGAAGTGTTATTCCCATGCATGTTATATTGTTTTACATATTCAATATCATCAATAAAGAACTTCAGTACTTCTCACCTTCCCTGTGCAATATGCTACCTTTAGAAACACTAAACAGTCTCCATTTTATTCTGGTTCTTAGTCACAATTAGACTATAGAATTTTCCATGAGATAGTCTTTTAATACAAGGATTTGAAAACAATGTCTCTGAAAACTTATCATGGCACATGAAATCACACTGGATTTTATTCAGCAGGATTTTATTAGGAAAAAAAAAATCCTAAACCACAGAACTATATCTTTAGCTGTCTGACTATTTACATTATATGGTCACAAATTAATACTACTTCCACTATAAAGTTGGAAAGAATCTGTCCCCATTGTTTTCCCATTTTTTTTCATAACATTCTGCCTTTGACTTTGAATCCCATGTTTTCAGCTCAGAGGATTCAATTAGAGTATAATTCCTTCAATTGTATTCTAGTTAATTCTAAACTTCCATCTAAGGATACAAGTTCACAAAACACAGTTATTTTCTATTTCCTGGCAATCTGCAAGTATGTGCTTTACCAACTGTGGAAAGATGGGCAGGATTAATCTGAAAATTTAAGGCTTTCAAGCAATTGTATGAATTGTTGTCACATTAACATAAAATGCCATAGGTCCTACTACCCCTTTTTTTTATTATTGTCTTAATATGGAGTCACTTGAACTTCATTATCATTATACGGAGTGCTAGAGCTGTTATAACATTGTATACTGTTATAACATTGCTGTAATTCAATGTCATGGTCAACAGTTCTAATTCTCATCATCTCAGCCTCTGAATCACAATGAAAAAAACAAACCACTCCCACGTGAAGATAAACTGATCTCCAAATCTCCACGTTTCTGTGATTATATAATCATTAGCAATGCTAAAGTCCTACCATCTCCTCCCAGAGAAAATTTTCATCGATTGATGAGGATAATGTCTGTGTAATGGCAAAAGGAACAAAACACACAGCATTTGTAGAGGATTTTAAAGAAAATTTGTTAATCAGAAAGACAAAAAAGGCTAATGTTGGCATTAGCTCTTCTAAAAGAAAGAAGAAATGTTGTAAATATATATGGAGCTGAATGCCACAATTCCTATCCTGCTGATAGTATGTAAAAAAGTTTTTGTTTCAAGGACAGTTTTTCTTTGAAAATTCATCTCCTCAGCCTCTTCAAAACTGAAAGAGAGTCATGTATCAATCATCATTGCAATGACTGCCGATCAGTCACTGCACATCCTTGTAAGGCTGACACTTCCAAAGCCTGAAAAGCAGGTCTATTTAAAAATCTATTCCCTCCATTCTGAACACACATTTTTCTCCATGTAGTTTCTGTTGAGTTTCACTCTAGCCATTAAAACATATAAAGTACTAAGGATGGTTAGACACCAGATCAGTAATTGTTGGGTCAGAACCACCTTGTGGTGGAACATTTTGCCTAGCTTGTGTAGTGAACATTTGACAAGTTCCCTTATTTTCTCCCCTAAATTATCAATAAAATTATCTCTTGGGGACAAGTCCATGGTTTATTCTCTTGACATTATCTCAAGGTATTAAAGAACCCTATATATTTTTTTTAATGTAAAACTCCTGGCTGAGCCCACAGCTCCAGCACCAGAGTGATACAATGATCTACATAGGAAAGCAATAATTCATTCACTTACTCCCCTCAGTAAATTCATGTCAGTATTTCTGCTCTTGTCACTTAAGTTAGTCTTGAATACCTATAAGGAAGCCTCTGTCACTACAAATACCAGATTGTAGTGAGTAAAGAGAGTTTATCTGGTGAGATCCCAAAGTAAGCAAAAAATATGTTTGAGTATGAAACATACAGATACTGAGTATTCTTTAAAAAAATAAAATCACAAAAAAAATTACATTTATTTTAAAGTGCACTAATAAAGCCATGGTCTGTAAACAAGTAGGGTATATAATACCTATATAGGGTGTCCTCAAGTTAATAAATACGCAACTGTCCTCAAAAGTTGTATATAATTAGAGATTTTAAAATTAAAATAATAATAAAAAAATCTTAACCCACCAAAAACTGAATTCATGGAACAGGTTACATTACTTGTGTGCAATCATAAAAAGTGACTGAAGGTCCAGGAATTTATTAAGTTATTTCAATTTTAACTATTTTTCCTTTTCTGCCACTACTTTGAGCTTGCTGTTGTAAAGGAAATAGCAACAGCAGAGAAGGCAGCATGCCCAGAAAGAGATTTCTCAATGATTTTTTTTTTATTTTTTTTAATACAAAATGAAAGCACTCAGGTATAGCAGATGTCAGTTTAAGAACTTAAATGGATTTTCACCATGAGGATTAATTTATTAGTAGAAAAAGTCATAGGTAAATAATTATGATTTTTTTAATTTTTTTTTTTTTAAACTGTAGGTATGATAATCCAGAGAAATAGTTTGGAATAAAAACTGCAGCCTCAGGGACATTTTTGCTGGTAGGAATTGAAAACTGTTTGATGTGTAATGCTGACAGAATAGCAGTGCACTGCACAGCAAGGCTATTGCATATTCTCAACTACTACAAGACCACTGCGGCTAGTTCTAATTCTTTCTCATAGTTAGAAAGTGGATAAAATAATGCAGATGCATTTCAGTAAAGCTCTAAGAAATCTTTGGCTGAGGAGAATAGCACAAGTAAAGTCCAGTAACTATGTCAAGATGTTTTCAAGACAAATTAACTTGAAAGTTTAGCAAAATTGTCTTTCAAAGTATTAGAATACAGGCATCCTGCCTCTCCTTCACTTTATCCCCATCTAAATTCCTTGTCCAATTGCAGAATGTAATTTGAACTTTCATTAAATAGATGCACTATAATATTATTATTATTTTTATTATGAGTATTTTGCTACATGGTCACTTGCAGCTGGTGATTATTATAGTATTACACATATTTTTTATGTGGCCAGTACATGTTCATACATGTGCCCTATTTTTAGGATGCTATTACAGCTCTTAGCAATGACAGTAAGAGGAGGCACTGTCAGGATCAAAGAGGTAAAACTCGACACATTTAAAAAAAAAAAAAAAAGGCAGCTTTTCCTCATATGTAGCAACAAGTCTTGGTTTCAAAATGCTCTTCAAAGTCACCCCATCATATATCCAGCCACTTGGAACAATGAGAACAACCTCGCGACTTGGGGGCAACCTTCAATAGCTCTAGTAAACTCACTTCTGCAAGAATGTGGTATAGCTAAATTGAGGATGAGAACAAATCTCACTGCCTATTCTGTTGCCAAAAGCTACAGAGTAGCAGGGAGAAAGGCTAGCAAGATGAGAAGGTATCCAAAATTGATTTCTTCTCAATTTCTCTGCTATTTAGGAAATGCTTAGGGCAGTTGCTGCCTCACCAGTCTTTTTATTAAAAAAAATTACAATTTAATTACAATTTCAATTAGTTTACCAGGAAACAATATACACAAAATGTGTTATTGTTCTGGAAGCCTGATCAGCAGTAAAACCTTCAGATTTATTTAGCTTCTGTACTGAACTTAAGCCAGTATTCTTGTTAAAAATGAGTAATACATTTTCCCTCATAACTCTAGGATAAAAATTACCACTATGCATCCTGTGAGGATACTATTAAAAACCTTAATGATCACAGTACAAATACACCTTAAGACAGACTGAAAATGTTTAAAATCAAGAATCATGTTTAAAACTACCAGCATGGCTTACTGACTGGTTTTAAATTAACAGTTGTAAAAGCAGTCAACAGGAATAACAATATTGGTGCTGTAGACAGTGGGAAGTCATCTACTGAATACAAAAAAATTCATGTTTTTTTCAAAAGACCCTCAGTAGTACTCAAAAAGATAAATGGTTCAGTTATTGAAGTTGTAACTATTACTTAAATCATATTCTTATCTTATAAGTTAACTTTTGGATGCCAAAACATCAGTGTTCTTAAGAGAATTCTTTGATCCTCCATTGAAGAAATAATGCATAGTGTCAATTAACTTCTCCTCAAGAGACATCTGTTGCTCTCACCTCTGTGCACATCCTGAGTAAAGTGTACCATGGTTCTGGGTTACTCCTCAGTTCATTTCCCACACTCATATTTCTGGGAAGAGAGAGGTTGCATGACTGTGGTAACTACAGGTCTCTGCTTTTTTCAGACAGAGTCTTCCTTCCCTATCCTTCTCCCTTTCTCAGTATTTCCTTTTCTTACATATATGCATTGCTTAAAATGCTACCAAGTGAACTATTCAAATCTCCACTGAAAATCTCCCTTCTCATTTACTTCAGACTAACCTTCTAACCATACTTATGGGACTTATATCAAAAAGCTCCCAAAACCATAAGATTTCTTATGGACTGCAGCTGTCTATCATTTGCAAGGAGCACAATAAGACCTATGAAAGAGCTCTTAAGCCAGTTTTTCTACATGATCCTGAATTAATGAAAGTAATAACAAATTGTAGGTTCTGAGACAAATGTGCTTGAGCCACACACATACATTGACTCTACTATGTTAATTTGGTCAACTGGAATAGGACATATAATTTAATCCCACAAAACAAATTTGATGCTATTCAAATATTAGGGGGGGAAAGTAATTTTCTATTCAGGTGAATTGCTCTCCACCATTAATGAAACCATATAGAGAGCTCAGAGTTATGCACAGATACATGGGCACTTTTCCAGCCTCTTTGTATGGAAGATGACAAGGGAATGAAGTCCAAGTTAACATGTGAGTCCAATGTCATCTCTCTCTGTATAAACTTGTACATTCTTTTAGCCTACCTTTATTGCTTTGGACTTCAGGTTAATTAATTTCACATAATACAGTTCTCATGTGACATATGCAATGGTGGACATGCATTCAAAAATAAAGAATTTTAAAAAAGCTTGAAATCACATCTGTATGGTTATTTTATACAATTACATTTGATCAACAAATTAAATATTCTTCCAAATGTTCACTTTTTCTCTCATAGAAAAGGGAGACACTATTTCTGGTCGAAACTACATGATGCAATATACCAGTATCTCAGAGATATGCGTATAACGCAAGAAAGTCTCAAGATGATAAATCACTGATAAATGGAAAGCAATATTAACTGCACTTTCAAAAGTAGCACACATTATGTAATTTATTTTTGCAAAACTTAATGAAGTGAATACAGAACACTGGCAATATGCTTTGGCTATGCTATGCACGAGGAAATCATTCACTAGTCATTTATGCTAGTTCTGACAACTTTTTCAAGACTGGACAATTCTTCTGCCAGTTGAACAACCAGAAAAATTAGTGTTTTCCTTTACACAGAATCACAGAATCTTTTAGGGCCAAGATAATATAGTAGAACCTTTGACCAATCACCAACTTGTCAACTAGACCAGAACACTGAGTGTCACATCCAGTCATTTCTTGAATACATTTGTCCCTTGACACACTTGTCTCTTGACAGAAGAGTCTTTCATTTCACAGGACAATATATGGAAGGATATAGAGTTATGAAGCAGAGAGACTGTCTCAGTATATTTCTTAGCATTCTGCTCTGTTTTGTAATGATGTAAAAGATATTCTATATCAGTTCTGCTGTTAAATTCTTCCATTCTAATTGATCCAGAGACCTCTAGTTCTTTTTCCTTAAAATATTAAGGTATTTTTACATCCACCTTACAGTTTGGAATATTTCTATATTTCTTCTGGTTCCTGCAAAAGAACTACTGAAAATCCAGTCACCCTGTCACTGTATCTATTCCATGCAGGCTTGTGACACATTTTAGAGTTTACAGAGATTTTTCTCTCGGAGCACCACTGACTTTGTATATATCTTTTTTATTATCATTCCTCTTGTTTGTTTTCTTTCTTTTTTTTTTTAAATCAAGTATTTTTATTTCTTGTTATTCCCAATTCTTCTTCTGGTCAATGTATTTTTCTACTTTGCTCATTGCTCATTTCCCTCCAGACTTTAACAAATATCTAAATTCCTCCCGAGATCCATACTGCAATTACTACCTCTCTTCTTCCTTTAACACCTTTTCCCCTTAGCATTGACTGTGTCAGAGATGTTTTGCTTCTGGTAGGAAAAACTTCCAGATAATTATTAAGTAAAACTTTTTGCAATATATGACTGTCTCAAAGGCAGAAGATTCTGCCTCCCCATATCCTTCCTCCTGCAGCTTAGGTAGCCTTACAGCCCACGAATCAAAGAACAACTGAGATGCATTTCAATTCTGACTGCACTGGAGGTGTTTACTAAGACAAATTAAAGGGGAACCTTCTTTAGAATTGTCATGTAATTACAAAGTCAACAACTTCTGCTTATCCACTAATTATAGAAAATTGTATTTGATAGCTGCATAATTTGATCATAATTGCAAATATTTGCTCATCTTTAGTGCTGTTTGAAGAATAATTCAAGACATCTCCTCAATTTTTCTGAATTTAAATGTATGCATAGTGTAAATAAAACATACTATATGCCAATGGATTGCTTTTATGTGTCTGCCAATTTAATTTCCCTTACATTAATTCTTCTGTTGAAAACAGTTTCATCTCGTTCAGCAGATGCACATAATCTTTCTTTAAAATAGTGTGGCAAAACCTTAAACCACACCAAAAAGCTGAATAATCCTACAAAGATTAGACTATTTTGGCTTGCACTTAAATAGCTTACTTTAGACTTGCATGTGTATCTCCCACACACGCACAAACACAAGCTGAGGTGCCTGAAAAGGCACAGTTTTGTGTCAAGCAAGGAGGAGGAAAAGGTTTTTCCAAAGAAAAAAACCAAAAACCAAAAACCAACCAAAAAAAAAAACAAAAAAAAAAAAAAACCACCACCCTAAAACTCACATACAAAATTATATTCTGTCATTACATTAATGTTACCACAAAAGTCAAAAGCAACTAGAGAGGAATGTATATCTAAGCCACCACACTTTATTAAGCTGTATGTAAGTAGAAAAACTCCACTGTCATTTGCTTTCAAAATTATTATTCTCCCTAAGAGTCTCATGGATTCATTCCTAAGTAACTTAATCCCTAATCCTCACTTCTTATCCTTGTTCTACATGACATGAATTTATCTATTATAAATGTAGCCTAGGCAGAAGAAATGGGTTTAAAATTAACAGAATCAAATATTCCAAAAACAAACTGCATTTTATTTTAATTTATTGTAAGACTTAACTACTCTATCATCTTAAAGTATACAAACACCTCACTACAAATATTTGGCAGTTTTTTATGCAATTCTTATACTGGCCTTGAGGCACCATGAATCTTTGAAAAACATTTTTTTTACTGAAGGCAGTGCTTCTCTCCTAGAACAGACCCTCAATGTGAATTTATCTGAGAATTCATGTGGACCATCAGATTAATAGAATTAACTGGGATGATAAAAAAGTGAAGCTTACATAGAAGAATACATGGAGTAAAGACTAAACTAGAATACCACATAGGAAGGAGCACTTCAAGCATTAGTTTTGCTAGAGTGGAGAAAGTCAGAGCTGCTTTTATTTAAAATTCATCATTAAGACTCAGCTCAGACACATTAAAGAACAAGCAGAATATGATTATTCCAAGGCAAACAAGCATCTCTGGCTTCAAGTGAAATGTAAGACTTATGATATTAAGCTGCTCTCTGTCTTGAATTATTGCTGTCAATCTCAAAAAGGAACAATCATACTTGGACCAATGCTTAATTCTACGACTGCATTTGTTGGCTGTTATCTTCATAGTAAATGATCCAGAATTAAGTGCTTATCTTGTGAAATAAGCATTTTTTACTTTATTTTTGAGCAAAGTAAACTTCTTAATAACTAAGTAAAGCTGTATGATTATTATTGGTCACATTTTCCAGCTTAAAAAAAAATAAAGGCTTTTTTGTTTGGTTGGGTTTGGTTTTGGTTTTGTTTGTTTTCTTGTTGTTGTTGTTTTGTTGGTTTTGTTTTTTGGGTGTTTTTCCGCCCTGCAGAGATCCTGCATGAGCAGAAATCTCTGTGGCCTTTTTAGTTTAGACTGATGTCTTCATCTACATAGACTGAGACATTTCTCCAAGTAGCAAAATCCACAGTAAGAACTGAAGATGTAGAAAAAGCAAATGTTTTGTAATATGAAATAATTCTGCAGGGAACATGGGAAGTGTGCCTGGTACCAAGGGAATAAACCCCCTGAACAATGAGGAGCTATGTCTGATGGAACCAAATAATATCTGATGGCCAAATAATAACAGTGATGTTATTTTTAAGTTTATTTATTTATTTATTATTTACTTATTATTTATGTTGTTATTATTTATTATTAGGAATAGATGAGACTCTCTCCTTTTAGGGAGGTGAGAAGAACATAAAGAATCATTATTGGGAAGAAGATGGACCATGATAGGTCTTTTCCCCTTGCACTTCGTGACCTCTTGCGTCTGACCAGCTTGATTTGGTGACATCAAGGAACATCAGCACTAACAGCATGACAGTAGATTCTGTGGTAAGTTATAAAGGGCCTTGACAAAACTGTTCAATGGGAATTATAACCACACAAGGAGTTCTGCATAAGCTACCAAAAATAAGTAATTTTTCCCCTGATTTGGATGCCATTGGATGCCATGTACATTGAAGCTAACCTCCTTGATTTCCTCTGTTGTTGGAGTACAAAAATATTCTGTTCCTAGCAGACTTGATGGTTTTCTTCCTCTTGAAAGTCACATCTTAAATTAAATTAATTCTTGGAATAGGGAATACAGGCAGCATACATAAATATATGTTTTTCTGTGCACATATATAAGTATAAATAGCTACCCATTATAAGTCCCAGTATTGCTATTATTGACTCAGTATCTCCACCAGGAGAAGAGATAGGACATAAATATGAACTATTTTTTCCCTAAGCTGTCAGTTTCTGAGCTGCTCGTTCACAATTACCGTGCTGCATCCTGTTCCCTCCTCCCTCAAACTTATCCAAGTTTCTTAAGCAGGATGCAAATAACAGGCAGTATAAAACTACAAAGACAGGAGACAGTGAGACCTCAGCTTTAAAAAAAAAAAAGATCATGTGGATTTAATCTCACAATGATGGATGAATCTTTTTAGGTTAGATATGGAATCAAAATTCTGGAGGCAGTCAGGCATTTCTGTTACATTTAGGATACAGTGTATATGACATAAGAAACACTTTCTTGCTAATGGAATTATTACACATTTAAAACAGATACTCCAGAATAGGCTCTAATAGTCTGTTTTATTATTGTGTGTATAAATAAATTTGTATTTCTTACACATAGGAAATTATTGGCCAAGTAGTGACAAGTCACTTTTGTCTGTCTCACTAGTTTTATAGGACTTGAGAACCTGTGATTGAAAATAGACACTTCAAATTCCAGAGCCACCATTCTTGAGAATACTTGAGATTTCAGGATTGTAGAAACAGATTTGCTACCAAGAATAGACAAGAAGGTTCCCAGACAAAAGAAATTCAGAAAGTCCTACAAAAATGTCAGACTAAAGTGCAACAAAATATATATTACAAAAAAACAACAACAATCCAACAAAAAAAACCCCAAACTTAAACCAAAACCAGAAAGCACCCTTCAGTCGATATAATTCTTTTCAAATAGATATTATAGTTGGGAGTCAATAATTTGAATGGATTGTATTTTTATCTGAAACAATTTTAATGTGAACAACCATTCATCCCTAATAGCTCTATTAAGACATGCATTTGGTAAATCTCAGCAAGAGTTCCTTCATCACATTCACCATAACTAAAACTAATGTCCACAGGCTAGGGCATACAGTATTATTGTTGAAAAGACAATCACTTTGTTAACAGGTACTGTCTCCTGATGTTAAAATTCTTAATTCCACAGAAGGGCCATTAGAAATGTCACACTAAGTACAAATGGTCACTACTCAGTTTCACATACAATCCACCACTGTTCATCTTTATGGCAGCAAGTAGGTCATCAATAATATAAACATAATAAAAATCAGGTTCTTATGTGTAACTAGTAGAGATATATTTAAATTGCTATATTCCAAGTAACAACTTGAAGAACTAAGTTCAAAACAGGTGCTTGAAGAATGGCATTTTATAATGCACTGCTGTCAAATCAACACATGCAGGTAAGGGCTGCATAAACTCAGATATCCAGGACCTCAAGCACAGAAACTCCTTCTAAATCAGAGAAGACGCTGATAGTTGGAGTCACTGATACAAAATTCAAGACACATAATGTAAGTTATCTGTAGTTTCTAAATATAACACTAAAAGATCAACTTTATTTGGCACTAAAGTGAGAATTTAATGGCTTGTTGTTATAATGACTAAATTTATTAGAATGAATCCCTTCCATTCTAGGAAAAGCATATACTTTAGGAATATAAATCAACTGAGTTTCTCAAAGTACTTCCCTTCATTGCTGATAAGAGGAGCTGTAATACAGATGTCTAAATCCAAGCAAGTTAATCCCACCATATGTGTTTAAATCCATTCAAATTCCTTGTATCCTGCACAAAACAATAAAAAACACTCTGGATAGAAATACCTGTCACTAGAAAAAGCTGTTGAAATATGAGTTTTCATAGTACACTATCCTTGGATTTATACATGCAAAGATAATTGATAAACTAGTTGATAGGAAAGCCAAAAGTGTCCTAACACACTTGGCTTTCTTGGTTTTGTTTTTGTTTGTTTGGGGTTTTTTTGTTTTTGTTTTTTTTCCTTTTCCAGTTAGTTGGTTTGGGGTTTTTTTTATTTTGTGTTTTATTTTGTTTCATTTTGTTGTTGTTGTTGTTGTGTTTTCTTTTGGTTGTGTTTTTTGGGTTTTTTTTTTGTTTTTGCTTTTGTTTTTTTCAATACTGCACATGGCAGGCTCTAATAAATTCCTAATCAAAGGTGTTGCTTCAAGCTATGGAAAAACTGGACCTTGGATACTGAGTCATAGACTTAGAAAGCATGTCAATGGACCTTTTTGCCATCAGAACGCCACAAAGAGTCCTTCAGAAGTAAAAATGATGATTTGACAGACAGCTACTACATTATAAACACCATCATAATCTATTTTGACAGAGAGCATTTCAGTAATTAAGGAAAAAATAATACAAGAAGCAGTAAACTATTGTTGAGTAATGATTTGGTACCATTTTACTTTGCAATAAAGTGGAAAAATTGTCTAATCAGAAATTAGGTTATTTGAAAATTATACACTAGTATTATGGGAATTCTGATACACTGTTTAGTAGTAGAATTCATCTAATTTATTTGAAACCTTTTCCAACCAGTCAATCAACCAATCAATCTCAGCATTTTGATCAAGAAGTGAACAAATTAAGGAAGGATAATTTTATTCTTTAAGGTTGCAGGGAACAACAGCAGCTATTTATAAACTCCTTTGCTTTTCCTTTTAAAATATAGCATTCAGTTGGTAGTGAATATGTATTTGTGAATGCATTGGTGCCAAAACAGAAATGCAGTTCACATCTGTGCTCCTCTTACTTCAAAATAGGAATAGCAAAAAAGCTGCTCTGAAAATAAATTGGCCACTAGAGGAAAATATTAAATGAATTCTTAAAAAGGTAGTTCTGGGAGATTCTGTATACTAATGCTAAAACTTTGCCAAAAGTGAAATGAGCACATTATGTTGGTATTACGTATTAACTTCTCTGGTGAGGAAAAGAATTCCTGCATTAGAATTTAGTATTTAACTAATTGAGCATTTTGTATTTTTCTTTTTTTTTTCTTTTTGGCTGTGCAGGAAGAGGTGGGAAAAACAACAAACATAGTAATGCAATGAACTACAAGGAAAATAAATGATAGGATAATAATAATGCTAAATAATAGCAATAACAACAACAACAAACTGAAACAAAGCTATTTTTTTTAAATAGGCAACATTTTTTTCAACTCAAGCCAGCGTATTTGATGAGCAGAAATGATCTGATCATCCTGTTCTGACTGCTGTGCAAGGAAGACACCTAAATCTGTATTGAATTTCTAATGAGAAAACAAATATGCACTTTTTAGCAAGCAGACTAAACCAATAAAACTGAATTGGAAAATTATTAATTCTTCACATCCAAGACACAATCTATATTAAAGGAAAATAAAAAGAAATAATGTTGACTTAACTAGTTGCAGTAAGTCAGGACATTACCAACCATATTGCAATTCAATGAAAGCCAAACAACCTGAGATTATTTAAACAAATTTGGAAAAGAAAAAAATATTAAGCTATTATTCATAATCATCTCAGATTTTGGTGTATATGAATAGCAAAATACTTTGTTTCTTAAGGAAATGTCTCTTTAATACTACTTAGTCTTTAAAATCTTGATTTTTTTTTTAAATTTGCAAACATGTAATCAAAAACGTTGACAAATAGTGACATATACAACAAACACTCATATACTTACACTATGCACAAGAGTAACAAGTTTTCTGTACCAAGTATTCAATAAAATAAAATTTAGCTTAAGTTACCAAGCCATTAAGACATTTCTAAATCATTGCGACATTTTTTTTACAATATTTACATTTGTAAAAAAAAACTCAAACAAACAAAAAAAAACCAAAAACCAAAAAACTTATTTTTTAAAAAAGCTTCAAAACAGAAACTTCATATTGAATGAAGAAGGCAGTGAAGCCAACAGACAACACAGGGTAGAACAATATTTCCCCTGAAAATATGTTATTTTCAGTAAGCTTAGTTCCAACATTCACATTTTAGTCTTTAGTTTTCCTTCTATGCAGAGCTAAATGTATAGTTCCAAGCTGAGGCTTCTAACCATAATAAGCAGTTTGTTGGATTTTTTTTTCATTTTTTTTTTCATTTTACCATTGGTCAAATTAATTTCTAAAACACTCTTTCCATTTTATCAACCAACTCTTTAATAACTTCTAATGTAGATTAACAAATACTAGTAATTAAAAGGAGAAATGCATCTGAGGTTAAAGACCTCTTGATATCCTGGGATCCCAAATTCTCAGTCTCACATTTATGAATCTATTTTGTCTTGTGCGAAATTTCAAGATATATAGTTTTATTTTCAGATTGGAATGATCTAATATTTAAAGCATCACGGAATTACCTTTCCCAGAGTGATTTTACAGTAATTAGTACTTTCATACATCACTAGCTCACCCAAACACAAACTACCAGTCTATGTCTCTAGTCTGTAGGTTATGCATTATGAAAGATGTCATGGGTGATGTTTAAAAAACATTTAGATACCTTCGATTTCTACTTAAACTACTTTTTTTTCCTCACTTACAGCGTTCCTATCTGGAAACATAAACCGCAAAAGCTTATTTATATGGACAAGGTACTTAGTTCCATGCTTACTATTTGCAACTAAATCTGGACTTTCTTATAACCAATAACACATATCTTTTGACTCTTTTCCAGAAACATAGAATCATAGAGCAGTTTGAGGGACATTTTAAAGGTCATCTAGTCCAAACAAAAGGAGGATTTCCATTTTGCTTGCAGTCTAATGAATCAATCCACATGGGTTTTTTGGGGGTTTAAATATAAATAGAAACATCTTTTCTCCTTTATGCATAATTTCAGTTCAACTTTATAGTTATTTCATTTCCATTTCTTTCACTAAAGGTCTCTTCTCTATATAATATCTTGATCTTGAAAGAACTTCATGTAGAAAAGTATAATGGGAGAATGTATTGATGTACAAGTAGATTTGATCAACATTCTGGCCAGGCAGATCTATAAATAGACTTGGGAGATAAAGGAATATATTTAATATTTATGTTGAAATACACAAAATATTTGCAATTTCAGGCTTTGTTTTTGAGTTCTGAATTTCTTACTCACCAAGATTAGTTGTCATTAAAGCACTTGTTTCTATATATACTTTCCCAGAACTTTTTGTATCCCAAAGTAGATATTTCCGACATTAGGTACACCGCAGTTATTCTAACCAGACATATTTAAGACCCAATACTGATCTCCCAGAAAAGGACAGTAGTGGTAACTTTTCAGGAACAAGAGCTTTTCAGAAGAGCTCCCAGAAACACATCTCTTGTAGCAATTCAGACTTTGCACACCTTAATTTAGGGAACTGAGTGAATATTCACTCTGAAAGATCACACAAACTAGTTCCAGAAGTGTCTCTTGAGATTATTTTGCTTAATCCATAGTCTTCTAACATAATTCGCTCCTCCTTAGCTTGCAAAATCACAACTAAGAGGGGAAGATTAAGTAGTCTTCTATTAAATTATGTTCATCAGCCTCTCCATTGAGTATGAAAATTTTGAAAAAGTCCATAATCAAGTTAATCTGCATGATAACATGAACAAAAATACCATTCAAAGACACATTTTACTTCACATATACTGACTCATAACCTTTTCAATGCTTAAGTAGATCAACAGGTTGCCAAACTGAAAGTGGTTTATTGCCTACCAAAAAGATGCCACTCCCCAAATGGATTGTTATTTCAGGAATTGTGAAAGGCATGGTATTAACTAGCCAATATGTTATCTCTGACAACAGATGATGTCAACATTTTTGCTTACCTACCAGTATTGCAAAAACACATTAAGGCAAAGTATGATTCCAGAAACTGTCAGTCCTCTCTGGCAAGTGAGAAGCTCTTCGGCAGCTGCAGTTGTGACACTGAAGCATTAAACATAAACCTCTTAAATATCTTTAAAGTGAAAGTGACAGTCGGTAGTTGATGGAAGAACAGTATCTTAAGAGCCACACAAATTCTTATTTTTACTTTAGTAAACCAGTGAGAATGGGATAATACATATTTGATAGGATGTCTAGACTTACCATGAAGCATTACTTGAACATCACACTGATAATAAATCCATTAATAAAACATGAATAAAAGAATTGCCTCTCTTTATTTATCATTCTTTCATGGCAGTTACCTCCATAGAGCCTCTTCCTTCAGCAAAAGCAGCTGTAGAATATGGTTGGTTCATTTTAGAAACTTAACATTTTCATACACTTCCATGTTAATGTTTTCTTTCTTACTTTCCATAACTGCCTATTTTCTCTGCTCCTACTGTGAAACAACAGCTGGATCTTGCCCGGCTTCTAAATCTTCCCCTTCCTCTATAATATCAATTTCCTTTCTCCCTTTTTTTTTTTCTTTCTGTGATGCCTGCATACTGTTCTGCACTTGTAGGCTTCCTTGCAGGCTTCATCCTCTGAACTCTTTGTCATTTGAGCTTCAATTTGTCATTTTGAAATGTTATATTGAATAAATAGGGTACTCCAAGTGCCTGACCTAATCAGGACCAACTAGGAGAGAAAGTATTTATTTCTTTGGTAGAGAGAAACAGCATTCTCAATGGCATCTAAAATAATAGTGTCTTAAAAATATAGTTCTCATTTCATTATCTTCACACACAATACACAGACAATTCTCTCAGAACTAGTGTTAAAATGTTGTTGCCTCATGACTTAATAATTTACAGAAGTGCAACTTATTATAAAATTATATGCTAATTGAGCAGATGAAGCAACTTAATTGTGCTACACCACCGCAGCACCACCCACTTTCATGTACACTTCTTTAAGGTCTTTTCCCAATTTTTAGTCTAGGTAACTGTTCTTTTTAATGTAATGTATAATGAACACTGTGCTTAGGTATGTGGTTTAGTGCTGGGTCAACAGTTGGACTCTGTGACCTTAATGCCTCTATGACAACATTTATCTTACTTCAGACAGGGGAGCAGACACCAAAGTAAGACAACTGTCTCTGTTCTTGTTCGAAGGACCACATAGGCTTTTCTTCCCCTAACACAAATGAAAGTGGACACAAAATCACCCCTGGAAAAAGAGGTCTGGCCACCTATTTCACTTTTGGCTATAACATAGCCATGCTTGAGCTGTCTGTGAAGCAAACCTGATGCCTCTGGCTTTCTGGGCTCAAAGCAGTAACCAGGAAATAGGAGACACAAAATGAAATGTCTTCAACAAGTACTCACATTAGCAAGACATGTTGAAATAGGTCTTCTTCATAAATCTAAATTTAACTGTAATATTTAGGTAGGTAATACACTCTAAAACACATCCAATGTTATACTACTCTCGACTGTGTTGAATTTATTATTATTCTATCCTCATAAAATGTTTCAAAAGAGAATCACAGGTTTAGAACATCAAGCCATTAACATTTTCAAATGGTGTTTTATTATTTTCATCCCATTAATCGTAAGCAATCCCCTCCTCTCAGAACATTTTTTATAAAGAAGCTGAAAAGGGAGCTGTACATGAACAACACTATAAATAGAAGATGATTAAAACAAAAGACAATGGGGTAAGAGAAACTCCAATTTTACTTTGTAAAGTGAACCACAAAGAAGAAAAGTATCTTGTCCAAGAGCTCAAATAACTTTTTGACAAAGCAAGGAAGAGAGTTAAAGTAGCCTTAAAACCCTATGATCAATAAGCAGTTTGCCAGTAATTTATCCTGAGTTCTCCTTTCACCCATAACAGGCTTTCCTCCTAAGAGGCTTTGGGCTTTAATTTTGTTTCAGAGCCAGTGCAAGTTGTCTTGTTAGCTAATTAGGCAGAATTTATTTTTTTGTAAGAGTGCACTGGCTCTTGCAACACTTTGCAGAAACCACAGATTTTAGTACAAATCTAGATGTGTGTGTCTCATCCCAGCTTCCTATTACAGGATGTCTTTTGTCACTGTTGTATGGGACCACTCTACTTAGACTTCTTAAACTCACTGGCCTTCTCTCTCTTCTGCCTCACACAGTAGCAAAAACCTGTAGTCACCTGTACATATCCCTAAGAGTGGAGATGGGGAAAGGAAGGATACACAGAAAGCCTCTAACACCCTTCTGCAGAGACAAGTGCCTATAAAAGTCAACATTAATAACCTGATTTTCAGGACTAACTGCTTCTCTAATTGAGTAAGTAGATCACAGCACTAACTGTTGCCTCATGCACACCAAGGCAATCAATCTTAATTTCCCTGGAGCAGGTGAAATAAAGATTCTAAACCATGATTGCCAACCTTCTTACACTGAAATCCAATGGTTTAATGTAGAAGGAACTGAAGCTTTCTAAAACAAAACTTGAACGGCAAATGGCTGTTCCAAAGACTTCAGAATAAAATATAAAATAAAAAATCAAATAAAATCAAATAAATAAAAAATGAAATAAAATAAAAATAAAACTAATGTGGGGTGATAGCCCTGATAAGCTCCTGATGGGTTAAGTGAAATGCCCCTGGAAGGATGTTCCCAGAAACCATTGTCAAGGACAAAGAGGCTCCAGTAGTTTCCTTAAAGTGCTCAAGCCTGATTGATAAGATCATGGAAGAATGGAGTGTTATGGAGATAACAAGGCCTTTCTTCCTATATCTCATGGAAGCACAGGAAGCCAGCTTTTAAGCCTATGTCATCTGTCTATCACCCCAGGAACTATTATTGCCTATAGCCACTCAAACTACTTAAGAAAAAGAAGTATAAAAAGAGATTGGTCATAGGCAAAAATTGGGGAAAAGAACCACCATCTCTGCAGGGGTAACCACCGAGCTGCCGTTTCCTCCCACGCCTTGGACAATGAAGGAGTGAGCAGTATTTTACTCTGTTCTCTCTTTTCCTTCCTATTACTTTCCATCTTTAGCCCACAGCTACCTTTATATACTAATTTTACCTGGCTAACATCTCTATTTCATAACCACTATACCTTGCTTTACATCTTGTAACCCATTGGGACTTTATATCAGTTGTGGTGTTCCTTTAAGGTGTGTAATTCTTTTTAACATGTTTGTCAGTGGTAAGCAGCTATCTTTGTGTCAATTCTTCGCTGTGCTATGGGTTACTGGACAGGTTTAGATTGTTGTTTTAGGTTGTTGTGCTTCTGGTTAGTTTTCTGTTATTAGTTAAGTATTGGTGAGGGAAGATGTTGTTTCCTTGGATAGTTTTGTTTTGTGCTGGTTTCTTTGGAGTCTTTTTGTGTCTGTAGAGTATGTTTTGTGCTGGGTACTTTAGGGTCTTTTGTGTTATCCATTAAACATAATAATGCAGCCAACGTTATCACCGACAACGTGAAACCCACAATAATTGTTACAGCCTTGTATTAATAAAAATAATTTTGGGAACTGCTAGAGTTTGGTCCAGTTTGTTTCTCGTGCTGGCAGCGATATAACAGTTAAGAGAACCTGATACAAAAAGGTCCCTCTTACTATTAAGTGTAGTTCTCATTGGAGTATAAAAGTTCCTGTTCAACCAGTGAATCTGTCTTAGCAAAGGGTCCCTGTTAAATGGGATGTAGACAGACTGTGTTGGGCAATAAAAGACTTTGATAGTCGGAGGATGCTTATAGCTAATAATAAAAATATATTAATACAAGTGGGGGCGCGACAAGAAATCTTTGCATTTCTGCCTTCCTTTCCTCCTATTCTTTTAATGTGACAACTAGGAAAAGTCTCCAAGATGTTCAGATATGGTTCTGAAAACTGCAATTTTTCTGACAATCTGATCAGAAGTGACTGAGAGAAAAGAGTTTGCAACATTTCTAACATGGCAAACTTTTTCAGACATCATCCTATGATTCTATCTGTACTTCACGATTAAAGCAAAAGCCACTCAGCCAAAAAGTTATTAATTGGAATCACATGTATAACATTTAGAAATACATATAATGCAAGCTAATATTTCCTTTAGAGCCTGGGTCTTGTCAGATACATAGTCAAAACTAACTCCTGTCTTCTTTCCCCAAACACCTTCACAGCCTGCAAAATGCTTATGAACTGCAGAAGTTATTCTAGATTTATTCCTTGTATGCAGGATTAACAGCACCTTTTTAACTTATATCAACTTGTTTGATTTACTTGTCAAAACAAATAACATCTTTTCAATAAGAGTTTTCTGTCAATATATCAATGTGCTCTGCTGGGTCCCAACTTTGGGGAAACAATCGTGTGCAGGGCTAGTCCTGGCTTGAGTAGGCAGAGTATAGATCAGTAGGAAATGTGGAACTCTTGGTTACACTCACATTTCAACACTTGTCTCATTCTCAGGCAGTGAAAGAGTTTCTCTCTTAGAAGTCACAGAGGCAAATGACAAAATGGTTTTATTTTCATTATAGATTCTTCCTATATTAAAGACATCTAGCTTATCAAATTTATTAAGTAAGAACTTCAGTGAGCTAGAACCCTTGACATTGGACTTTGCAAGCATTTCACTTCGTGATAAGCAAAAACCTTGTTCACAAACCCTTCTACAGCTTCAGTTTTATCTTTATAGCTCTAATTCTGGTCAGAGTATTCATGGACTACTTTAAAGAACCACACCAAGTCAGCATAGGACTGTCCTTATAAACCAGCACAAGGTTCCACAGTTCTTGATAAGATACAGTTTGAAAGCTATTAAATGCATTCTAGGTAAACAGCTGCTGACCACTCACCCTGGTTAAGCTGACAAACCTGTTTTCTGAATTCTGATAAAGTAGTGCCAGCCCTAACACTCATTTGCACAAAATCAAAGCCATTTTTGTGTTAGCAATCTCTATCTCTTGATAGTGACTGCTGAAGCATTCTTCAATGCCAGTCCCCAAAAAGCATAAAACTAAGGAAGTAAATATGTTCTCATTCTAAAGCTCTACCAAAAAAAAACCAAAAAAACTCCCCCCAAACCAACAAAAAAAACAAACACAAAAAACCCACACACTGCAACANACAGTATGTGAAAAAAACTTCAATAACACATATTTCATTGTAGCTTGAGACATTAAAAAAAAAAAACAAAACCAAAAACAAATCCCCAACAAAACAAACAACCCACAAAAACAAACTCAGGAAAAACAAACAAACAAAAAACAAATTCTCTCACCTGAGAGAAGCCAGTCTTCAGTTCTTTTGCTAAAAACAGTCCTACTGAAAGGGTAAATTTGGTGGTTAATCTCAACAAACATAAAATTAACTTGCTGTGTGTTTCTCTGTGCATAAGAGCTTCATATTCAGGGTAATTTTGCAAGAAGCAAAGTATATTAAACAAAGGACCTTTCTTTTCTAGAAGATATTTTGTCTTTTATTTACTTTTTGCTGAGTTCAATATCTGTCTTTCACATGCACAGAAAGAATAAAATACATAAAAAGTTATAATAATGTACAATTGGGTCAGTCCAAAATCCAACAGTAATTGGATTTTATGTATAATTCAATTTTGTATTTAGACACTTCTATTAAAAATATTTTCTATATGCTTCTATTGTAAGCATAAATTTAACCTGGCTTTTAAAACCCTTTCAGCTCATTAACTGTACCAGGAAGCTGGTCTAACCGCACCCATCCCTGTATGCATGCAGACCAGAAGGCAGAGAGTGAATGATACATAAACAAGGCATATCACTTGAAACACTTTAATTGTCTTGAGCTGACTAGCAATTATATTTTGCCTTCAGAATGTGAGGTATTATTAATCTTAAAAAAAAAAGAAAACCACAAAAAAAAAGAAAAAAAAAAACACAACCAAAAATCAAAGAAAAAAACCAACCCAAACCAAAAAGACCCCTATCAAATAAAACAAACCCACAAAAAAATTCCCCAAAACCTTTAACTCTTTTATCTCTATGTATATTAAAACAACATTTGTAACTTTGAATATTTTAAAGCTGTGCATTTATTTTTGACTACCTTAATTATAATAAATAGTAATTCTTTTTATCAGCTACATTATCCTATGTAAAAAAAAAAAAATGAAAAAAAAATCTACTTTTTTACACATGAATAAAAATTCTCATTTTGCATTTACTTGGTCTATTGTTATTTCAAAAGTAATATGTTTAGAAATTAAGTATGCATCTTTTCCTACTTTTTAGCTGAAAAGACAGTTTTTGTTAGACCTACCAACACTTAGTCAAGATCTTCCAACAGCAGTAGAACAAAGTCCATATGATGTCACCAGCCTTACAAAGGCACATGGTACATATAAATATCTCATCAATGAGTATGTAGTTAAACTTGATGTATTTAAGGAGTCATACAACCTGACAGATAAAACAAGGGCCTGCTGTGAGTTCTGCCGAGAGTGAGAAGCTACCATTTGCATTTTCTCCAACTGATTTGAAACCATTGTCTTTATCTTCTTGGAAAGCATTATAATCTCTAAAATGTCATATAAAAGTCAGGTACTAAGATCTCTGCCTTCACCTGTGCCCTAAAGAAAAGTTGTCACATTGTGGTTGCTTGTTGGCTGAGTGCTCCAAGCGCTCCCCGAGGAAGCAGTCTGAACAGGCACAAAATACATAATATATAAAATTTTCAAGTTCCAAAATATCTAGTAGTTGCATGTGCACCTGCGTAATTGGTTGGAGTAGGTTGACAGGTAAATACAGTCTCATCTCCCCTCCATGAAGGAGAGCCTGATTTCATTTGAAGTAGACTAACTGCAAGATAAAAAGACAGAGTAAGGTGAATTTCCAAATAAAAGAATGTAAAGTTTCAAAATACACAAGTTGCACTTTAGCTCTCTGGGTACCTAGCACTGGAAGAACATTTTGTTTGGCTTAGAAATTCTCAGTACCAGCTGCTCAAAACTCACAGAAATAACAGACTTTGAATCTTTATTTTTCCTAGATGTATTTATTAAAACAACAAGAAGACAAATACATGCAAATGCCTATGTACTGTTCCAAATGTTTTGACTGACATTTTCCATCATGCTGAGGAAAGTGAATTTTTAAAATTCAGATTTTTTGATGTCATATATGTGGTTTGATTTGCATGAGATGAAGAAACAGCTGTCAGAGGAGATGTAGAGAGGACAACGTGATGTATTATTTATAATTAAACACATGCTTATTTATTTCATTTTGCCAAGGGTTATGTCAATGTGCAAAACATCAACACGTACCAAAAGAATTTTCTTCCAAGGACTGCAGGAGTAAGATAACTCTAATGTTTTGAAAACTCTCTTCTGTCTCTTGCAAGTTCTACAGTCTGTGGATCCACCATCATTAGAGATCTTTCTGAAGAGGTTAGACATGCATGTGTTACCATCTGTGTGTTAGGGTGGAATGCCGTGACCTTGTGAGGAAGGAACATTGTTTATTTTTCACATTTCAAGAGCTTTTACTTATAATTAAGTGAGACAATTGTCAGGACAGTTAATAACTAACTGTAAAATGTAGTATGAAAATTAGTATCAACTGCAAATGAGAACGTATTGGCAAGTACAAATGTACATACTATGTTAACATCTATTTTCCAAGACTTCTGTTACGTATGTGTTCTAGAATAGATTCTATTTAATGGCTGTTTTTAAATATGTACTTACCAAAATTCTGCTTATGCACATGCAACCCCACAATTTTAACTGAAGAGGACCTTAAAGTAAAAACATACCCAACCCGTATCTCATTTTAAGTTAAAATTCCCATGTAAATCTGCCTGAAGTAGAAATGAGTTGGTCTCATGCTAAGTTTCATTTAACACATTTACATGGCTCATGATGCTACAGTTTTTTCAGATTCACTTCAAAAAGAGAAATGAGAACTGAAGAAGAAGATGAGCAAAATTAATGATGATTTTGAATGCTTTTCACTGGCACAACTACCTAAGGAAGGCATTTCTACTTTTTTTCTGCTTTTTCTTTTTAATAGGAATTTATTTATACAGATTAACACCACGAACAAACACTAAATTTTAAATTATTTACATCTGAACTCCTGAGAGGGTTTTATATAGAAAAGCATGTCTATTTATAATGACAGATGTGGCAAAAGGTGGTTTAAAAATCACCTAATAAGAACATATAATCCACAGTGACATGCCTTGGACCACACAGTCTGTTTTGTTTATGACATTCCTGGAGCAGCCTAACTCAACAACACTTATAGGATTTCTTTTGGAAGTGAGAGACAGACATCAAATTTGCTACAATCTGTGCAAAACAGCTGTTCCTGAATGTAACCTTGGATGCCTGGTACAACCACTAGGGAAAACAATCACGGGCTGTGAGCCAAAGGTATGCTGTTTCAGTAGGACCTTCTATGTTATAGCCAAAATACGTGGAAGCACCATCTGTTCAACATCAAAGAACACAACTTTTGTTTGCTTGTTGTTTGATTCCTCCAGCTCCCACCTCAATGTTTTGTTCACCTGTAACATTGCAACATGTCTCTGACTTTGCAAAGTATTCACCACATACAACAGGAATGATCTCCTTCCAAGATTTGGATTATCTAGCTCATAGTAGGGAGCAAAACTACAAATTAAACTGTAATCACACAAGGAGTTGTTTACAACAGAAAGCACAGGGAGTTTTCATTGTTCAAATCCCATTAATGAAATCCACACAAATAGGTCCCATAGCTTTTTTCCTCAAAAATTAATGCTAAAGCATTTACTCATAGCTACATGTCCTTTTCAAAAGACTAACAATTACCAGGCTTTAATGACATCTCTTTGGAGACTATGGGTATATAATATGCATAAACCTAAAATAATTGTTTGGCTGGAAACCTGGCTAAACCACAATTCTGAAACTGAAACTTAATCTTTCAGATGAAACAATTTTTTTTTTCACAGTACAGTTACATTCACTGTACAAGTCAAAATGTACTTTGAAGTCAGCAATTTAGAAAAACGTTTTCCGACTTCGGAAGTAAAACAAAAAAAAAAAGAAGGTATAAAATGATTGTTATTCAAACTAGCTGACACTTTTTTTACAGTGTTGGAAGAAAATTGGAAGAATTTGCATGGCAGCAGAAAAAAATGGCATGCTATGAAATGGATGTGAACATATTATTTGCAAAAAGAACTTTTTTTAAAGGATCACATATACAGGTAGTGAAAATCAACAAATCTACAAGTCAAAAAATTAAACCTATGTTCAAGGATTAAAAAAAAAACCCTAAAAACAAGATGTTTTCTTCATATTTAAATATTTCTGGAATAGGCATTTTAAGGCTGCTATTGTCACATAAAGATTCCAAAATTTTCTTTTTTTTGGTGGACTTTGATAGCCACACCACTGCCCCACTAAGATATTCTTGTTTTAAAGTAGTATTTTGTGAGACGTTCTCCAATAAAACTGTACTTTTAATGACATAGGTAAAATAAACAAACACTATTAAATAATTTTATGAACTACAAATATTCTAATAAAGCACTTTATGTGAAAGTATGCATGTTACACTATAATCACAGAAAAATCAGGATATTTAAGTCAGAAGGGGCAATCCTATATAGTATAAAGTATAAGGTGAATAAGAGAGAAATAAGGTAAATAAGAAAGAAGAATTACATCTCTAGTTTACAGATAAGGCCAAAAGAGTATGTTATGATTTGCTTGCATACAGTCTATTTACTATTCCAAATACATTTTTCAGGAAACTGTGTATTTTTCAGATGGAACATCATAAAATATTTATATAAATTTATTAAACACAACTTGACACTGGACTGGATTTATCTCACTCTAACTTCTCAACTATTTTAATAAGAATTTACCATGTGTTTCACTTACATAAAATGACCACATTTTCCAGGTGAATGAATGCTGTTAATTTTCCAAGAATTCTACAGGGAATGCCTTGGAACAGAGCTGCAACCTTAAACTCTGCATTAATTTCAAACAGTATGAAGTCTTCACAGAAGGTCTACATTAGCTGAAAGCTTTCAGCTATGAAGAAGCTTTGTCAAATTATTCTGGTCTCCAGTACAAAAATTTCTCAACCTATATGACATTTTCATAAACTCCCAGAAAATTATTTAAAAAAAAAAAAAAGCTTGATTATTTTATTAAGCCTGAAAAGGCTAAACACTACAAATAAAAGCTATCCTTGCTATTGAATAGACACTAAATAAAGTTTAGGATGTTTTTCAAAAGTCTTTTTCATATGAGTAGATTCAAACAAAGAATAATCAAAGAGAATGGAGATCTTGAACTATTGCATACTTCTGTAATCTGATTCAAATATAAAACATAGAAAATATTGAGAAACATACCAACCATACGACCTTTTTTGAGTTTTAGTGTTTCTAATAGTCACAAAAGCCTCAAGTTAAAAAAGTTAGGTTCCTACTACTGGTAAGCCAACTGACATCAGCCAGACAATGAATGACCAAGACAAACTAGTAGTTGACCATGTGAGTAAACTCAACAAAGAATGTACTTTATTCCATGGACACAAAAAATAATGTGGTTTTCCATCCAATCTGGACTGAAAATTATGCATTGGCCTCAGAATTAAAGCAGAAGACTGTCCTGACATAACCATGTTGTGAAAGGAGCCGAAAGAGTTACAATAGCAGCTGTATCATCCAAATTAAGATTATTAGTAATCTAAATGGACAGGGAACAATTTATAAAGAAATTTATCTAGAAATTTTACAGAATGTTAAGCATTCTATTTTTACCCTTGAGTTCAAGATGTTATTGCAGGAAAATCTCATGGACATACATCTGTTTTTCTTTCTTCCTGGCTTCAATGTCTCAGATGCTAATAAGTGACATAATATGAAGTATAAGACATTTAGTAACAGTAACTCACTGCATTACTCTCAGTCCCATCAATATGCTGAAATGTAAGCATATTTTTTTTAGTAAGGTATCTTACAGATCCTCCTGCACATGCATCATCTATTTCTACTATTTGTGTTACTATTCACACAAAATATTCTACAGGCAAATGTGTTTGCATTACGGTACAGGAACTGAAGAAGTACTGAAATACTGAAAGACTGAAGTTCTGACATATAAGAATGCATACAGACAGCATCACTTTCCATTTCAGTGGGAAAAACATCAGTGATTGGAGCTGTATACTCCCCACAACATTGGAAAAAGAAGGCCACGGATGGAGACATGGATAGAGACATTTGGGTGGAAAAAAAAAAAAACAAACAAAAAACTAAAAGAAACTTAAACCAAGAAATACTGAAGAGTTGTCTTAGAAAACAGAAGGAATAGTTGAATACTTTAGGAAATACTTAAAGAGCCACCATATTTAGCTATGGATAGATGCTGACAACTGGTAAATCCAGTTCTCTCTCCCTTTCTCCATTAATACTGGCTGCTCTAGTTGAGTCATGTGGCAACTGCAGCTTTTCTGTGGCTCATTTCATCCTCACTTCTTCACAAAACAGATAGATTTGACCTCATATAAGACTGCAGTTATAAAGTTTGTGTTGTTAAAAGTATATGTTTAAAACTAATATAGTGTTTGAATTACAGAAGAATAGTCCAGCTCTACCATGGGCACTTATTGTCCATTTTAAAAACTCCTGCATAAAAGATTTGTATAACTAAAGCGATAATTAAACATAACTAGACATTTTAACAATTTATTCAATTGACACACATTACATGCTCTCTGCACTTTTCCATGTTGACATTCCTACTATAGGAAAATGTTACTTTCCTATCCACACTTAGAATAATTTTTAAATATTGCAAACTATTATTATAATTTCTCATATTATTTGAGCACAAGACACACAGTAACTACTTGCTGCAATTCTACTTTAATATAATGTTCAGATAAATTTCAGAAAACCTGAGGCATATTTATAGTTCTCATTTTATTATGAGTAGCCTCTTCTAGGATTAGTAGGAAACAGTTTGCCTTATTCAACAGAATTAAACTCCAAAGTGAGTCCTAATTAGAACTTATATTTTTCTTCATTAGTTACTGAACTTGAGTATCTTAAGTGCACTTAAGAGACAGGAGATCATAAAGAGTTGCTAAAATGCACTATTGAAAGAAACAAATAGCAATAAATAAGCTTTTTTTCTCACTGAAAATTGTGCCAACACTCAAAATTGCGCAAAATATTTACATAAAAAATTGTTCTGTCTAAAGTCCCCATTAACCAGTATTTCAAAACACATGGGGAAACTAAAATTCTGTAAACTTCTGTATGGGAACTTTTGCATGCATTTTTTAAAATGTAATGCAATATGCTTTCCACAAACAACTGCACTTGCCTACAGATGTGTATCTATTACATCCACATTTTACATCTAGATCTATAACCAAACAGAATATTTTCACAGCTATTAAATAGGTTAAAGAGATATACATATGGAGGAAAGAAGGAGGGAAAAGCTGGAAGCACCACAATCAATATAAAAACTTTACACTACCAAACAAAAATGGTCAAATTCTGACCATCTTAAAGGAAATTAAGAATCCATTCTGGGGTCCAGGTTTTTTTCCCAACCATTCAGCTGTTATGAGAGTGCTACTGTGAACAAAGAACAGAAACTGTGAGTTTAAATCACTATTTAATTGCTTTCACAGTTCATTCACTGGGCAACAACCAGGTAATGGTCAGGATAAATACCAGTAATATTTCTCTTGTCATTCCTAATTCTAACCCCAGCCAGGAAAACTGCTTCCACAGATTTTCTCTAGCAGTAGCTCAAATCAAACTCACGTAACAGCAATTATTTTTTTCTTTCTCTTTTTTTTTTTTCAGTTGGGACTTTCGAGAGATGAAATGGGGAAAAGTATGGAGATTAGAGATTCTTAGAAAGAGAAAGAAGAGATATATACATATATAATTAATACTATTTCCAAAAGTAATAGGTTATAAATACTCAAAGTAAGTACACAGCTCAGCATAATGCAAAAGGCCCTGTCTCAATCTGTTTTAAGAGTATTTTTTTAATTTAAGAGACAAGAAATCTTACTGTACAAAGACAGTAAGGACATTAATTATTTCCAGCCTTCTTCCAAAACTCTTCCTTGTTTTCCTACTTCAAGTAACAGGAATGAGTTCACAAAGTAATTTCCACCCATGAAAAAATGATACAGAAATTATATCATGATAGAACTTAAATTGCCATCTGCATCCAAAGCAACTTGGTTTAATAGGTTGTTAGATCTTTTACTAGCCCTAAGCAACAACAGAAAGAACAAGGAATAAACAGAATCAGGAAAATACAAATACTTTCCAGATAATTGAGGGTAGTGTTATTTAAAGGTCAGATTTTGTGTAGCAATATTGAAAAATAGCTAGAACACTTAAAGGATTTCTGTTTGTTTCCTACGTGACACTGATGTGATGGTGTAGACTTTCTTAAAGGATTTCAAATTTATAGTTCCCATAAGAAAATTAATATGGGAAACATAAACCGTGATGGAAGTACTAGAGCAATTCTAAAGATACAAGGTCTACTTTGTGAATACAATCTCCATTAATAGCAGTAACTGCATTTAATGGCTCTTGAATTTTTATTCTTGCAATTTCTTTCTACAGACCTTTGACTTTTCTTAAATATTGAAATATATTGAGTTGAGTCTGGAATAACAGTGAGGCCTATATAAGTGCACCTAAAAAGCACATTATAAAATAACTTTCTTGTTACATAATAAATACTGTAGGTCAGTCACATATTCAAATGAGATGATTAAGAAAAAACTAGAAAAAAATAAGAGCAGAACTAAGATTTTCAGGCTGAAGAGGGGGATTCTTTCATATGTTTTGAAAGTAGCCTATCTCAGAATTTTGCTAATATCTAGATTTTCCTTAATGAAACTTATTCATGTTAGGTCATTTTTTCATATTCTGGGCAGTATTTTTTCTGAATGTGTAACAAACTATGTAAGAAGTCAATAACTTCTATTAAGAAAAACCTCATATAAATATATTCTATTTTTGATTGCTTCCATCTGGTCCCGTCTACATTTCCCTGTTTATCCTTCCCCTCCTCCTTGCTCCGTCATCTAATCTGACTGTGAACAACAAGTATTCACTCCAGATACAGAGAAGAAACAAATCAAATAGCTTATTTTTAAGCAATATCATACTATACCATTAAAAGCCTCTAAGACTGAGCATAATGTGCACCAGTACTTGTGCTGCTGAACCAAATGGCTTCTGCTTTCTATGATTAAAGACGGACTCATTCCACCTACAGTGAAACATCTGCTATTTCACAATACTCCAGAAAAATATTAACATATATAATAAATGCCACGGGATAACAAATCTTTTCCCCGCTGATTTCATTCCCCACATTGGAAAAAAGTCCAGTTCTGGTTGGGCACCAATAAAATCTGTTTTCTCCTTGATTAACATGGCATAATCAGTGGAATTTACATTGTGTCTTTTTCCCTTCACAGACACTACAGAGCCCTTTACTGCATGAAATTATACTTTCTTCTATTTGCCAATAATTAAGTTGTGGTCAGTCCAGAAGAATGAATCTTTAATTTCAAATATTTACGTGTTTTTAGTAAGTTTGCAGCCTTATCAGTCAAAATTGAAGTTAAATGCAGAAAAATCTGAGAGTTTTGCTGATTTCAACTCCTTAGAAGGACTACAAAGTAGATCAACTAAACTGCTAAGGAAACCACCACTGAACACCCTCTGCCAGCCTACTCAATAACTGATTGCTTTTTGCTCTTGACTTCAAACGAGCATTGCCCAAGCAAGCTACAGAACTTGAATCAAACACTGTTCCTCAGATGAACCTATTAGTTTGATCTCTGCCTCCTGAAGACATGGATGTACGATGTTGGAACTGGAGTTGGCATCTCTGCAGGGGGCTGGCTCAGAGATCACTAGTATATTGAATCATGTGGACAAGTCCAAAAACTGAAGTATAAACAGCAGGCAACCTAATTATATTTCTTCTATACCAGAAATAAAAAGAGCACACGTTTATCAGTGAAAACATGCCCCGGCATCTTGTAGTGCTTAAGTGAATATGAAATAATTTATCATTGGTTAGAGTAATTATGTCTTTTGGTTAACCCTTAAAAACATAAACAAAAGATTAAAATTGCAGGATGACTTTATAGAAGTGCTTAAGAGTTGCTTTTAGGGGTAAAAAATAGGACCATCAAGTTAAATAAAGAAGTGAGCAAGGTTAGTTACCATTGCTGATGAGACTGAAGCAGGAACATTTTAATCTCTATCCATTATCTGTCATTATCATGCCTTCAATACTTTGTAATTATAGTATACCAAGACAGAGAGTGCAGCCCTTCACTGAAGAAGCAACATGTACTATAATTATGCAGGTTTTCCTTACCACTTTAAACAATGTAGGTTTATGCATTCTATGGTACAGTGAGTTCCCTGTAATGTAGATACTTTGATTATCTATTCTTGTAGGCATAAGTATGTATTCTGTTAAAATTGTCCTTGCAATTATTCTTTTTCCTAGTGAAAATTTCTTCATCCTAGTGGTACATAAAAAAAAAAAAAATAAAAGGTTGCTTTGATTGTCCAACTTATGGTCCAAAAAGTAGCAAGAAACTTATTTGTTGACAGTAAAAAATGGCACTAGAAAGCACTAACCAACATTGCACAGCAGTCACCTGAATTCACTGGCAGATTGTAAAAGGAAGCGAGAGTAGAAGGGAAGAATATTGTCGTAGCTCTGTATATTGTGGAAGAATCTTTTTTAATGCAAAAATAAGAGATTTGGAAGACACATGAAAATCCCAGAGCTAAAGACAAGGATAGACAACAAATAATCCCATACTTTGAAAAACAAAGCTGGGGAAGAATTCCATGAGATACAGTGCCAGAGAGAAGAGTGGTTAAAAAGATTCCTCAGATGACCTGTGGGAAAAACATATCTATGATACTTACCTAAAATATCCAGTATCTGACACTGTCTGATATGACTCCTGAGGAATCTTTTTAACCATTTAAGCTCCATATTTTGGTTTGAATGCTGACTAGAACTTGAGTACAACATATACTCATAACTTTGCAAATATGAGGTACTTGTTTAGAAGCAAATCTAAATCAGCCCTGCATTTTGCACAGATAAATACAAGTCTGATAGGTCATTTAACTTTTGATTTCCTCCTTCTTCTGAAGGTGAGGCCATGTAAGTTACATCAGCTCTTTCATTAATACACTCAATTATATTCAATATAATATTCAATTGGATAACAAATGTCTTTCAAACAACTCTACATATTTTACTTTAATGGGTTTAAACATGCTTTTGAACTTATTTGCACATCCAGCAAGTGGAGTCACAATCCTTTCTTAGTCACTTGCATCATCTAAGGAAAAAAAGTCTCAAAGGTATAAAAATGGAGCAAAGGAAGGGCAGGAAGTGCAGCTTGTTGGGCAACAACAATATCTCTGATCCTAAGGGCTAACCATTTACTTTTTCAACTTTAGTTCAACAGGTACCTGTCTATGTAATTTCTCTTCCCTGCTAGAGAAAACGACTTCTCTGAAGGACTTGGACAGAAACAAACATGCATGAGAATGGTACAGAATTATTTGGGAAAAAGGAGTTCAAAGTCTCACAAGGACAGGAGAAGGATACTGGTTTTAAACCAGTGAAATAAATTATTCAGAACAATGAATATATGTTTTATACATGTAGTATTTCCATGTCCTTGTGATGAAGGTAAATGCAAATAACAATTTATAATTTTGTAGACTATAACTTCATATTTTCATTCTAAAATGCAAAAATCCATCTTTCATGTGTAACACAATCCTTGTTTTAATGAGGACTTCACCAATTGACAAGAAAAGTGTGTAGATTTCTCTTTCAAACACATCTAAAGTCTGATTAGGAGCCTGAACTATGAAAAATTAAGGGCTGTTTTTGTTGTTTCAGACAATTCCTTTGGGACACTGCAAGTGAGGTTTGTTAGCAATGTTCCCACAGTCAAACAACACTATTAAAATTCAAGACATGCATTCTATCCTTATGAAGAAGGGGATTAGTGATTTCGGAACAGAATTTGATTTCTAGTGTTTTAGCTATCATTCTTTATACAGACTGCTTCAACCAGTAGATGTGTTCCTCATGTTTAGCATGACCTTTTTATTACTGTTTTTAATTATTCTTATTTATCTATTGTTCCTGTATCATTTTGTTATTTATGTTACTTTAATTTTTATTCTATTTTCATTGCATCAGAAAAAACATGTATTTACAAAACTGCATTGCACACGAAATTTACCTTTTTTTTATATACATTTAAGTGACCATATTAGGAAAAAAAATCATAGGAAAAAAAGATGGAAGTGCATAGCACTTTTTATCTAACAACTTAGCATCGCTATTCAATAGTACAATAGGATGTTATAAAGAGTAATCTAATGAAAATATTTAATTGTATGAATATTTTCTACATTTAAGCACTTGCATGCCAAGTAAACCAACTAGGAATAATTTAGAAAATTGACTTCCAATGTATCAATTATTTAGGAAGAAAATACTTTGAAAGTAAAATTATCAAGTATATTAGAATGGTAAAAGTATAGTTCTTTAAAGTTATATCAAAATTGACCAGATAAGAGCCTAATATCTCATCTTTCAATAACGCTTACAAAAAAAAAAATGTATAGGAAAAATAATTTTTCATTATATCAGGCGTGGATCTTTGCTTTCTTTTCATGTTGTTATCAAGTACTAAAACTAAAAGTTAATAGTTGTTCATTTTTATATTTCTGATTAGCAAACATTTTTTCCCCTTGAATGCATTTCATTCTTTAAAAAACACTTTTTCCAAGAAGAGGCCAGAACTGTCTTTTCCTTCCATTTTCTGGAAAAGAACAACTACAAATAATAATTTTAAAAAGCCCCAAAAACATAAAAAAACCCTGTAACATTTTTTTCTCTCTTATAATTTCTATGGCAGGTTTTCAGGTGATCAATTGTTGCTTCCTTTCACTGCATTGGCCTGGAGAAGTCCAAGTCTATCCATGTTTACACTACAAGTCAGAATAACTGAATCCCATTGCTAAATGCAATAGCACTCACAAAGACCCTATGTGCATTTTACCTTACATTATGTACATCTCAATATGGAAATATACTGATTAAGTGCCACTTAAAATCACCACATGATGTTAAAACATCAACTAACTAGAAATTTAACAGCATTTATGATTTCTGACTCCATTGAAAGAGCACCGTTTAAAATCTCAGCCCATGAAGGTGAATAACATTCATAAACTTTAGACATTAACTGCAAAATCCTTATCTGCTTGTCAACAGCTTCCAAAGGCAATAGAGAGCACTTGGCAACTGCCTTCAGTGCTACATATAAAATAATACAGTTATTATAATAAGCATTGCAGAGTCACAATGTAGGAAATATTTCAAACATTTTCTTCAGGTCAAATAATGGCATAAAAGGAAACATTTTAAGTGGGTAGAATTTGTCCTGTCTTAGTCTTGCAGTGATTACCACAAGAAGGACAGATGAAAGCAAACAAAAACTGTCAGTGTTTTAAATCAGACAATTTTGTTTAGGAATTGATCATGATTTTTTATTCTCATATGGAAAAGATAAGATACACATGAATGCTCCAATACATATTTTTATAGCATTTGAAATTTTACCTCCTGGGTTTTGGGAGACAATTTTATGCAATATTTTCATTCTTTCAGTATTGTACCAAACTACCATCCTAAAGTAGTTGTAAAATGCTGCATTTTATGTCACAGAAATGTTTAGGTAATTAGTGTATGTTCTTTAGCATTCCATACAGAAAGATATGAGAGTCCTGACACAAAGATTACAGTTCAAAAAGCAGAGCATTAAGGGCCAAGTCGAAGAACATGGTATACAGAATTAAACACTCAGATGTGAGTGTAGTTCCAGGAACCAGCCAGAGGATCTTTCACATTTCATGGCCTGGTGATTTCTGACAGCTCAACAGTATTTGGCCACTTAGAAATATGACCCTGCAATTAAAGGAGCCATATTGTCACTCCCTAGATAAAAAAAGAGTCCTGCAGGCACTTTATCAAAGTCTTTGAAGAAAGTGTTGTGCACATTAGGACACAAAGTTCAAAGGATAATTATAGAGCCTGCCATCCCCATCCCCGTCTACAGTGCATGCAAACTTTCCTTTCATTTTAAACTCACAATTTAGCTAGTGCAAATTCTTGGAAGTGCTGAATATTACCTGGGAAAGGCTCCTGACCTACATGGGGGCTGCTGGTTAATATGGTTACAGGACATTACATTAAACATTAATTGGACTTTAACAGGGTAGCAGATGAACAGAGCAAGTCACTGTTTAATAAAGTGAAATGTTTCAAACCAAGAGTAATTACATTGTGAGAAGACTGGAAAAAGAACAAATAGTTTTTGCTAGTAGCCACTCTACACAAGCAACAAAACTTCAATGTTACATCTACTGTCACAATATTTATGCATAGCTTGGGCTCACTGTCAGCTTTCATCTCTTTGTTGCTGAAGTGTCAAACCAGATCAGCAGCAACAGGGTTATGGTTGAGAATGGAAAAAGATGAAATAAGAGCATGGAAAGAATTAAAATTTCCAGTGCTACTGAGATTGAATACAGATACTAAAAACCTACCATCAAGGTGAAGGGTAAGCATAAAGTTGCAGGATTTTGTAAGCAGAGTTTGATTATTTATGTTAATAGGGACCACATCAGCAGTTTTTCTTTGAACCACTAATGGTGGTTGGGTGTGTCACCATTCAATTAATGACTATATCAGGGCAAAACCAAGCAAATAAGATGAACAGAAATGAATCGTTAGCCGCTATGCTGATAGACAAACTGGAGGAGGACTGAAGGGAATTTTAAAGTAACTGACTACATTTAACTCAACTGCCTTATCTTTGAGGCATACTACCAACTTGTTCCACACTTTTCTGAGTGTCCAACAGAGAAATGAGTTCTAAGTTAATATTGGGTGTAGAATTTGAGGGTGTAGAACCCCACAAAACCAACCAACCAAGAAACCAAACAAACTGATTTCCCATTTCCCGAGTCTGAATGTGATCTGCAGGTATGTAGACTTCTGGTCACATACAATTATTTTGGTCAGGATGCTGTTACTCTGAGAATGATGGTGCCATGCTCAGAACACAGATGCATTGTTTATCAACTCTTTATCCCCCATATCATAATGCTTCCTACCTCCAAACAAGCTTTGAGATATAAAAATAGTTTTGGAATAATTCCAAATAATATGATTTCAGTGCATCAATTTCCTTTTTCCACAGGGAAATTTCAGTATCTGGGTGCTTTTCAGATAAATGCTAACATGAATGTCTAGTCCAGTACTTAAAAAATTGGCCAGAACTCTGATGTGTAACAGAATTGGACTTTTTCAGAAATTTCTGTTGGCTGATGGTCTGGAAAAAAGTATTCCTCTAATAAAATGTGAAAAAGCTGAATGTGTTTTGTGTCAAGAATACCAGACAATTTCCTATCTGCCTGTTGCGGAGGGATCGTATCTCAGGAATCCAACTGAGGAACAGGATAATCACCTTTCCTATACTACATATGCACTTCCTTTCTCAGCACCTCCAAAAGAATTGCCTATGTTGGCCAAAGATCATACACAAAAATTGATGTTAGCTGGACAAAGTTATGTCAAGTTGATTCCTGCTGTTCTTAGAATTTTGAGGCATTTAAAAGCTTTGGATCTCCAGAGATGAAAAGCTTGTCCATACTGTACCAGCATTCCCATTATGAAAATGAACTAGAGACAAGATTAGAGATGTTGAAGAGTCAATTGCAGCAAATACTTGGCAAAATATACTCTTTCCAACAGCCTACTGATAATCAGCGGGACTGTTGGGTTTTTTTTTTTCGGTTTTGAGAAATCAATAGTACATTCTAGTACACAGAAAACAAGTTTTTTTTTTTCTTGAGCAAGGGACACAGACAATTTAATACAACTGCCTAGTTTTCACTGTGGTATTTCCAGTGGATGTTCAGTTCAGTTTCTGACTGGAGATGAACATGTCAGCTGCAGTCATGGAGTGTGCTTGTGGAGTCACAGGCTCGATGAATTGGCAAGGTTTCATCACGTTATTGTCAAGCACTACACAAATCTTGATATTGAATTCTTCTGCCTTAAAAAGTATTGCAAGCTCCAAAGCATCCATCTATGACAGTTAGTATAAAAATTACGGACTCCATTTGGCAGATGCTCAGATTATTGGCAACTGAAGAGAGGGAGATGTCCATCATGGCCAGAGGTAAACTCTGTGACAACCAGATAATTGCAGTTAAAATCTCTGATAACCACACAAGATATTCAGAATAACTAACTGGAGATGAAAATAATAGGTTAAACCTAGATTGTTTCAAAAAAATCATGAGTTCACAGATACCAGAGTTCACAAATAGCTGCATCAAAGGCAGAATGTGCCTATGAATGATTCAAAAGGTTGCAACACAATCTAAAAATTATTATCAGAGAATTTTTAGGGAAAAAATTACCTGAGGCTCCTGATTAACTCGTGTACATGTGAATTTAAATCAGTTAAAGAAAGTCAAGCAGAGCATGAAAACATATGGAATTTGTAACAGAAGTGGCAATATTGAGCCTGAGGTGGTAAATAGGATAGTGTAAATTACTGACTGTAAACATTAATTAATAGATTATATTCATCTGTGAACAATATAGCAATCAGAAATTTTAATAGGAATTATAGCTAGTTCAGGGATTTAACAACTAATGAACCTCCAAATGTACTCCATTTTGACCATCGGTTTTCTCAGTAGGCAGAGTTCGTGCATCAATCAGCCTGATTAAAGTGAACAAGATGGGCTTGGAAAATTTAAACAAGGTTCAAACTAATCTCTAAGGAAAAATATTAGCACCTTTTCCCAGCAACAACAGAAAAGCTTTGCTTTGCTAATCAAAACAAAAGAATATTATGACATATATAACTAAATCTCAGAAAACAAGACAGTACTGGAATATAGAAAGATTATAAATGTCTTCAGTCAGAGTACGCAAGAACCATTAGATCATCATCATTACTTCTTTTACACCCATGAGTTTTCAGGCTTAGTCAGTGCATGGATCAATAGCACGTGCTTCCTCATTAAAAATCAGTCAATAATTAAAGTTAGCCAGTATGTCAGGGAAGCATTAGACCATCACCGATTGCTTAATGCTTGTTATTGTCAGTCCATTTAAGTCATAATTGCAAAATTTTATGTTATCATTTTACGTCAGATATTTCTTACACATGAAATAAAGTACAAGCACATTTCTCAAAGGTGAAAAAATAATTCTTTGGGCCAGATGTACCCAAAGAGGGAAGTTATGGACTGATTCCTAAAGCACCTGAAAAAGTCTTTCACTACGGCAGTGTAATGGTGACACAGGAGCTTTTCATCTGATTGAGAACAAGATATGGAAAAAAAAAACCAAATCCACTAATCCACATAAGTTTTCCTTCTGCTACAACAGAACAACTCAATTACAAACCTAATATAGCTGTTAGCTGCTAAAATGAAACATGCAAATTTCTACTGGAGTAAGAGGTGACCTGAAATCTACAGAGTAATGTCTTGCACATGACATTCCAGACTTCCAAATGCCCCTCCCATAGCCATGGGTTTTACAGGCCAAAAAGAACTCTGAAAACTATTTCCAGAAGCCTATTTATTTTTCAGCATGGCTTAAGTTGCCTCAGTTTTTATTTGAAGGCATTTAAACTCTGACTTTTCAAAAAATATGTTTAGGGACAGAAGAATTACCACGTAAGAAAACTTGTCACGTAAGAAGACACGAAATAACAAAACTCTTTCTCCTCATGAGGAACATGTACATAGGAGAGGAGGAAGAGGAAGGGAAGAAAAAGAAAAAAGCTTTCACTCCTGGAAAATTACCATACTGGCATTAGAGAAATGAAATAACAGCTCAGTAGCTGAAAGAATTTCAAAGCAAAAGAAAATCACAAGGAAAAGTTGAAAACCTAACTTTCTGGATAAATTTTAATTACTCTGCCAATTGGTAAAGAAACAGTGCTCTTTTATTGTTCAAAATGCATATTTAAAATTTAAATAAATTCTATCAATATATTAGATAAGAACATAAATAATCATTAAATTATGAAAAAATAACTTATGTTATTTTTAAAATAGTAACTTTTAAAAAGAGGCTCATAAGCCTTCCTAAATGAAAAGGTTGGTTTACGCAAGTGGATTTAAAAAAATAAAATAAAAAAAAAAAGTCTTTTTTCAATTTACTGGTTTTGAGGCTATCTAAATATTTGATTTTATTCTTTTAAGGGCCATATTCTGATTTTTTTTTCCTGGGCTTACAGTAATGCATTTAGCAGCACTAGCCATTATACCAAAACACCCTCTGATTGCTTAGCATCTTGGGGTTTTTTTTCCTTTTTCTACTGGTTTCTTCTTCAGTGTTACTCAAAAAGAATATCTGCCAGTGTAACAGCCATACTGCTTCACAGATATGAAAACCAGAAAAAAAACAAACCAAAACAAAAAAACAGAAAACCTGTGTCATGGTCAACTGTAAGAAAAGAAAAGCCAATCTTATAACATAATTTCTATCTGGGTTCTGGGTAAGTTTACAAATGCATTGAGAAATAAGCAAGTTGATTTTTTTCTCTCTTCTTATTTTAAAGTTGAGAAGGTTAAGAAACGGAGCTTTGAAACCATTTTCGTTTTCCTGCTCTGTGCTCTCCCACTTCTCATGTCAGTTTAAGTCAAGGATAACTTTTAAAACAAGGAAAAAAAATTCTGCCCTTTCTTCTGGCAATAAATAAGCCCAAACTACTCCTCTACCTTACACATTCATACTTTATACTGCTTGAATCGTTTCAAAGGCTATAACTGGGAGCTGGCTGTGAATAGAGAGGAACATAGGAAGTTACATTAAATTGTTTTTGTTCCCCTCAAAATAAATGTGTTCATATACTCGTACATTATGTTATTTGCTGTTTATTCTTCTCACAACTAAGCTTACAAATGGAAACATCTTACCTTTATCACGTTTCATTCACACAGTATGTTCCCACACAACATCCTCTGATAAGAAAGCATTGAGTACTTGGCAACAAATAAGCTTAAGAAAAACATTTGAAATTTAAGAGTAGAGAGGTTTCCAACTTATAAGTCAATTTCCCAACTCTGTATATTGTGTAAGAGCCATCCTGCTCACCAGCTATGATACCAGATATCAGAAATAGCTAATAACAGTAAGTAAAAAATGTTAGGAAGATGTTAACAGACTACAAATCCGTAATTTTCAAGTGAAACAGAAAGGTGGCAAGTATACTATAAAAATTACAAATCAGTGTTGTACTGAACACCCAGCATGCTCCACTAAAAATGTACAATGAACTAGTCTAAATAGCTGCACATTTTTTTCAGTGATCACACCATTTAATGCCTGTATGATTAAGATATTTCAAAAACTAAGATCTAGGGTCTCAAGATACAATTATTTTTTAAAACTTTTCTTTAAATGCATTTAAATTTTGTTTTCTCTCCTCTCCCTTCCTCTGCTTTATTTCTTGACAAGAAGAAAGCATAATAAAAATTGCTAAGAGAGAACATTAAAAAGGGAAGAAAACCATCAGGCAGGAAGAAACAGAAGAAAAAAATAACAATGTTGTTCTACGGCTCTGTTAAATTTATGGAGATAGTCCTCCTTTTAAGTATTTCAATTGTTCTTGAAGACCTCACTTCAATAACAGTGACCTCTTACACTGTAGTTAGCAAAAGAAGCTCAATACCAGAGCAAAGAAGAGAAAGAAATTTGAAGGTTTCTTATCACAAGAGGAGTGAATAACTTCAGAATACCTTTCAAAACAGCAGCGTGGCATAAATCATCTACAGAAAATACTGTGTTTGGATAACCTTGAAACTTGATTCATGTCAGAGACATGATTTCATCTGATTTGCATCCTTCAAGAGACAGGTGGTGAATTCCTGCCTTCACTTCTCAGTCCTATTTCAGTGTCTCTTTACCTTCATACTCTTCACTTGCTGTGGAACTTAGACATTTCTCTCCTTCTCCTGCCCAGGGCATACATTTTGTTTGGCTGGTTTCACTGATGGCTTTTCCCAAGGCATTTAGGATTGCATAAAGCAAATGTAGGAATGTCAGAATATGTGCTAATAGTCTCTGCAACTCTGAAATGCTTCATACAGAACGACAGCTGCTTTATTTCATTTGTCTTCTTGAACGGCGTTCTGCAAGTTTTAAGGCACTAATGTTATGGATGTGGATGTTAATGTCACTGGATGTGGAAAAGCAAAAGAAAAGGCAACAGTTAAAGACACTCACCAGCTACTTATTTTGGTCTTGGTGCAATATGGAGAAGAAAAGAATACCCCTACATGATATATTCCCTAGAATCAAAAATCATCCTGCAGGGGTTTTTTGGGTGTTGTTTGTTTTACAATAGGATTTGCTGGTAAACACATATCTCAAATTAAAAGAAAAACACAAAAGCAACCAACCAAAAAAACAAAACTAAACAAAAAAAATTACCAAAAACCAAAACAAAGCAAACAAAAAAAACCAACAAAACAAAACCAAACAAACGAACAATTTGATCTCACAAACTTGAAAAGGAAATATTTTGGAGCACCTCAGAAGATATTACATTATTTTTTTTCAGGTATAGATACTATATTTCTTTTATTATTTTGTCTTTATTCATAAATAAATATTCAGTAATACTGCTGAAACCTAAAAATTCATATGCTACAGCATGTGTTAAAACCATTGATGCCTAAAAATACTACCTTTGGAAAAGCAACTACAGTATAGTTCTACCACAGTTACTATTCTTCTAGTAGCAGGATAGTAACTCTAAAGTCCTATTACTCTTAAGGCATGAATCATGTGAACTATCTTCTGCAATTTGATATTCACTAAAGGTGGTTCTGCAGCCAAATGAATGAAAATATGAAATAGCCAATATGAAAAAATACAAAGGCAAAGCACCTTCTTAAAGAGAAAAGGAGATTAAATCATATTCAGAAAACTTTCACTCCTTTCACAGCACTTGCTTTCAGAACATGTAGCTGTCTCTTCAGAGCACTACAGTTCTGTGTAAGGTCACCACTGGAGAACTGCACATCACTAACTGCAGATGACGGTGTGATTCACGGACGTTTGACTTGAATGTAATTAATCAAAAGATGATTGCTAGAGAAAAAATCCAAGGAAGAAAACAAACTAAAAACATCTGTATGTAAAATGAAGAGTCAGACGGAGAAAGTTGTGGAAATTGCTAGAAAATTCTTGTCTTTGAGCTCCAGTTTTATTTGGGCTTTTTGGTATACAGTGATCTTGATAACATGTCCTGGAGCAGCCTACTTCCAGTGCTGCTCACATCTGAAACTACTGTTTTACACATTCCACTCAAAAATCCGTTTTGTAGAAAAGCATTCTTTGAAGCTTGTAATCCTGAATTTAATATTTCAATCATGGAAGTTTATAACAAAGCTCCTATTACTGTTATGTAGAATTTTTTGTTAAACAAAATAAAAAAGTTAAACCACATTTCAAATTGTAATAAAACCCACACATTCTGTTAAATTTTGGAGTTAACATAAGCGTTACTGAAAAGTTTTTCTGCCAGCTTTTTGCAATTCTATTTCACTTCATGACAAAGAAAAGACAAGTATTTTCACTCCCTTTGATTTCTGCATAAGTTCAGGATCAAGTTTTAAATTTACTTAGATTTTAATCTGGTTTTCTCATTAAAAACACAGCTATTCTACATAACAACCCTATTTCCATTAGGCAAACAAGAATTGTACCAGTGGAATATACCATAAATTTGAGTAAGTTTTGTTTAGAAGTTGCACTGAATGTTAATTCAATATTCTTTTTCTTAGCAAATATATATGAATCAAATTCTGCCATTTTGATGTTTGAAATTTTGCAGAACCCTCGCCAGTGGTCTGATTTCAAAAGCAAAATTTCATGTCTGTGTCCCTGTACATTTTTTTTCTAGAGTTTCTGAGATAGCTGTTCTCTTTATTCAACCTCTGTGTGAGGGAGGACATTTTGCCCATGGAAAAGAATGATTTTAAGCTGTATCTAAAACTTAACTCCTGTCTCATTATGAAAAAAAAATATTCTGAGCTCCAGGATGGAGGACGATTACTGACAATGATTATTATACAGTAGAATAATCTAGGCTGAAAGGGACCCCATGGGGTCTCTGGTCCCACTTGTTAATCCAAGGACGGTCAACTATGAGCACTAACCAGATTCCTCATGGTTTTATTCAGATAAATCTTGAAAAACCCTGAAGATGGAAAGAGCACTTCTCTAGCCACCCAGTTCTACTGCTGGTTGTCCTCATGAGGAATTAGTTCCCTTATATCCAGCTCACCAAGACAGGAGAGGTCTCAGGAAAGACCACCGCAGCCCTGCAGCTGTTACTGAGTTCCAGCAGAGTAGGACTCATTAACCTCTACCCTCTTGATCTGATTTTCCAAACACTTTTTTACCCATCTTGTTTGTGTGTCATTACAGATCACAAAGTCATAACATGGATACAACTTCACAGCTACAGCATCAGCTTTCCACAAGTTTTATAGTCACGTATAAAATGAGAGTTGGGGAAGAGAAGAATAGAAATAAACCTTTTTTGTTTGATTGGTTTTTGGGAGGGAGGGTGGGATGCCCTAGTCCTTCCCCTGTACACATCTTGGAATTCACTGTGTGATACTAAGGATGCTCTTGCTCTAAAAGCTGAGATCAAGTCCAGTACCTCTAATGGTTCCATTCCTTGTCTTTTTCCATGATGGTAGTGGGTACATCCTGATTTTAACGTCAAAATATTTGAAAGGTTTGTTAGCAAATTTGAAGAAAGGAGGAATAGACAAAATAATTAACCAATTTCTGTGGCATAAGCAATAGAGCACTGGGGACAAACATCCTCATATTTGCCACAAGGATATTCAGCACCATATGTGGACTGTTAAATTTTAGGTTTTGGATAAAGCAGTTGAGAACTTGAACTGAAATTCAACAGTCTCACTAAGGAAAATGATTTTGTGAATTCCATTTTAACAATTATCTTACTACCAAAAATACATGATTCTTTAAAACCTCAGAAAAAAGTGTCATGAAGCTCTAAAAGCACTAGTGACATACTAATTTTTAAATACAGCCATAAAGACATGTCTGGTTGATAATAATAAAGAGATTATGACAGTATCAACTGTAGGATTATCAGGTTTCTTTCTTACCTTTGGCCTAAAAATCCTCCTTAGTCAAAAGAACCCTCTTTGTTTTCCATCAGTTGCCAGTGACAGGCTTGTATTAAACTTAATGAAGTTAGACAGCCTGACAAGTTATCATTTTATGGAGAGAAATTTTGAACTAGGACACAGTAAAAATGCCCTAAACTTCAGTAATCTTCCCTTTTCACAAACACCAACTTCAGCAATCAAAGAGAAGCTGTTGAGTAAAGCCTCTCTCCATAAACTGAACTTCAATTCAGGGAACAGGACATAATTGTAATTACTGATCTGCTGTGTACAAATTTGAGTTCATCGAGTTCTTCAGATTATTCTATTTCCTTTCTTAATTGGACTTTTCCAGTCTCTCCTCTTAACAACTCTTTTCAAGCTTGGGTAGATCTAATTTTGCACTTGTTTGTCTACTGTTCCTCCCTGAACAGTAAGCATTTTGTTCAAACTCATGAAGCTTAATTTCAGTCCTGCTAACCAGAGCATGGATAGCATACTTCCCCGCCCCTTT